>MJHO01000012.1:1017606-1617606 GCA_002076135.1 Xerophyta viscosa
TTTCAACAAATGCTTATAAATATATATTTTCGAAGTCTTTTATTTAATAGATTAGCGGGTCGACCCGTTCACCGTTTGGAGGCCCAAAGCATATATTTTTTGAAACAACGTTCAACATAAAAATTATAAATTTTATCAAAATTTAAAATTTTTATATTAATTTTTTTTAAAAAATTATTTATAAATAAATTTCATAATGTCAAAATAATAATATATAAATAGATGTATTTTGGTCCAAACAAAAAGAATGGAGGGGCCCCATGTAAATACAAAGTTGGAGACGGGCGAAAGTTAGGGGGTTGATATGCAACCTTGAATTTTTTAACGGTCAATATTCAATAATGCCGTCCAAAGTGTTAAATAAATATAAATACTTTCTCACGTTCATATTTTAAAGAGATAATTTGATGTAGGCCCATGTTTTCCAAAGATGTTCCAAATCAACTCCTGTATTTTGCATTATTTCAAATCAATCATTCTCTCGATTTTTGTGCTCTTTCATTTCGATTACCGTATCAGTAAATTTTTTTTAAATAAATTTTTAATATAAAAATTATAGATTTTAATTAGATCTACAATTTTTATATTTAACATCAAAAAATATTTATAAATAGATATTTTTGTATTTTGAAGTATTAACAGATTTCGGAGCCGATTTATTAATCTGCTGAAATTTGGAAGGTTCAAAATATCTATTTTATAAATATTTTTTGAAAAAATATTTAAAATATAAAAATTATAAATTCATCAAAATTATAATATTTATATTAATTTTTTTAAAAAAAATTGATACGATGGTCCAACGGTATGACTAAAATAAAAATAGTAAAAAATATTAGGGACTGATTGCAACAACGTTCCCCTCCAGGGGCTGATCTCTAAGTCTCCCTATTTTAAATTCCAAGCCCACCCAAAAAAAAATAAAGAAAAAAGTAATTGCAAGTTAAATAATCGTAAAAAAGAGCGTGTGTGGTCGCCTTGGTCTTTCCTCTCCCTCCTTTTTACTTTATTGTATAGAGCTTCTCTTGTCGGTTTGTCGCTGCTGCTCACCACCCCATCCATGGCCGATCTGCGATCACCGCTTCTCTCTCGGCGAGCTATCCATCACCATCGACGAGCCCAATGGAAACCATACCCTGCTGCTGCTGAGATGCGAGGACGATAAATCGTTCGAGGCGGTGTGGGGGCGACTGCCGCGCGGAAGGGACGAGGATGAGCTGCGGCGACGGGCGCCCAGCACCGCCGACCCATTTCGTAACGCGACGCCTGGATGGGGTGGGCCCTACGAGTGGGCGAAAACGCTGGTGTGTCTCCCGCTGATGCTGGTGCGGCTAGTCGTGTTTGGGATCGCGATGGGCGTAGGGTTCGTCGCGACGAAGATCGCACTTGTAGGGTGGAAGGATACGGATAGCCCCATGCCGCGGTGGCGGGCTCGGCTCATGTGGATCACCCGAATCTGTGCCCGTATCATCCTTTTCTCGTTTGGGTATATACTTTTCTTGCCGTTTTGTTTAATTGAAGTTGAATTCGCACCTGATAATTTAATTACTTTTGAGGAGCTAGCTTTGTTGGTGGACCTTGCTCGAAGAGTTTAGCTGTTCTGCGGGACCCACCTAAGGTAGACCGCCTACGTGCATGGGTTGCCCTCATTAATCACACACAAAAAAAAGTTAATTACCTTGTGGCAGAGAGAGTGGTTAGACTGATAAATTTGTTCGTGATGAAAAAAAAAAAGATAGGATTAGAAATAATCTATCATCTTCCAATTGGGTCTGCTTGGCTAGTACCTTCTCTTTGTTTTTTTTATTGATTATGAATTTGCTTTGCCTGGTAATGACTTGATGTGGTTAAGATTGGTTAAGGGCTAGCTCAAGAATCTTGGTTGGTATCGTATTTTATGGTGAAAAATCATCATCATCTTTATGAGATCAAGCTTGAGTGTGTTTCTTGATGATTTAATTACTTTGCCTGCTGGTGAGATTTTTTATTGATTAATACTTTATGTTGAAAAATCGCTATCTTAGGTTTCTCAGTACAGTTACATTCTAATTTGAAATAGTACTTCGCATCTGTAAATTGTATGCAAGGTTTCCCTTGTAACTTGTACAAACAACTATTATAGAAAATTTTTAATCTCGTCTAATGGTTTTCCTTTAGTTGGTTTAAGTTCTTAAATTGTAGCTATTGTCTTCGACTGTTCGAATCTAAAAAGCTTGTTATATATAAGGTAATCAGACGTCGTTTTGTTTCTAGCCCGGCAGATATGGATTTATTTAATCTTATTTTGTATCATTTAAGTTTTCTTTCATGAACTGATGACAAAGCACTTGGCTTTATAATGTGTTGTTCAGATACCATTATATCAAGCGAAAAGGGAAGGCTGCACCGCGAGAAGTTGCTCCTATAGTTGTATCAAATCATATCTCATATATTGATCCAATATTCTTTTTCTATGAATTATGTCCAACTATTGTTGCTTCTGAGTCGCATGACAGTATTCCATTTGTCGGGACTATTATCCGAGCAATGCAGGTAATTATTTAGGCTTCCTAGCTAATACGTCTCCTGCAAGTCATGACTAGATTTACTTTCGATGGTAGTGTAGCTTTGGTGTTTTTGTGCAGTATATAAATATATAATCTCGCTTCTGACCAAAAAATATATATAATCTCGCTTTGTTCTCTAGGTGATTTATGTTGATAGGTTCTCACCTGCATCAAGAAGGAATGCTGTCAATGAAATAAAGGTTGGAACACCCTTCATATAAATTGGTCCTCTGCTGTTTTCACGACCGATAATGCTTGGTTCATGCTATCCTTCTTTCTAATGTACTTATCCTTGTTGCCTTAAACTTCATTTGTCAAAATTGGTGAAGTATGGCCCATGAATTACTTAAGTTACGTACTGATGCCAGCTGACAACTATGGGGGTACTATAAACTCTCGTGATATGTATCCATAAAATGACTTGGGTTACCATTTATACCTAGTATTTCTTTACCCTCCTTAATTAAATTGCTAGTATAGAAATCGTATTGGAAATAACTCTGAAATGGACAATACTATTAAGGAACCACAGGCAAAGGTAGGCAATAGTCTAGATTGGGTAGTGATACTACAAAGGTATCAATATAAAACTGTACGTATGCCTTTATAGACTTAGATGGTTAGGTCTGGATTCTCCAAATTTGTTTCCTGCAAAAATTAGACTCCTAATTGTCAACCTCAAAGATCATGAGAATTTTACTAATTAAACTTCATCAACTACAGAAAATTCTACTTTAATTCAAATGGGAAAATGAATCAATCTCCTTCAAAAGATCCCAGCAAAAATCTGTGTGCAGAAAGGTTTCCTGTTCTGCTTCAGGTTCAGCATGTAGGTCTCTTTCACGGGTTCAGCATTTGAGTCAGCTCTCCTAACAAGGATCACATGCCTTATGTGACCATTTGGATTCAAGCTCTATTTCAAGGCTACACAATATTCATTTAGACCCCAACCATAACAAACCTAGATGGCTGATTGGTAAATTTCCTTGGAACTTTTCTCTTCCGGACCTTTTCTTCCTTGGTCTTCACAGTTATTTTGATGCATGGATTTAGGAGATTATTAACTACAACATAATTTGTTAAATCAGGCAGGACTGTCTGCAGTTGCACTGCATCTTACATTGTTTGATTATTTATCATCATGAGAGTCACCTCTTTCTCTCGCTTTGTATATAACTATACTGGATTTGCAATTGCACTATCCTTTGGGACCAGGGTTACCAGCTTGCTGGGAATCTTCCTAGCTGCTTGAAGAATATCTCATTTTTAAAATGATAACTTAAAGCTATCAGTGGAGCATCAAGCCAACTAATTTTGGGCAACTAGATTTGTCTTATTACTTGTGCTAATCACTTATCTTCCATTATTTACATGTAATTTACCGGCCATTTGTCTTTATTTTATGCCCTTCAAAGCTGAAAGGATTATCTTATGTGTATAAAGATAAACAAAAAAAGCATGTCATAGTTGTTATTTACATTAGGTTGTTCCCTTGCCGGCATTTCGTATTCCTTATATATTTCCAAGCCCTTTTAGCCCCCTAAACCCTTCACTATTGTTCACGATGGACCCTGAACTGAACTTGTCTTTTGGTTTTTAAATTCAAAAGATGAGTTCAAATTTCAAACTGACCTACTTGTGTTGATATTCTGCCGTTAAAAGTTTACATATTAAGTGCCACACAACATAACATCTATAACGTGTTAGCAGATGTCATATCAGCATGCTGAAGATGCCAGCATGAAAATCTCCTTCTGAACGTGGTCATACGGGTAAAAGATCAGATAAGTTGATAATAACAACTTGAAAAAGCTAGATCAGAAAAATAAATGTGTCTGCATCAGTAGCCTTAACGCATAATCCAGCTTCGTGTGCATACGGACTGAACCGATTAAAGTGACTTTGGGTCATTGTATTTGGTGCTATAGCGATTCTATGTTCGTAGGTAAGTTCTCTAGGTAGTTCTACATGTTTTATTCTTCTAATGGTGGTTCGTACTAGTCATGAGCCGTATATCCATTTCCTCTCTTAGTCATTTTACTTTGTGCTTTTGACTTTTGTGAATAATAAGTGCTTCTACCTTCCGAACAAAAAAAAAGAGAACTGCTTTTACTATCTGTTTCAAAATTCCAGTGAAACTTGAAAATCTGTTTAAAAATTCTGCAAATTACCCTCCCTACATCTTTTAGCTATTTGATACAGATATTTATTTTCAAGGACTAAATTCAGAGAAAGGCTTCTCACAACGAATTCCAGCGTGTATTGCTGTTCCCTGAGGGCACCACCACAAATGGGAGATACCTTATTTCTTTTCAACTAGGTGCTTTTATCCCAGGGTTGCCTGTCCAGCCTGTAGTAGTACGCTATCCTCATGTACATTTTGATCAATCTTGGTAAGAATTTTGCATGGAAACTTGTGTACGATGGATACCTTCATTTCTAAAAGGTTAACCTTTTTTCTTTTTGATGTAGGGGCCATGTTTCATTGGCCAAACTCATGTTGAGAACGTTCGTCCAATTTCATAACTTCATGGAGGTGAGATATGCTTGCAGCTTCGTTAATTCTGTTATTTCTTTCGGATATTTCTTTCTTAAGAGAGAACATGGGTAACTACTTATCCCCAGCAATCCCACATATACTTTGTTATTATCTAAGCTGCTCTTGTCTATGGATGACATTGATGAAGAAAAGCAGTATCCATTATTAAGCAGACTATGTGTTAGTCCCTCATATTCTGCACTAATGAAATCTATGGAGCAGAGATGTTTATTGTCATATTGTAGTTGAAATTTGTAAGGACATCCTATGATCTAACATCCTGTCATATGCCAATGAAAATAAGACTTTTTTTTTGGGGTTCTAGAATGAAAAGAAGACTTTAAAAGAGTGGAAGGTAATGGTTGTGCATGCAACAGCCAATTTTTGCTTCTTACAAAATCCGTACATCAAAACGGGCAAGAAGAGCATGATCTGGCAGAAAGGTTAGCGTAATGGGCAAGACGCTTGAAAAAGGGTCTACAATATATGCTGTCTTCACATACTAACCACCTACTCTCTTTCTTCTTTGATTATATGATAAGATGGTTAGGAATATTAGTTATGTTAAGCACAATGCTAATTGGTTAAGAGGATTCATATAACTAACTTATAAATCAGTAGAATCAAAATCTTCGTATTTGTGAATAAGAGAAGTCTATATTTAAGTATGAAATGTAGATATATTACAATGATATCGTATTCTGGAAATATATAAAAAGAAATGTTGATTAGCAATACAACCGTAGAAATTTCACAAAGTTATCTCATTATGGAAATATGTAAAGAATATATGTTATTAATAATATAAATTAACTTGTGAATCTTAAAAAACATGGTGACCTCTTATCAAATTCCAAGGGAAAAGATAGGTAGTGAACAAGAAAGTATGTTAGTTATGCATTAATGCATGGAGTTATCCTTTATTGTCTTTTTTGGCTACCATAATTGCACTATTTATCTTTTGTTTCTCCTTATTAATTGTGTTGGGGCTGAGTCTGGTCCAACCAAATTTAGCTGATACTACTGATTCCAATTGGTATCAAAAGTGACTAATCCAAGTCCAAATGTGTATGCCTTGTTCTCTTTAATTTCTCTATTGTTATGGTAAGGTACCTTCTCTTCGAATATCAAATCATCAACTTGGAATATGACCGTCTCCTATCACAGGTTGAATATTTGCCTGTCATCACTCCTCTAGCCAGTAAACAGGAAAATGCTATCCAATTTGCTGAACGGGTATGGTTGATAATCTTTAAGCTATTATGTCTGTCTTACATTTAAAGGTGCCCATTATTGGTAAAGCAATACTGTTTTATTAGGACAGGTCAAATGTGTAGGTAATATTGTCTTCAGCGTCGTTGTTTGGTTGTCTTAGTATCAACTAGCTAAGAGGTGCTGAGCGTACTAGTTCAGGCGTAGTTGTATGATCGAAATTACTTGAATGTGCTTGGTACAGTTTGTAAAATCTTAGGTATTTGCCTGAAATTGGAGAGCTTGGTTTCCTCTCAAAATCTAGTTCGAAGCCTGGGTATAAGTTTACTTCAGACAGGAAGTTGTAGTGATCAGGAATGATGTATTGCCATCATCATGCCATATGTGTATCTAGGCTGTATGATTAAATGCATCTAGGCCGTCCATTGACTCTTGCCTCTCTATAAATAGGGAAGTTGGGGAGGGGGGGGGGGGTCTCTTATTTGTAAACATCCAAGTCTAAGCAAAGCCGTAAGAGTTCTAAGAGTTCCACTGCTCTTACGCTTGCATTCTCTTCCCCTTTCTCTTAAGCTAGCACGTAGGGCCATTTTTTGAGAGGTTGAGCTAGAAAAAAGTGGCATTGCCTAATGAGGAGTTGCTAAGTGCCACATAAGGTGCTAGGAAAAAGCACAACCTTGTGACAAGTGGTATCAGAACTTTTTTTTTTTTTTTGAGATGACCGATGAGGAGCAATATCGGCGGTGGTGCTGTTGGAGAATGCATCCAAAGGGAGGACAACCTGGAAGGATGATGTACCCATCCTCAAGGCCAAGTTTGCCTGGATCAATATGCTGTGGGCGAGCTCATAGATACGCTTGGGACCTAAAGACGGACATTGGGTTGCTCAAGGATATGGAGGAGGGGCTCGAGGCGCGGATGCAAGGGCACTCAACGCCTCGTTTGGCATAATGCAAGGGCAAGTTGAGGTCTTGTAGGCTTGCATAGAGGCGCTGCACAAGGAGAATGAGGGATTACGAGCAAGGCTCGGATGGGGATGGGCGCTGCATGATGTTGTTAGTCACTTGGAGGCATGCGAGGCTATCGTAGCTCAGGGAGCTAGGGGGCAGCTAGTAGGGCGCACGGAAACGCTGAAGCCGAAGGCCTTCAACGTTGCACACAACGCACGCGAGATCGACAACTGGTTATACCAAATGGAGTGCTACTTCGATGCAACGTTCTTACTTGATGACGCTTAGAAGTTGTGTAGGGTCCCATTGTACCTTGGCGAAGCACCGACCCGTGGTGGCGAAGGGTGACGGACGACGTCGTCAAGGGAAGGCGTGTTGCCATTGGACATGGCAGAAGTTCAAGGGGGATCTTAAGTTCCAATTCTACCTAGGGTATACGACGGACGAGGCAAGGGCCAAATTACACAGGACAACACCATTAGGGAATACATCAAGAAGTTCACCGAGTTGTTGTTGGAGATCCCCGACATGTCGGAGAGTGACACATTGTTCGAGTTCATGGATGGCTTGCAATGACGAGTCAAGCTTGAACTCAAGCGACGAGGTGTGCAAAACTTGACAGATGCTATTAGGGTCGATAAGTCACTTATCGAGTTCAAGGAGTCCAAGGAGAAGCTAGCCAAGAAGGACAACGACACCACTGGTGGGTGAGCGGAGCGCAACAACAAAGGCAAGAATCAGGGAGCCGTTCTAGGACTGAGGGCAGGCAGAAGAAGTTATTAGAGTGCTTCATCTGCGACGGGCCACATATGGCATAGGAGTGCCCAAGCCGCCACAAGCTTGCTGCCATAGTAGTCCCGAGGGATGTAGTAAGAGCGGAGCGCAAGAGAGCATGGGGGCCATGTGGCTATTTGGCGCGGGCAATGCCAAGAAGGAGATCAGTTGTAAGCGCCAAAAGAACATAGGGGTTATGGGTCTATTGCTTGGTGCGAAAAATGCCAAGGAGGAGACCAGTCGCAGAGATTTGGCTGGACGGCCAGCCATTCCAGGTGTACGTGGACATGGGCGCCTTAGACATCATAATATCAAGGGTGACCGCTGCCAAAATATGACTGTGGAGCGGGCCAAGGGACCATGGAGGCAGTTAACTTAGATCTAAGGTCGCTTGTGAGCATGGCCAAACGGGGGAGTGGACGGGATGCGAGGACATTATCGTTGCGGACATTGATGACTAAGAAGTGGCGCTGGGACTAGAGTTCTTGGAAGAACGCTTGGATGCTGTTATCATTCACAGCGTAAACGACATTGTCATAAAAAAGGGAAGCCTTGCATCATGCCAATCCTAGTAGGAGGATCGACCAAAGGTGTAAAGTTATCTTCGATGCAGGTGTCAAAGGGGGCTTGAGAGGACTGTTGCACATCATGCGGATGGGCGCGCCAATAGGTACATGACTCATTGGAAAGGGCGACCAAGAAGCGATGGAGCAGCGCAATCTAAGGGCAGCAGGGGCGTTGCACGCACAGGTGGGGGAGAATGTCGAAGGCCTAGGTATTTGACCAAGGCTAGGTCCGTTCCCTTGCCATGGGCGTTGGCCAAGGCAAGCCCAAGCTTGCCTAAGGGAATTCTTTAAAATTCTCTTTGTGCCTTGGCCAAGGCAAAGCCAAGCGAAGCTTGCCTAAGGGAATTCTCTAGAATTCCTTTGGACCTTGGCCAAGGCTAGGCCCGTGCCCTTAGAGTGCCTTGGGCCTTGGCCAAGGCAAGGCCAAGCTTGCCTAAGGGAATTATCCCCTTGGGCCTTTGCCAAGACAAGGCCAAGCCCACCTAGGGAATTCTCTAGAACTCATTTGATCTTTGTAATATTTTTGGTTGCTTAGCCTTTAAGAAAGAATATTTTAAGAGATGTGATTCTAGCCGTAGGACTATGCATCTAGACCTTCCATTAGGCCCTTGGCTATCTATAAATAAGGGAGGGGACCCGTATTTGTAAACATTCAAGTCCAAGCAAAGCGGTGAGAGTTATAAGAGTTCCATAAGTGCTCTTAGTCGTGCATTCTTTCTTCTCCTGTTTCTTAAGCTAGCGCGTATGCCGTTTTTGAGAGGTTGGCTGAGCAACTAATGGCACTGCCTAGGGGGTAGCTGCTAAGTGCTGCACAAGGTGCTAGGAAAAAACACAACCTTGTGACACCAGACATAACTGCATAGATCCTAATCTCCCTAGACCCGTTTGGGCGGATTTTTCACTGGGTGGTTGTTGTACTTCGTTGACAAAATATTGGCATATAATATTGTTGCAGCAAGGACATTACCACATTCAATAGCACCGATCCACCTTCATATGACATAATCCTGCTCTCAAGCCACCATCTGTATGTATGAGCCTGTGTCTCTACATACACATTCATACAACATATGTGAAAATATGTGATAGATGTCTAATCTTTTTCTTTTTTTCAACTGAAAGTGGTCTCTCAGTTGTTGCGTCATGGTTATTTTTTTCTATCTTATGTCTTGACTGATTTTTTAGTCATGTGTTTCTTTATTTTATTTTATTTTTCCCATCGCATGCTTCTTAGATAGATCAGGTGCCTCAGAAATTGCTGTAGCAAACTGTGTATTATATCCATTATTCGGTTTGCATGAGGTTTAGCATCATTTTAGCTAACCTTTCTCGTTACTGCAATGAGCTTATATCGCTACTGTTGGTCAAGTTGTGCTCAAGAAGTAGTTGCCTTTAAAGTTATTGAAGTCTGTATGTATTGTGTAATTTTCAGACTGGTTATGCAATGGCAAGTGCACTTAATGTTATCCAGACATCTTATTCATATGGTGATATGCTGCTTCTAACGAGAGTATCACAACTTGTGAAGGTAAACCATCACTCTTGCACATCAGCTACATCAATTCTGGTTGCTTCACTGTAACTTCTGAGCTATGATACTCATTCTCTTTAAGATTAATCGTGAGCAAATTGTTTGGTGGTTTCAGAACTAGTATCAGTTTTTATCTTTTGGACTGGCCATTATATGTTTGATCTTATGCTGTTCTTATCGCTTTGTTTTATCACATGTTTATTAAACGGATACCGTGATTGGAACGACCGGGTATTGCTACAATAAGTTATTCACCATCACTAAAATCCGTACATAATGATACCTGGCTCATTTTTTTACTGTTAATAAAGGCTTCTGCCCGCTTTAGGTGTCAGTTCTCTTGTTTGGCATGTTAATAAATCTGGTTTCCTTTTGATACCAATCGTACTTGACTACTGTTTAGTTATACTCATTCTTGCACATCATCTACATCAAGTTTCCGGCTGTAGCCAGAATTAATACCAACAGTATACAGGCATTTTTAACTTATGAAGTGAATCTTTTTGGGCATCCTTGATAAGACAATCTTTTTGTGGGTGAATATGTATGCTACTGAAATCACACTAACTTTTAACTTTTTTTGCAGAATTCACACTCAGATTTAGCGTTAAAATGATAAATTATTTGTTACAAATTGCTATTTTTCTTGAGGCTAAGTGATCAACCCCAATGAGTTTTTGCAGGATCAGTGTACACAATATATGGTAGAGATGGCATGGGCTAAAAGTGTAAGTTCTTAAGCATCTATAATTGTTATTTAGTTTTGTTATCTTCATTCAAGAGGGCCATGAAGTGCGTATGCAATTCTTATTTGTTTGGTTATCTGAAATTTATTCGATCATTGAGGAACTGTGATCTGGATATAATGAGCAGAGATGAACTTGTCAAATATTCTCACGAGAGCATCGTAACTTTGCTCCAAGGTGCATAACATTTCTCAACTCAACTTTTAAAAGTTGAAAGAGATAACTGACATTGTTGGAAACTAAGAGGACTGAATTGCCACTTTTGCCTGTAAAATGAAAAGATGAGCAGGTGAGCGAAGAGTGCCTTACGTAAGAAACTGTGTCAGTGCCTACGCTACCAAGTAGTGACTTAATTAACGATTTTAGCTTAGAAGGTTTAAAGAATTCTATTATATAAGGAGCATTACTTCACATATCACTAAAATTATTGCGCCCAAGTTGTGTGTAATATTACAATGACAAATACTGCAATTAAGGATTCCCAGTTTCTGTCCATCATTTCTCTCGCTTTAGCATGAAAAAAAAGATTGAGTGAAATAAATGCAATCACAAGGCAATGAGTTAAATGAAAGACACAAAAGGTACCGTATATGCAGTGCAAGAAGTAAAACCTCTTCCGCATCTAACGTAGGATCATCTAATGAAGGGTGCTTCCCATGAGATATGGTGATTGGAAAGAAATGAGTTGGGTATCTGTTGGTAGTTCTAGCTAATTGGTTAGCATGCTTGTTTTCCCCTTCTGAGAACTATTAGTCAATGGATTGTCTAAAATGTTACACTACTGTGGAAGCTTACTACCGGAAATCCACATTCACAATATGTCTTACCATACGAACTCAAAATGCTTATCCTCTTCTATAATATGAAAGACATAATTGTATCTAGATATTCAAAAATTGCTATCCTGAACTATTAGAACTATTATAAAATTACTATAAGTGTCAATAGTTCCCTGCCGTTTGACTTCATCAAGAGAGTTAATCTTCTATGTTATTGCAGCTCTTAATATGTTTTTTTTACTCATATATGGCTAACTGGCAGCACACATGGCACATTTATTGCCATGCCAAACTGCCGAAGAATATGATATTATATATTAATAATCCATTTGACAGGTGAGGATTCTTTGACAGAAAGTAGATACAATACATAGACCATCATCAAGTCAAACAATAGAAAAACAAATAGTAGCAAAAGTTAGGGTAACTAATTCCATGGATTAGAAAAGACCCTTTTGACAGTTTAGGGTTCGAAAGCAATGATTTTGAAAATTCAAGGCTATTTTAATGCTTTTGACCACTCTCTGTCCTTTCACTTTCAGTATCTGTGCCATATATGTGTTAATGAGATAGCTTTCTTTCTACAGTCATTCAAGATAAGTACTTCAGAGGCACTGGAGTTTCTGGAGAAGTTTCTTGCAATGAACCCTGATTCAAGGTAAGCTATTAATTATTTCTGTATGTATTATGCAACCTGAAAATCTGTGCTTTGAACATGTTTGAGCAATGTGATTTGATATTCAGTACTTTCGATTGTCAACAATTTACTATTCTTTTTCCGTGTTGGATTTTAGTTTATGAAACTCTTCACTTTATAACATTGTTTGTGGACCGGCCGGCACCTTCCAGATTATGATCAGCCAGTACAGCATTATACGAAATGGCATGATTTTGTGAATTTACTTAATTTGTGTAATTAGGTTTGTTTAAAAGTTGGGTTAGAGTAACAGCATGGTTTTGTGATATCAAAATTTAAATGGTTTACGAGATATGAACTGGGAAGCACACTGAGTGAGGCTTAACACATAGACATCAGTTTACGTCCACACAAACACTTACGTTCATGGTACCTTGGATTCGATGCTCTATTGCTTTCTATATATAAACCTTAGACTATTTTTGCACATGAACCTCACTATTTTCCTTTTTGTTTGTGGTGATTAAATGCAACCAGGCCACTTCCGTGCTTATACCAAGAGCACTCTCCTGCTTGGGAGTCACTAATATGTTTGTTTTTTCATTTGATTGAATTGATATGATTCTCTTTCGTTAGCTTGGAGTGCGTAGTTATGGCGCCATTGTAGTTGCTATTGCTGTTGATAAGATTACTGCTGCTACCTATGATCCCTCTTACTAAGCTGTTCCTAAATTCAAGTTGATTTTAGAAAGAATAATTACTGAGATCCTAGTGAATGCTCGATGACAGATCAAGTGACTCCCTACTAATAGAGAAACTCAGCGTGGCAAGTAATAACTAGTAGGTGCTTGAGACTGCGAAGAGTTGATGAATCATTTTCTGTTTAAAACTAGCCTAAGCTTTTGGCACCATGTAAAAGAATTATCAAAGGTAATCCTGGTTGTTACGGCATGCAGAAGGTCTGTTAAGGAAGTGCTATCTAGGAGAATAGGAATTTAGGTTAATGAGGAGCTTAATTTGATGGGATATTTTAAAAGTATAAGCGAGCATTCTACTTGGTATAAAATTCTCAATAGGAGAGATCTAAAAAACTTTTTTGTTTAAATTCCAATAGGAGAGATCTAAAAAATTTTTGTTTAAATTGCGACTCTACGTTCGTATATGTATAAGTCAATGTACTATGTTCTTTCAGACAATGAGAATACAGGGTGTAACGAGGAACGCTACCTTAGCGAGAGTTAGGGTAACTAGGGACCATACAAACCTACTTAGTGGCCTTATGTTCCTTCTTTAAGCTCGAGAATTCTAGAAGAGACTCTTAGTTCTTTTTTTTTTTCTTTTTTTTGGGGCAATTTAAATAATATTTTACGTAATATTTACATTTCTAAAAAAAAAAAAAAAAATACTTTAGCTAACAGTTTAGCGTGCGGGATATGCGCTGCCAGCGTGGCGTAGTCACCATTCTAAATGATGACCCGGCGTGTTGGGTCCCCTTTCTTGATAAGTACATATACATGTGAATTGAGTGTCAAAATAAAGGAACGGTCGAATCTAATGGTTAATGTGGACGAGAAACTTTCATCTAATAGGTCTTAGGTTCAAAACCTCTCACCACCTCTCTTGTTTTTTGTCAACATTATTGGTATTTTTTCTATTTTTTTTGAATTTCAAATTTGAAAGTTAAAATTCAAATTTAATTTTGAAATTGAGAGGGATGGTGAGAGGTTTCAAAATTCAAAAATTCAAATTTTAAAATTCAAATTTAATTTTGAAATTTGAAAGTGGTGGTGAGAGTTTTCAAATTTTAAATTTCAAAATTAAATTTGAAATTTGAAACCTCTCACTACCATTCTCAAATTTCAAAAGTAAAGTTAAAATGCCTTGTGGCTGGGCCAGCGCTAGGACATGTGTTCGAATCTCGTCGTCCGTGGAATTAATTCCGCAAGGTGCAAGCCGATAAGTTTGTCTACGGAAGATCTATGTGCTAGGGGGGAGGGGGTGCACAATCCCTTGCCTAATGTATGAGCGTTGCTAGCGCATGTAAATCGGGTACGAGGTCCGACGTCGGAACTAGGGTGATTGCCACCCGAGGGTTTACGTGTTACAACGGTCCCACAAAGTGAGCTGGTTACAGGCATGGTTTTCTTCCTTAAATCTCAAAAACAAAGCCTTAAAATTTGAAATTTGAAAAAGGGGTGATAGGAACAAAAAAACTTAGAAGTGTTGACAAGAAAGGGAAAAGAGTGGTGGTGAGGTTTCGAATATGAGACTTATTAGGTGGAAGTCTCGCGCCTATATTAACCACTAGATCCGTCCGTTTCTTTATTTTGACACTCAACGCACACGTAAATGTTGGCATCCAATATCGTCATCCTAAATGGTGACCTTCGCAATAGCGCATATTCTGCGCGCTGCCTTGCTGGCGATGGCAAAAGTCGCCATTTATAATGTTGACCCGGATATAGACCCGTAAATAATTTTTTGATTTAGACATATAAAATTTAATTAAAGAATTTAAAATTACAAAAAAAAAGGACTCTTAGAAAAATGCTATCTAGGAAAGATGTAATGTAGGTAATGAGGTGCTTGATATTTAGAAGTTTTATTTGGCAGAAATCTCAATTACGAGCTTTATCATAGTAGGCGACCTAGATTGATCACCTACCTAATTGATTAACAGAGAGATGCAAAATAGTAATTTTGCTACTAGATGCAATTGTGACTTTGTGGAAGAAGCTGTCAATATGTGGATGAGACTGGCGAAGGGCATTCACTGAGCAGCTAAGGAGGTTTTTGGAGTTGTTAAATAAGTAAACCGCCTAAGTAGCAGGCCTAGTGGTGGAGCGAGGATGTATAGGAAAAGGTTAAAGACAAGAGAGCTAGCTATGAGGTTAGACCGAGAATAAGTGCGATGAGACCAGATTGAAGTAGAGGCTAAGACAAATGTGAAGAGAGTGGTCGATGAGGCTAAATATAGTCTACAAATAATTTTACAGATGGTTGTACATTGAGGATGAGGAAAAGAATTTATACAAGATTATGAAGATGAGAGGGGAGTAGCAGAGACTTTTCAAGTCAAATGTATCAAGGGAAAATATGATAGTGAGCCGGTGAATAATAGTTAATTAAATAAAACTACTACTATAGGCCAAGGTTGAGGGTGCCGTCTCGTGCCGCGTCTCGATAAATCCCAAAGTCGAGTCGTGCTGGTCGTGCCTTGCTGACCATGTCGATTGGTATTATGTTTTTAAATTTGGAAACTAATTATAAATAAAATAAAATAAATTCAGCCAGCCCATTTATAACTCTCTTTGGTTTAAAACAATGCCATGCCAAGGCGGCTTTGGCAGATCGGAACATGTCGTGCGGAACGCGTTAACCTTGGTATAGGCTCTTCAATGAGTTGGAGAACTAGAAAGTGCTCTTGGGAGATTAGCAGGATTTATAAAAGTTTCGGATTGCAAGAATAAAGGAGATGTACAACATTGATCTAACTATTGTGGATTTAAAGCTTAAGAGCATACCATTAAGCTTTAGGGGATGGTGATAAAAAGAGGCTAAGGACAGCAAGTGGAGGTCTCTGAGAACTAGTTCGGTTACATGTTAGGGAGAAGCAATTCATCTGCTGAAAAGCACAATGGAGTACTACAGGGAGAGACATATTGACCTACAGCAACAACAATCTAGTAAAGTCCCATACCGGTTGAGTCTGGGGAGGGTAGATGTACACAATTATTGCCATGAAGGAGGTTGTTTCTGTATGACCCTCGGCCTTAGGATGCAGATCTAGACACACGGGCAAGGAAGCACACAGGTTCATAGGACAGGAGGAAATCACACTAAACATGCCCAACAAAAGCACAAACCATGCATATAGAATATATTAATAACAAGAACAATAAAAGAAAATCGAGGCAAAAATAGATTAAAACAATAAAATGGGATATAGATAAGGAAAATAAAATATAAAAATAAAATAAATGGTGCTATGTTATCTGAACTACGATGTCACTAACACGAATTCTATGCTGTCACTCCGCTCAAATGAGAACTAAGTCTTTGTCTACTTCTAGAAAGGTAAGGTCATATCGGATGGTTTATCTCCAACTCTTTTTGGGCCTACCTTTCTTTCATGTATGCAGCAAACATTCATAGAGGCTATCCCTCAAGAATCCTACCACTTCTAAATATCCTCTTAATAATACTCTCCTAAAACAACTTAAGTATTATTCTCTTAGTACAAATATATTGTATGAAATATTATTTGTATAAAATTCTCCTAAAACCCTGCTCTAAATTCTGTATCAACTTAGACTTGACCTCCAATATATCTTCATGCGGCTCGGATCTCTTTGATCTGGTACATAACAGTACCATTCTTCTTGATCATTTTCCTTATCCTTCTCACTCGCCTCTCTCCCTTAGTATGTTCTTAGTTTTAATTTTATTCTATGCATGCATGATATGTATTAATGACTTTGTGCAAGGAGCTGCAATATTTTTGTGACACTGGGCCTTTAGAACTTTACTGTATATATCTCGGATTTCCTCATGTAATTGATTATTGTGATGAATTGTAATTTCATTTCTCCAGTGGACGTGTTAAACATTCGTCATTTGCAAATGTCATGGGTTTGGGGTTGAATCTGCTGTCTGAGAAGGTTAGTTAATACTCATAACTTGTTACTTGCTCAAGCCTCCATTTCTCAAGTATTTGTTTGAATTTATTCTCATTCTTTAAAATCTTTTGTAGTGATATTTCAGGTGACATAAGATTTCTTTATTGGTAATTGCTCAAGTTGGTTCCATAATGGTAGTAATTCATGCTGGTGGGATTAGTCCAACTCTAGATATTTGATATGTAAACATTTTGTTGAAAAAACTCATATCTACATATCTACATGCTATGCAACTATGTTTATCTTGAAGTTTCAAAATTGCTTCTTACCTTTGTAGCTTCAACAGCTTTATTTACACAGCTTTAGTTTAGGTGCTGCTTGCATCATTATCTTTGTTTGCTTTGGCAGTGTTTGTTTTAGAATGCCCTCTTGTTCATGTGGGCTTATTTTCATGTTTAGGTCGAGGGTCATATAGAAATAGACTTCTTGGGCCATGCCTCGTACATTCTAACCTACGTGTGGGACTTTTCACTGGTCATCGTTGTTGTTGTAACGTATGGAGAGCATATGTTTCTCCTGATTTATATGTTCCATATGTTTGAGGTCGTTACATTCCTTGCAGATCTTCTGCTATTTGGACATTGAGAAGAAAGGATCCATTACATTTCGGCAGGTAATAATTTGATTCTTGAGTGGCTGTCATCAGAATTATTGAATATTCATGGTTAAAATCAGTATGCCAATGGGTTCTTAGGTCAATTCTGCTTTGGTATTTGGTTACTTGTTTCTGTTTATGTTTCTAATTTCCAGTTTTGTCGCATTTTTAACGTCCTGCCGCCAACCATCACAAAATGTAATAATTGGCATGGGATTCTGTTTCTGTTTGTCTCTAACTTTTCTTAAAAGAATGTCGAAATAATACTAGACTGTTTTGTATGTTCACATAGTAAAGGAAATAATAATGTAACATTTACGTCATAGACATATGTTTTGATGGTAACAATACTAGACTGTTTTGTAGGTTAACATAGCAAAGGAAAATAAATCATTAACATTTACGTCATATATATGTTTTGATGGTATTAGGTATGATCTTTAGTAGGACCAAGATGCATTAAGTTTTACATGTAACATGAATTCCATCTTGTGGTCTATTCGCAAGTTGTTTTAGGTTTGTTTTTTATCATAATCGTTGTATTCGATTGCTTATGCATGTATACTTGATCATCGCGTTCCATACCCCAAGGCATGGTTTTCGGTGCCGGGCGGCACGTGCCTGTTCTGGCAGTTGTCGGCAAGGCACGTGTCAAAAAATCTTATATTTGAATTTTTAAATTAATTTTTTATTTTTTAAAAAATAATAAATATATATATATATCGGCACGGTCGGCACGTGCCGGGATCTGAGTTTACCGAAACTCGGCTCGGCTCGACATAGAAAACCTTGCCCCAAGGAGATCTACAAATTAATGTGTAGGCATTTCGAGGTTGTTTAAGCATCCAAAACCGTCACTTAAAGGAGTGTAGCCTAGTGATAGGCAGGTGCAGCTAGGTGGAAAATGTCTCGAGTTCGAGCCCCCCAACCGCTCGGTTGGGAGATGATGAACTGCCTTAATTGCACATAATCGCCTCGGTCTGGATTAGTCGGCTTAAAAGTCGGCTGGACATAGAGGAAAAAAAAAAGCATCCAAAACCGTCATCAAAGAAATGTACTACTAGTAAAACATTGGTTGGATTGCATATAAGTTTGCACAAGTTTATGGTATTTTATATTACTTATGCTAATTTTTAGCAGCTATAAATATGTCCTAATATGGAGTATTAGAGAGTTCCAATTAGAGTTGGAACCTCTCAATTATGAAGCACAAACATGGGTGAGGACACGGCAATTATCAAGAAATAGCTTGGTCACAATGCGAAGGGATATGCAAACAAATTTTTAACATTTATAACATTGGTAAATATAAAACTCTTATTATGCGTATGAGCTTGATGATGCAAAACTCTCTGTTTTTTTTTAAAAATAATAATTTTGAATTAGACACTGATACGATATCTGAAACAACTAGAAATTTTACCAACTAAATTAATAATAAAAACTAATTCATTTCTTCCATGTCTTTACAATAAAGGTTACAAGATATTATTCCTCTATATTCTTTTCATACACATTCTACTAATAAGAATCTCATAATATAAATACTTTCTATTACAAATATGCCTACTAAAAGTATTCCTAATATAAAACTCGGATTAAGCTGAACTTGATTGGTGATCCGTGTCCTCCTACGGCTCAATCCTTGCTGACCTACACATAACAGAACCACATAGATTTTGGTAATCTGATTTAACATTGTATGGCATTGTGGAGTAGACTTTGGTTCTGTGCACAAATCAAGTAAGCAAAGCGTAGAGGGGCCCAAATGGTGCACGAATAGACTTCTGTTGAGATTTACTTTTCTGAGTATAAGCTGAGAATTAATTTACAACTTTCCTCTGTGTTCGCTACGGTTCACAAATTTGTAGGAAGCAACATTTTCGTGATGTTATATCCGCTACTATTAAATGTTACTTATATATTTGCGCTGTTTAAATTTTCAGTTTCTGCTTGGATCGGCTTTTATCAGAAAACAGCCGTTGTTCTTGAAAGCATGCGAAGAAGCTTTTAATGCTCATAGTGACAGCAATGAGCTTATTTCTTTTAAACAGGTAAGATACATCGCCGCGGCTACTAGTATCATCCAATTCCACTCTAGATAACTTACCAAACTTGCCGCCCGCCCTTGGGTCGACCGGCAGGCGTGCGGTTCATGAGCCCTGCATTCTGGGTATGAGCCCAGGGGTGTCCTGAAATGGGGATGTGTCCGCGCCGCGTGTTTTCAGCAGATTGTGGAAAAGCTGGTGGCTGCTTATTGCAGTACTCCATGTCTTGTCCGGAGGCAGACGTTAGGCTGAGATTTTACTCCCTGCGCACACCTAGGTTTAATGTGGACTGGGGGTGTGCGTAGAAAACTGTGGACCATGAGTTAGCGAAAATCCGGGGGAGGTTTCGCCTCGTTATCTCAAAATAAAAAAAAATTAAAAAAAAAATAAAAAAATAAAATAAACACTTACCAAACTTCATTTTTGTTTTTTCGTTTGTAGTTCTGTGATAAGATTTGGTTGGTGACGGACACAGGTGACGAAGATGTAAGTGAACTGGATTATGTTCTATCAAATATTATGGAGTTCTTTGACAAAATAGTTAATGCGATGCGTTCTCTTTTCAGCTTGGAAAACTGTTATTTTCGTACGATTCAGACGATGACGGGTTGATCAGCAAGGATGACTTCATGACGTGTCTATGGAATAATCCGCTACTAATCGCTGTTTTTGTCGCATCGTCATCGAGAAGTAAAGCGTTGAAAAACAGAGGATGATCCAGATATATTTGCTCGATCTCTCGTGTAATCCGAGGTGGGCGCCATTTGTTGTTTTTATAAATTGAGTGGCAACCATGTTCAGTTTATAATTGTCATGCTCTTATTTTAGCTGGGTAAAGATGAAGCTACATATGGTGTATACATAGATAGCATGGTAAATTTGACAGCAGCAGGTAGCAAGCATATAATCAAATTTTGTACACTCTGTAACGAATATATGTATCCCAAAACTGTACCTTCGATAATCAATACAAAAGCAAGTATCCCTCGTTTTTTTTTTTCTTCTCTTTTTTTTAAAAAAAAAAAAATATATAATTTAATTTAATTTTAATTTTGGTGTTTGTGTGTGTGGTATTGTTTTCCTTTTATATAATTGACAAAACAAGAACTTTATAGAGATAATAGACTTACTACTCGTAGAAATCTTCTTTTAAAGTGTTCGATCATATTAACTATATATTTTTGAATTACTTAAATGCTTTGCAATTTATAAAACTTCAAAATTAGGATTGTATTTTACCCCTGCTTACAAGTTCAGTTTCTTACTATGTTCGATTTTTCAAAAGCCATAATCTAAGTTAAAAAAAAATTGAAGGAATAATGTAAAACCCTTGCTTTTCAAATTTATACAAATCAGATTGTCCTTTCAGTTTTTTTTTTTTTTTTTTTTTTTTTTTTTTTTTTTAATTTATGGTAAAAAATTCAAGTGTTTTATATGGCTAGGTGAGTGCTTTAAACGACTAGTGTAATATTGTATCATAGTGTTCGGATTAAAATATTCCGTATAAACTATATGTATTTGAAAAAACTGAAACATGGGTTTTTCTGGGACAAAAACATGCTTCAAAAGTGAAAGCATGCTGTAAAAAATTTATTTGAAGCATGGTTATTTTGGGACAAAAAACCCCAAAATTGAACCATGGCCGCAATGAAGGCTGACAGTGTGGATGGCTTTTATGGCAAACGTTTTGTTTGTATTTAAGGGATCAACTGTCTTCCAACAGCTGAAGAGTGTTTACTGTTTAGGAAGGAATGCAAATTTCAGGCCAGCAGTGTCATCAGGATTTCGCAAAATTTCTCCATCTTCTTGACGGAAAACCAATCGCCCATTTCTCGAAATGGCAAATATTAGATAGGACAGGTTGTGATGCTTTTTTCTTAAAAAGAAAAATAATAAATAAAAAATAGAAAAAGACCAATTTCTTTGTGACTTTTCAAAAAAAAAAAAAAAAAAAAACACAGTTTAATTGGAGCAGTCATAAATTGAAGTTAAGCAGCAGTAACTTAGAATTGAGCAGCAGCAACTAGCAAGTTCAAATCGACCAAAGTGTAATAAATTAAAATTCATCCGACCCAATGTTCAATACCTCAAAGAGTAGATAATAGGATGGAATATATGATGGGCTCTAAAATACTGTTCTTTTTTCTTAATCAAATCGAGTGTGAACCGGCTTCACGATGACGCCAACTGTAGCTGTGTGTGTATTTCCATCATAACATAATAGCGTAGCTAATAAAGAGGCAATAGGTTGCCCGAAATCAACGAACGCGGATTCATTGCCTCCATATTTATAACCTAATAATGTCCCATACATCTCATAACAACACGTGTCATTATAATATTATGTTTTCATAACATTCTCTTTTCATACTATTTTCTTTGCAAATATGAGTTTAGAAAAAAATTACTAAAACACTTAAAAAAAATTATCATGTAAAAAGAAAATATATGGAGACACGTGTTATTATGAAATTTACAGAACATGGTTGGAATATAAATATGGGGGCAATAAATCCGCATTCAGAATCAACTGCAATCCACTCGCCACAAGTGGAAATTATATTCTGTGTTAATATATGCATTTACAACAAAAACTGAGCGGCTTAAAGACAAATAAATATAAAAAAAGGTAGAAAATACGTATACTATTCACAGCATACCGATCACCTTTCACATTACGACGCACTTCTCTTTTGTTTTGGAATAATTCTTCTGCAACAGGGTCGAGCTCCTTGGAACCTGCTAAGACAACCAGTGCCCGCCGTTGTTATTCGTAATATATATTATTGCTACTTCTGCAACACATGCCGAAAAAAAAAATAACAAACTTTTTTTTTTATAATAATAATATCAAAAACTTTTTTGATAAAAATAAAAAACTTTTCTACGCAAATAAAAACTATAATTTCGTCGCTTGGCTTACTTTCACTTTTCTGCAGCACAGAAATTTAGCAGCATTGCTCTGAATCCTTGAATCGGCAACGGCATATCCACCTTTATGAGAGTAAAATACAACACCGAGATAGCCCAATGAGCATGACTAAATACCTACTTCTTTCTAACAGACGCTGAAAGGCCTCAATGATCCTGACTAAAGACCTAGGCTGAAACCGAACATTGTTTCCTTCAGAGCCAAATAGTTCGCAGGGCCTTATAAGCTAAGGTGATTGAACTAAACACAATTCAATCTAGAAATAAATTATAACTCGTCATAACAACAATAACAACCACAACCCAGTCAAAAGTACCACCTCGGTGGGATTTGGAAAGAAGATATACGCTGCCATGTCTCATGAGGAATAGTACCCATTTTGCTCATCCATTTCTATCTATACACTTAACGTCCCTATTCCTTCCCAATCTCTCTGCCCTCAACTTCAAAACTTTAGCCCCAAACTTTTCGTTGTAATGTCACCACCAAATCAGCAATCATATGTGAGAGTTTTACCCCAAGCTTTCTCTTAGTCTTCTCCCTTGCAATTTTTTTCAACACCTAATCCTTAGCTTTTTGAATGCTTTGTATTCCTCATATCTGTATCTTTTTTTTTTAATTGCTTAAATTTGTTAGGAAAGGTTGAAAGCAGGTGTATTTTGCTCATCCATTTTCATGTATACACTTAACGTCCCTATTCCTTCCCCATCTCTCTACCCTCAACTTCGTCACCACCAACTCAGCAATCATATGTGAGGTTTTAGCCCAAGCTTTCTCTTAGTCTTCTCTCGCATTTTTTAAACACCTAATCCTTAGCTATTTGCATGCTTTGTATTCCTCAGATCTGTATCTTTTTTTTTTAATTGCTTAAATTTGTTAGAAAAGGTTGAAAGCAGGTGTTATAGCATTTCTTTTGTTGAAAACATGAAATTTTTCGGGTTGGCTCAGGTTCATCCCAATTCAGACTAATTCTGGTCCAACCAAATTTTGTTTGGATAGTATATCCACAATTCGGTTATTTGGATCAGGTTGGTCCGTACTCTCAGTCCTACCCAAAGAAGGCCCAATTGTCACCAAAAGAAAAGAAGGAATACTAAAATATGAAGCTAGATTGTACTTTAATAGAGAGTAAGGACAGCATGAAACTTGAAAGAGATGAAGACTAGATGAGACATTGAGCACGATAAGGTCGTAAAATGGTGATAGATTGTGCACTGATTGATCTATTGGTGTCGGTAGTTACAGATGCCAAATACTTCTGAATGTCAAAAGCACAAGAAGCAAACTATTTTACAAAGTGCACTTGGGAACAGACTCATAATTCCAGTGGAAGGAGATGATCTTATGTAGACGTGTATTATGTCATGTAATTAATTTTCAAATTAGAATGTTGAAAGACCCTACTTGCCTCCAGAGTACCAGCAAGCAGCACCTAGTGACATATATAAACATATATATATATATATAATATATATATATATATATAACTAAATAAGAACATTTGTGAAAACACCGTAAGTAATAAGTTGAGATTACAGCAATTTAGCCTTACCTGAGGACCAGTGATGAGCCTCGAACGGCCACTAGCTTGTGTTTGTTGCGAACTTTGCTGCTGCCTAGGCTGTTCCTGCTGCCGAGGCTGTTCCTGCAGCTGAAATTCTCGTTGTTGTAGTGCTATGGCCAGCTGGAGATCAGAGCTGCAAGAGAACATAGGACTTCTAATCAGTGGTTCTGGTGACTAAAACAGATTCACGAAACTTAAATGACGCAGATACAAATGAACAAGAAAGGCCCATAGGCAATGCAATCAATTTGAAATGAATATACGTTGATATGCGACAATCAAACAAGAAAATATGAACCATGAAGGAAACAAGAGGAAGACTGCCCTCTCAACTACAAGCTGCTGTACTAAGAAGAATATGGTTGGCCAAAGAGGATTTTCAATAAAAATGCAATGATCATTTAAGGTCTAAATAAGGGTAATTTCAGCTGGCATGGGAGCCATGTTCCATTCCGACACTGTTTCGGTACATGGCGCGTGCTTTCAAGTAGAAGTTGCACCTCTAAAAACAAAGAGAAGATGATCAGGAATACCTGTTCTTCTCATGCAACTGATTCTCAGTAGAAGTATGGAGGGGGTATAATGATTTGGATTGGGGTTAGGAAATAAGCAGGAGTATGGAAGTCCATAGCAAACTGGGTTATAAGCAATTTGCTAGGTAAAAATAACTATTTGAAACTTACGTTTACCTAAAGCTTATTCTGAGGTCCATCATATTAAACAAACAATTGCATCGTACAAACTTCTAAAAATTTATTGACTTTGTTATCATTATATCTGGATTAAATTAATCAAGTAAATTTCAACAAGATATTTACAACTACTAAACTATCTCCATAGATTTTCTCATGTCATAAAGACAACTTACTTTTTTGCTGGCAAGCCATGGGATATGAAGCAAGAAAATGAATACCAGGCTAAGTTGAAAAGAATGATAAGAAGAGGAAGATTCCCAAAACTTCTCCCTGAACGTACATATTCACTAACAAAATATAGGACATAGCGATTGTATTTAAACTGAGTACCCGATATTAAATCGATGTCTTTAACACTTATATTACCAATTCAATGTGCAAGTATAGATATAAGTGTTCCATAATCTATCATTAAGTGAATTTCTCCCCCTGTGCCACTTGCCCCATAAACAAATTTAACCAGAAATAGGGGATCTGAACCTAACAAAATATTTAGTCAAATGAGAATGAGAATCCCATAAGAGTAAAGAGGGTTGCAAGCTTAAGGCCTCTTTGAGTAAACGTATGCAGAGACACAACAACATGAACCAGGCCATAATCAAACATAATATTAGCAAAAAGGCTAGCTTTTACATTCCTAAACCATCTTTACTCCTAATCAGACTAACAATACAAACAGCATTCTAGTATCTGCTTCAAGTGACCCAGACTTAAAAAGGCCAAGAAATAAAATAGTAGATGAAATTTCTGAATGCCTAACAACCAAAGCTTCTCTTTTGAGCAGGCTTACACATCCATACACACCTGCAGTTAGTTGGCTCTTACTTTACTTCTATATACATTATATACTTGCATAATAATATCATGGATGAAACAGAAACACAAAGATTATGTGCATTGCATAAAAAGGTAAACCATAAACGTAGCCCTTTGAAACATAGAGGATTAAGAAGCGACTTTGCATTAGAAGTAGGTATCCTTCTCTCATTACGAAAAAGGCAAATTATCAAAGCAGATTTCACTATGTTAAGCAGATGCATTAATATTGCCAATGAAAATAGTAGCTTGCCCTCTCAATTATTCTAGCCAATGAATATTACAGCATATCGCCTCCTTTATAATAGTCCATCCGAATGTTTCGGATGTGGAGATAAGCCTAAAAGGATTATAGGTTCCACAACTTGTCTGGCAGTTTATTTTTGGGACTTTTTTTTCTCTAAAACAAGATTCTAGAGTAAATAGATTCAGAAAATCCAAAATGTCTTCCTTGACCCTACCCCGTATGAAACTTTCTTCTTTCTCTTTCCTACTGTCCTTCAAACTTCTAAGTGTGAATGTTGTTATTCATCCGCTTTAATCCTAGCAACTGCAACTTAACATCCAACTTAGCAAATAGCTATAGCCATTTTAGTACGGTTGCTTGCATACATGAGGGTTGAAGGTCTCATTTGTAGGTTAACTGGTTCTGTTCTATATCCTTACAAAGCATTTAGCAAATTAGCACCAAAATTATATAGTTATCAGTCATACAAAAAAAAAAAAAAAAACTCAGCATGACAGGACCAGTGCAACTACAAATTCAACACCTTAATTGTTCAGTTATACAAATCAAGAATAAAAATAGTGCTTCATCAAACACGCAAAGTAGGTGATGCTACCAACAAGGACATATGTTGCAAAACACTAAAAGTTCGAGGAAGTTGTATACTATGAAGCATAATGAAAACCAATTGGCCGGACATCAGCGAGCAAGATGAAATTGTCATTATGCAGGCTAGGTTGATGACTTAAGTCCTAGTGAATATAATATACAAATACCATCTCCCAAAGTTTAATAGACTTCTACACCAACATGTCTGGTTTGAAAGTTTACAGATAACTTTGATGCCAACATGTCTTCCTAATTCAACTTTCAATGAATAATCTACTTAGTCATGGTGTACTAAGAATATTGTAACATTATCAGGCCTCCATGAATGGCCTACACATAAACAAAATTACACTGAGTACTTACTTGAAAGTTGAGTTGTTGGAGGTGTATTTTCAAGTGAAGCTAGATATTCCTGTGTAAAAGAAGTTGTTATTTTATAGCTCTACTTTTACTAATAAAGTAAAATACTCTAGATTTGAAGTCAAGTCAGGCCATACAGCAGTGCTCGTCCTAGCATTTTGCACGTTCCAAGAGTCATTAACTTGATTATCCAACTTGAACTCCTTAAAGTTACCATTCACGAACATTGTGTCTCCATTTACCTAACAAATTGGAGAGAACTGAGTAAACAACTTAAAACAAATTTGACTAAACATGTGACGGTTAATAGTTACAGAGCATAGAAGATTTATAATATAGACCAAGCAAATAATAGCTAACGATTCACACCTCATTCAGCTTCTCCCACACCAAATCAGGTTGGTTGACATAACCTTGATCAGTAGCTAAAATATATAGTTCCTCTTTGAACTACAAACAAAAGTAAGGAGGAGCATTATCCCCAATGGAATTCAATGTGATAAATAGAACCTCCAATATGAAGTAAGACATGTCTAATATATTAGCATTTACCTTAAAATGCTAAATGATTATTGCGAAAAAAGACGCACAGCTCAAGTTCTTTTAGACCTTCTTGTAAGCAAAACAGGCTGCAATATGGACAAAGTTACAAGATAGCTACAAATCTAAAACAAAAGAACCAGACAAAGAAAGACGAATCTTGGGACAACATACCCATAAAATGTTAATTGACTGCATTCTGTTTCCAAGAAGTTTTTTATCAAATGCCCTGAGGATAAAGAAGATCATTCAGGGAAAACGTATGGGATAGAGCACCCAAACAGCTTAGCATGTAAACAATAGATTAAAAAAAAAAAAAGCATTACATTCTCGTCGACTGAGTTTGTCCTTCAAATAGTCCTCTGAAGCAGCAACATCTGCTTTTTCTGCTTGTTCAGCAAGTATAACCTCACCTTCATAAACTGGCTCTCCGCCTTCGTAAGTTGGAAGCACAGAATCAAGTATACACTCCTCTCCTTCATACATAGCTTCACGTCCAGCAAGGTTAGAAGTGACTTCATCTGAAACATCTTGAAGACACTTTGTTCCATTTGAAGAATGATTGATGTCAATTGTTTCTAAACAAGACAAAACAGCTGAGCCATGTTCTAGACGATCATCTGGTAAAACATGACAAATCTGTATTGTAGATTCCTCTGAGAAACCATTTACTTCAGATGGACATCCAGTGGTGTCAATACTGTGGCCTTGGTCAATGAGGGATTCATTACCTGCACTTACATTAGCAGCCAGAACAGGTGAAGCTTGGTTCTGTATTGACTTAGGAACCTCTAAATCCGTGTGATCAGAGGATTTCACAGGATCAGAAGCATCAGGATCTGAATACTCATAAGACCGACTGGAACTGTTTGTACAATTAGTAAATGGCCCTGCTGGCTGACCTTCTGGATATTTGACACCAGCATTACAACCACTAGCTGCAACATCTTGAGGAACCAAGAAATTAAAAGTGATAGATGTTCCTGAAGCATTCTCCTCTACCATAGGGGCAACAGAAATGTCCGGACAAGAATCGCTCGAATCATTATGCAACATACTAACAGAATCAGATATTTCAGCTTTTGACAAATTTAAGGCTTTCATAAGTTCATCTGCTTCTTCAATATCTCCCATCCTCTCATGCTGATGCAAAGAGAACGAGAGTGGAGGCTCATCAAAAGATTTTCCTCTTGAAAGGGATGGCGAGGGAACCCCAAGAGTGGCAGTTGTAGCTGCAGCAAAATCGACGGTATCTTCCTCCTCTGACTTTCTTGAGTCGAAGGCAACAAGCTCAGCTACAAGTGTATTATAAGATTTAGATCCAATAGCTTTTGATGTCTCTGTGTCCTGAAATAAAGCATTAATTAGATAGCTTCAAGGAGATCAACGCAGACTTCTTACACAAACAAATTATGAATTGCTGCCTCAAAATTAAAGAAAGGAAGATATGTACTACAGGTGTGAAAAACAAAAATACTTGGTTCTATAATCAAAGGAACAGAGAGAACGGAAATAGCAAAGAAAAAAATCATATGATATAAATGCCTTTAAAGAATCGTAAACGCATGATTCAATAAAATGAGAGATCAGATGCTTAGTCAATCAATAAACGTAAGGACGAGTGAGAAAACCAGAGATGCAGTAAAATAGGATCAAAGATCAACCACAACGGATGAAATACATACTCAAATCATGCCAAGCCAATTAAAAAAAAAAATACAAGAATGGTTCAGAGCTTAGCCTTTTTTTTCAGTCAGAAGCACGGGACCAAGTGGAAACTGATAAATTGATTTGCATTTCCATTTAAGGCAGGGCTTCTCATGTGGTGTCATATGAGAAGCAGAAAGAGGAAAGAACAAAACAAAGTCTTAAAGAGGACAAAATGAAAAACAAAATGAAAAAAAAGGGTTAAAGAATGCTCAAATTACAATATCTCACAAAATTTAGAATCTTGCCCTCATATGACGTCCTAAAGTAACTTAAAAAAATGTAGAAAGCTCATCCTATCGAGCATCCTTCTTAGTTGAGAAAATTGCTATGTCAGATAAATCAAATGCAGCTAGCATAGCAGGATGATCGACAGCTAAATAAACACATATTGTCAAGATATTAATTAAACAATAGCAAGCACCCTAACACCAAGAGCACAATAGAAGGGCAAGGACCTACAAGCCACTGACATATATGGCAAATCATTATGCAATTTTTGGTAATTTAAAGTGAAAAAACAGTATGATCTTCTAATTACATAAAAAGCTAGACCAGAAAATTCAACAAAGTAATGTTTATGCATAATAAAATATTTTAAAAAAAAAAATCTTAACAGCATTAAGAATTCAGAATGAAACAGCATTAGGATAGGATGATCATACGACTGGATAATATGATGCATATTAGCTACTCCTATCAAAATATAGTGTACTACCATAATAAGGACTAGATGGAGTACCTGAGGATCAACTATCCACCCATGATATAGACCAATATCTAAGAGATCGAATACGGCGCATTCCCGAGTGAACTCAAAATCATTAATCCTGCACCTCACAAGTAAACACCCAAGAATTTAGATACACCAAGATTGAACAATCTTTTTTGTCAGTTTAGTGAGGGGAAACCCTGCTCATACGCAGCCCACATTGATGGGTCCCATAGAAAGGGTAAACATGGGGTGGCCCTGGTCCCCATCACCACCAACTAATATAACTCCTGACCTTGCCATATGTTACAGGCAAACTAATGAGTGAAAAAAAAAGCAGTCTAAATCATACTTCCTGAAGAGCAAGTTGACGTCTATGCCCGTAGCAAGACGGGGCAGAAGATCAATAGCGTCGGATATGTTCTGCTGCTGGTTGCTGACATATCCATCATCTTTATCCTATAACCCCAAGCACATTAATATCAACAATACGCACAAACAAATCTGGAAACAAATTCAAGATTACATTTAACTAATACATCAATTTTGCTGTTGGAATCCAGAAGTTTCTCCGCAACGAGGGCGAGCAACTTCTGCTGGGTGACCTCGCCGACGTCGATGCTGAGATTGAGGCTGTTCCGTAGCAATAGCACGTTACCTGTGTTCATCATGAAATCAAATTAGGTCAATCAAAATTACAATGAAAAATCATCTGCATTAGGCGAATCTAATTAGCGTTTATACAGATTGCGAGGAGCGGGCAAGGCCCGTTTTCGTTCTGAAGAACGATCGGAGTCGAGCGGCCGAGGAACTCAATGATCTTCGTCTTATAGACGACCTCGCCGGTGTTCTCCTCCGACGCCACCGCTTCCGGTATCTTGGGTTCCTCCGCTGCCATGGCCGGTTGAGCGTTCGGTGAATTGAAATTAATATGAAAAATGAAATTGAAAAGATTAAATGAATCGAGAATGTATCAGAGCACGAGGGAATCAAAACAAAAAGTTTGATGTTGTTCTCGTGCTGTTGTGATTTATTGATCGGATAATGATCGGAATGAACTGATTGATGGGATTGATATCGATTTCTGCTGTACTTGTATGTATACAAAGCTCACCGGGCGTTGTGCAAACGAAATGACGATGTAGTGGTCGGCAAGTAGCTGATGGTCCCACTCCAAGGGCTGTACAGGAATCCTATGACATAGGATTGGTCCGCACGAGACGGTGTCATTTGCTTAGGAATTTTTATTTTATTTTATAGCGCCCTATAAATTTCTATTTTTAATAATATATATAAAGTCCAAAAATTTATTATATTTTTTTTAAAAAACTGTATATAGTAATATATATCAATCTACACTATCATTTATATATTAAAAATATATAAATAGAGGTTCAGAGCATTTCTTGATTAAAATATTTTTTAAAATAAAATTTATATATATATATGTATATATATATATATATATATGTATATATATATATATATATATATATATATATATATATATATATGACTTCAATTGGACCACAAAGCTTGCATCAGATCGAAATGCCGTTTTTAGGATTGGTGCGTTGGATCTAATATAATAGGCCCCTCGAAGTCAATCGCGCAGCTAATAGCTGCACGACACCTGAGAACTAAACCACTGATGACACCGGGCAACTAGACCACGCTCACATCGCATCAAGCTAACGAATGCAACGTCTATCCACGTGAGCATATTGGTGCAAGGTGTGTGCCTGCCTTATGACGCGCGCCACCGATCAACATGTCATCACCGTACCTTGCTCATCCGGAGCGGACATACGGCAAAGAATTCTAGGCAAAAATCCCATCGACGACAATCAACCAACATGAAGCTTTGCGAGTGTCTCCCTTCAATAGTCATTATCATATTAAATGCTTACAATTAATATGAATAAAATAAAATATATGTGCAAAAATAAATAAGATAAATAGAATATGATATAGAAATAGAGAAGAAAAGTAAATAAAAAAACAAAAGACACTGTTAAATCTAAACTATGATGTCACTAATACTAATTATACGCCGTTACTCTACTCGATCGAGAGCTAGATTTTTGTTTATTCTAAAATGTAAGATTATACATGATGGTTTCTCTACAACTCTTTTAAGCCTTCATTTTTTTTCTTTTTCACTCATTTGTCAACCCTTCGCATCTTCAATATGTATGGTTGTTGGTATTCGCTTGACATGTTCGACCCATTGCAACCGTCCTTCTCTTATCTTGTCCTCAGTTGAGGCCACTTGGAGTTCTTGCCTTATCACCTCATTCAGATTCCTATCTTTGAGAGGATGACCGCAGATCCTACGCAACATCCTCATTTTTCTACCTTTATCCTTTGGGTATGCTGACATTTAATCAGCCAACATTTGAAGTCATATAATATAGCTGGTTGTATGGCATTATGATAGTACCTTTTTTAATTTGGTGGGAAACTTCCTGATACGATCCTGAGCCAAGACCAGTCGTTTATCAACCCAGCCGAGGTGTCGGAAGTCTCAACCGAGGCGACAAGACAAGAGATCGGATCGCAAATGATATCGGGTGTCGGAAAGGGAACGAACACTTCACAAGTTTCAGTCCCGAGCGGACCAATTACTAGATCCCGAGCTCGACAAGCCGAGGTGACACTTCACGGGCTAATTAAAAGTATCTGGGCCGAGACAAGCGAAGCACTAGTTACTGAGCCTTGCATCTTAATAACCATTCGAGTCTTTGAACCCGAGGCTGAGGTGAGCATGGCCGAGGTGGGCGTGGCCGAGATGGGCATGCCGAGATAGTCTTTGCCGAGTTAGTCGTTATAGCCGAGGTCGTCTTTGCCGAGGTCGTCTTTATTGCCGAGGTCGTCTTAGCCGAGTTCGTCTTGCCGAGACCAATGCCGAGGTCGTCTTGCCGAGGTAGTCTTTTCTGAGAATGATATGACGACATGAGAAGGTGAAGCGCCAGAGACTGTTGGGTTATCGGGGTCAATACCACATCAGATGCGCAGCGAAAATTTAAAAATTTTTAATACAAAAGCCCCGTGTACCCGAATACAGGATCACATTGGTATGCTATAATAATCGAAACAATTACATCACATGTAACCACGCATGATAATTAAAATTAATCTAATTAATTTTAACGCGATCCTATCATGCATCTAATCGCGATACGAGTTTTATCGAAATACCTTGGCGGGTCGAACACGCCACGTAACGATCCTCGGATTCTGATGAATAGAGCCGCGAAAGTACCCGGCCTCTAATGCTAGTCCACGCTGAGACGCTCGCGAAACCGAAATCCGATTTAATCGTATTAAATCGGAATTGGGCCTTAATCAAATTCGGCCCGTTTAAGAAGAAGCCCTTTCTTCTCCTTCTTCTTCTTCTTCTTCTTTATCTCGGCTGCAACTACCGACGCTCCTGATCACCGTCCGATGCTCACCCGCGACGCTCGCCGGCGCTGTCCCTGCTCAGCAACCCGTCAACGTCGCCGTCGTCTTCCCAAGCCGCCGGCGCCTGCGCTTTGCCGAAAACTCCCGTCGGTGCAACAATTTCACGCGACGGGCAGTCGCTGCAAAATCGCCGGAGGTTCAGGTCGTCCTCGTCGGAGTTGCTGAGGTGAGGAGCGCGAAGGTTCGTCGGAGTTCCAGCCGCTATGCCGTCGGCCGGAGCTTTAATGAAACGGTGCTGTCAACCGGAGCTTCACCGAGCGCGGTAGCTTTAGCTCTCAAGTTCGCCGACGTCACACGACGGAGGAGGAGGATGGTGGTGGCGGCCAACCGATCAATGGAGGAGGTCAAGCCGTGCTAGCGGCCTAGGGATACCTCTTCACAATCGGCGCCGTCGGCTTCTCTTTTTATACGGGAAGAGGATACTGCATATGCATATATATATACTCATATATTACACATAAAATCCCCACTTTTGCCATTTTGCAAAAATCGCCCTCAAGCATTTTGCAAAAGCTTAGGTCCAACACTTTGGATATTGGCAAAAGCAGCCCCTCATGCACAAATTTTCGGTTTTTCGCGATCGTGTCTCATCTGCGTGTGACCCATTAGGTTCAGTACCACGCCGGCAGTGAATAAATAGTTAATTCAACTAATTAACAAATAATTAATTCAACCAATTAATTATATTTATCCACAGATCGTGGTTAACGTCTAGCAACGTGCCACGACCACCCGTGTGGTATGAATATCAATATTCATCACTTGAAACCTTTGTGTGAATAGTTTCCATGCCATGTAATCCTTCTGTTCCTTTCTAACATCCCGAACGAGCTTAGAGTATGGATATCTGTCAAACTCTAATATAGCTCAATCAAATATATCTGTCTTAATAGATTCGCTCGTCTGTGACATTAAGAACATTTCTTAATTCACATCGTACCTCGGCCAAGGATTTTCTGAGCTAGTTCTATTCAAAGACACATAGGATGTTCTCCTCCTTTACAGGAGGTGACAGATTCTCTATTGGTTATCATCTATCTTCATGTGCTATTATTTATACCCAGATGGTTCCCTTGTACAGCTGAGCTATACTTGGAAACACACTAAAGCATAAATCATATACACATAAGATACTATGATAATCTCAAGTCTGAGGATCAAGGCATAACTATCACACTGAAGAATTACCATTGACAGACTCCATTGGTATTCTTCGAGTAAGTCAGTTCAGTGAACTCATTCATCCAATGAGCACCTACACACTTGCTTCAGTGTCGACTACACGCGTAGTAATGAGATCACTACTCTCATCGTATGAGCAAGCAAACTGTGTATTAGTCTTTCCGGTGACATTGAGCCCCTACTCAATGCACCTATGACTAAGAACATTCTAGACTTAGGTTTATAAGACATTAGGTCTCATTATCATGATCAACTATCATGATCCTAATTCTGTTGCCTTAGTCCATGGGGTTTATCACATACATTCATACAACATATTAAACATGACGATGCGATAAATAAACAGATAACCATAATCAAGTAAATCAAAAGTATTTATTACAGAAATATGTTCGCCAAAATATCCAATATTATTGGCTTTTAGGGCATTTACTCTTTCAGAGACGACATGAGAAGGCGAAGCGCCAGAGACGGATTCCTGAGCACCTTTAATTATTTAGAGCCTAGTGCTAATCAATGCAGAATTTACTTCTCGAGATGTCTAGATACAATGTATTTGGATTTTGGAAATTTAACTCATTGTAATCTCTGTATAAATACCCCCATTAAGAATGAATGAAAGATCTTTTGGCAGATCAAATTTGTGAGTTAGAGAAACTCGTTGGTTCTTTTAGAACTTAGGACTTATCGGTTTGTCCGTGGCGTCCACCACCGAACTTATCAGTCGATCTCCCGTAATCGATTGTGGCGTTCAAAGGCATATACCAAGGTTCTTACCTCTCTATAGGTAACGGGTCGAGGTGCCTGGCATATTCCAAGGTTCTTGCCTCTTTATAGGCAACGGGTCGCGGAGCCAACCCCACGGGAAGTTATCCAAGTATTATCTTATTTTTATTTTCATTTCTACCTGAATTTACCTAGATAGATCTGAGTAGCTTCGGCTAGAATTATCTTTTCCGCACCTTGTTCGTATCATTTGGTATCAGAGCTCAGTTTCTAGGTCAGGTGTGTTATTTCGTTTTTGAAAAGTTTGTATTCAGTTTCGGCAAAGTTAAAAAAAAAAAAAAAGCCGAAAGAAAAAAAAAAAAAAAAAAAAAAAAAGTGACAGTTGAAAATTTGTTTGGTTTGGCATTTTAAAAGATCTTGTTTGTTTGAACATTGGAATTTTGTTGGAATCTGAAAATCCGAAAACCGAAAGGAGAAGTTTTGAACTTAGTTTTGTTTTTGATCTCACAAAAGAATACACAGATTGTTTGGTGATTTCTTGGTGGATTGTTATTCGGAAACTCACTTGTCCCTAGTTCGATAAGAACCTACCGAGAATTTCTCAAGAGTGGTAAAAGGCAGTGTGGTGAGCACATTTGAGGGTAAAAGCCGTTGAGTGCACCACGAGTGTTCTGAGTGAAATCCACGTGAGGGAGTGAGCGAGGTAAATTATTATATTCTAACCATTTCTTTGCAGGATCATGTCGCAAAATTGGAAACTAGAGAAAGAAATGGGAAGGTTGATGGTATCGATACAGGAGCGATTAGATCGGTTGGAAGAAGCGCGGCCGAGACCACATCGTCGTAACCAACCAGTTCGTAGACAAGAAGAAAATCATCAAAGGCTTCCCCGAGATGAAGATTCTGATTCTTCAGTGAAGATTTGGAAGAGGAGGAAAACTACCGAGGTGATCACTACCGAGGTGATCGCAACCGAGGTGTTAGAGATCGGGACAACAGACACCGAGATAACCGAGATCGAGAAGACAACAACCTCGGTAATATCAAATTTAAAATCCCAGCATTTTCAGGAAAAAACGATCCCGAGGCATATCTGGAGTGGGAAAAGAAGATCGAGTTAGTATTTGATTGCCACCGATATTCGGAGCTCAAAAAGGTAAAACTCGCTGCCATTGAGTTTACTGACTATGCTATAGTGTGGTGGGATCAGTTTAACATAAATAGGAGGAGAAGTGGAGCGTATCCCATTGAGACTTGGGCTGAAATGAAAGAAGTAATGAGAAAGCGTTTCGTGCCGAGTCATTACTACCGAGGTCTATATCAGAAGTTGCAGGACCTCAAGCAAGGCAGCCGAAGTGTGGAAGACTATTACAAGGAGATGGAGATCACTATGATCCGGGCTAATATTGAAGAAGATCGTGAGTCTACAATGGCGAGATTTTTGAGTGGGCTTAACCGAGACATTGCTAATGTGGTGGAGTTACAACATTATATCGAACTGGAAGATATGGTACATGTTGCGATCAAAGTGGAGAACCAGCTAAGAGGAAGGGTACATCGGCGAGACCGAGTCCGAGTTCGAACTCCTGGAAGTCGAACTACCCGAAGAGGAAAGAGAAAGCCACAAGCGAGCAAACTCAAGACTTCGGTTCCCGAGGTCAGTAAAAAGGTTAGCACATCTACCCCCGAGACTAAGAACCGAGATATCAAGTGTTTTAAATGTCTGGGTAGAGGACACATTGCCAATCAATGTCCGAACCAAAGGGTTATGATACTGCTTGAGAATGGCGAAATCGAGACTGATGAGGAGGATGAGACTACATCTATGCCGCCTCTAGAGAAGACGAGGTGAAGAATACCCTGCTCAGGGAGAACTACTAGTGACCCGCCGAGCTCTCAATATCAATATCACTGATGACACCGAGGTGCAACGGGAGAATATATTCCATACGCGATGCCATATACAAAATAAGGTATGCAACATGATTATTGATGGTGGGAGTTGCACCAATGTAGCTAGTACTTGTTGGTTGAGAAACTCGGGTTGCCGACAAGCAAACACCCCGACCTTACAAACTACAGTGGCTGAATGATAGTGGTGAGGTCAAGGTTAACCGACAAGTTCTAATTCCGTTCCGCATCGGAAAATATGAAGATGAAGTGACATGTGATGTAGTGCCGATGCAAGCTGGTCACATACTGTTAGGCCGACCCTGGCAATTCGACCGACGTGCGTCACATGATGGCTATACCAACCGATATTCCTTTACTTTCAAGAAACGGAACGTCATTCTAGTACCTTTGACACCAAAGGAGATTCATGAAGATCAGATGAGAATTCAACAACAAGAGAGAGAGAAGAGTGAAAAGAGTGAGTTAGCGAGTGAAAAAAAGAGAGCAGTGAGAAGAGTGTGAGAGAAAATAAGAAAGCTGAGGTAAAAATAGAGAGAAAGAAAAATTTTTATGTGGGAGAAGGATCAGTAAGAAAGGCTATGAGTGCAAAACAAGTGGTGATCCTGTTGGTATTCAAGGAAACATGCCTTAACACTAACCAATTTAGCCTTCGTTGCCAGTTTCTGTTATTTCTTTATTACAGGAGTTCGGTGATGTACTCCCGAGGAGATTCCCCGAGGTCTACCCCCGATACGCGGCATTGAACATCAGATCGACTTCGTACCTGGAGCTGTTATTCCGAATCGTCCTGCATACCGAAGTAACCCTGAAGAGACCAAGGAACTGCAGAGCAAGTTGCTGAACTAATGGAAAGGCTATGTTCGAGAAGTATGAGTCCGTGCCGTCCGGTAATCTTGGTACCAAAGAAGGATGGAACTTGGCATGTGTGTGGACTGCCGAGCTGTCAACAACATCACGGTAAAATACCGACATCCCATACCTCGTTTAGATGATATGCTAGATGAACTACATGGAGCATGTATCTTTTCCAAGATAGACTTAAAAAGCGGATATCATCAAATACGCATGAAAGAAGGTGATGAGTGGAAAACAGCCTTTAAAACTAAACATGGTTTATATGAATGGTTAGTTATGCCTTTCGGATTAACTAATGCACCTAGCACGTTTATGAGATTAATGAACCATGTGCTGCGAGCTTTCATAGGTAAATTTGTTGTTGTTTACTTTGACGACATTCTCATATACAGCAAGACTTTGCATCATCATGTGGAACATCTTAGGAGTGTGCTGATTGTACTTCGGGATGAAAAATTGTATGCTAACCCGAGCAAGTGCACTTTTTGCACTGATAAGCTCGTTTTTTTTGGTTTTGTTGTAAGCTCCCAAGGTATACAAGTCGATGAGGAGAAAATCCGAGCTATTCAAGAATGGCCGACACCGAAGTCAGTTTCCGAGGTCCGAAGCTTTCATGGACTCGCTAGTTTCTACCGACGTTTTGTTAAGGACTTCAGCAGTATTGCCGCCCCTTTGACCACGGTTATCAAAAAGAACATGGAGTTTAAATGGGGAGACGCGCAAGAGAAAGCTTTTCAGACTCTTAAGGGAAGTTTAACTCAAGCCCCTGTTCTTGTCTTACCTGATTTCTCTAGATCATTTGAAATTGAATGCGATGCATCTGGTGTAGGTATCGGCGCTGTGCTGATGCAAGAAGGAAAACCGGTTGCATATTTCAGCGAGAAGCTAAATGGGGCGACATTGAATTACCCGACGTACGACAAAGAGTTATATGCCCTAGTCCGAGCACTGGAGACTTGGCAGCACTACCTCCTACCCAGAGAATTTGTAATTCATACCGACCATGATCGTTGAAACATATCCGAGGTCAGCACAAACTAAACAAGAGACATGCAAGATGGATGGAGTTTATTGAAGCATTTCCGTATGTCATCAAGTACAAGAAAGATTTGAGGACAAATCCTTTTGAAGAGGAAGGGAATGATACGATCCTGAGCCAAGACCAGTCGTTTATCAACCCAGCCGAGGTGTCGGAAGTCTCAACCGAGGCGACAAGAGAAGAGATCGGATCGCACATGATATGGGTGTCGGAAAGGGAACGAACACTTCACAAGTTTCAGTCCCGAGCGGACCAATTACTAGATCCCGAGCTCGACAAGCCGAGGTGACACTTCACGGGCTAATTAAAAGTATCTGGGCCGAGACAAGCGAAGCACTAGTTACTGAGCCTTGCATCTTAATAACCATTCGAGTCTTTGAACCCGAGGCTGAGGTGAGCATGGCCGAGGTGGGCGTGGCCGAGATGGGCATGCCGAGATAGTCTTTGCCGAGTTAGTCGTTATAGCCGAGGTCGTCTTTGCCGAGGTCGTCTTTATTGCCGAGGTCGTCTTAGCCGAGTTCGTCTTGCCGAGACCAATGCCGAGGTCGTCTTGCCGAGGTAGTCTTTTCTGAGAATGATATGACGACATGAGAAGGTGAAGCGCCAGAGACGACATGAGAAGGCGAAGCGCCAGAGACGGATTCCTGAGCACCTTTAATTATTTAGAGCCTAGTGCTAATCAATGCAGAATTTACTTCTCGAGATGTCTAGATACAATGTATTTGGAATTTAACTCATTGTAATCTCTGTATAAATACCCCCATTAAGAATGAATGAAAGATCTTTTGGCAGATCAAATTTGTGAGTTAGAGAAACTCGTTGTTCTTTTTAGAACTTAGGACTTATCGGTTTGTCCGTGGCGTCCACCACCGAACTTATCAGTCGATCTCCCGTAATCGATTGTGGCGTTCAAAGGCATATACCAATGTTCTTACCTCTCTATAGGTAACGGGTCGAGGTGCCTGGCATATTCCAAGGTTCTTGCTTCTTTATAGGCAACGGGTCGCGGAGCCAAACCCACGGGAAAGTTATCCAAGTACTTTATCTTATTTTTATTTTCATTTCTACCTGAATTTACCTAGATAGATCTGAGTAGCTTCGGCTAGAATTATCTTTTCCGCACCTTGTTCGTATCACTTCCTATCACACATTAGTCCAGACGCCATTCTTTACTTAAACTAACCAGCTCTGATCCAGTGACTGACATCTTCGTCGATACCTCTATTCTCTTGTAAAATAGACCATAAGTACTTAAAACACGCCTTTTGGAGAATACTATATGTCCCCAGCTCATTTTACACTTTTCAGACATGTTATCCGTTAAAATTAATTCTATATATTCAATTTTGGTGCTACTTAGCTTAATTCATTTAATTTTAAAGCCGCCCTCTAAATTTTCTAGCTTAGCACAAACTCCTTCATTTGTACCATCTACACACAATGTCATCAATAAAAATCATGCACCAGGAGATGTCATCTTGATTTTTTTTAGCTCGTTCATAACCAAAGCAAATAAAAAAGGGCTAAAGGCCGAGCCTTAGTGTAGGCCAATGGTGATAGGAAAGGTTTCTGAATCGCCTTCGACCATTCTAGTACGTAATAGTATCCTCGTATATATTTTGGATGGCTTTAAAATAAGCAATACAGAATGCAGGTTCACAACAACACCTCCCTTGGACCCGATCATATGCTCTCTCAAAGTCAATGAAAACTATATGTAGGTCTTTTGCGGTAGTAGTCCAATGTACTTTTAATAAGGTAACTCGCTTCTGTGGTTGATCATCGTGGCATAAAGCCAAACGGTTGTCTGATACGTCCACCTATAGTCTCAGCGTCCTCTATATTACTTTCTACAGAGTTTCGTGGTATGACTCATGAGTTTAAAACCACGATAGTTTGGAACAATTTTGCATATCACTTTGTTCTTATAAATCAAACCACGAGCACTCTTCTCCACTCGTCCGACATTCGTTTAGCTAAAGAGGATTTGATTAAACAGTTGCGGGAGCCACATGACGCCTCTGTCCCCTAGCAATTCAAGACTTTTATAGGTATGTTAGCCTACCGATTGCTTTATCCATTCCCATCTTTTTTTTACAGCTTATGCACTTCACCATTGTTGATGCGTCTGTAATACATACAATTCTGAAACTTGTACGAGTCTTGTAGCTTGCTCAAGCATATGTCGCAGTCTCCAGACTTGTTGAAGAGCTTAAAAGTAACTCTTCCGCCTATCTTTAATCTTCTTATCGGACATCAACATCAGGCTATTCTCCCTTTTAATATACTTTTCATGGTCAAAATCTCTGGTTCTCAATTTCCTCACCCTCACAATTCTATATAATTCTTTTTTCTCCTCCTTGGTGTCCAATTTTATATAGAATTCCTCGAAAGTTCTAGTTTTGGCCTCACTAACCGTTCTCTTCGACTCATCTTCGCTTGCTTGTACTTCCATCTTGTCTCATCGCATTTATTTTTTGGCCCACTCTTGGTAGCTAGCTCGCTTCAGTTTCATCTTTTTCTACACCTCTTAGGTAGTTTACCTCCCTTGACTTATCCAAATACCTTCTTGCATGCTCCGCAAATACCGTTTGCTACCCTCATCTATTACCCTCTTTGAAACTCAAGCTTTTGTCACCCTTAAGATCTCTCCGGCGCATACGTGGGCATGTCTGTCCACAATTTTAGCATCTCCTCATATTCACCTTAAGATCCAGAATAGCCAACTTATGGTGACCTACTGGGTCACCCCTTCAGATGACCTTGCAATCTGCACAGTATCTTCGCAAGGAAATGCAATATGATTCAATTCAGTCCACCTCAAAGGGTGTTGGGTTATCGGGGTCAAAACCACATCAGATGCGCAGCGGAAATTTAAAAAATTTTAATACACAAGCCCCGTGTACCCGAATACAGGATCACATTGGTATGCTATAATAATCGAAACATTCACATCGCATGTAAACCAAGCATGATATAATAAATTAATCTGATTAATTTATTACGCGATCCTATCATGCAACTAACGCTGTACGAGTTTTATCGAAATACCTTGGCGGGTCGAACACGCCACGTAACGATCCTCGGATTCTGATGAATTGAGCCGCGAAAGTACCCGGCCTCTAATGCTAGTCCACGCTGAGACGCTCGCGAAACCGAAATCCGATTTAATCTAATTAAATCGAAATTGGGCCTTTAGGATCGGATCCAAGCCCGCTAGTGAACAGTACCGTCTTCTTCTTCTTCCAGACACTGCAGCTGACGCCGCCCGCGAACCTCACCGTCAATCCTTGCCGGAGAAAGTTTCTCGGCAACCAATCACCGTGCTAGTCGTCTCCTCAACCAGTCGAGGCGGATGCCGTCGTCCAGACTTTCCGGCTCGGCGGCGTGCAACACTTACACGCAGACGGAGATCAGCCGAAGCTTGACGTCGTCGTTGTCGGCCGACCGAGAGGTTGAAGGTCGACTATCCGGTGGGATCCAAGGTGTCGCACTGTCGGCCAAGAGCCTAACCGGTATCTCGGATCGACGAACAATTCGTTAACCGAGATTGAAGCTCGCCGGTTAATATGCTCGCCTTCGTTGCACGTCGCCGGAGGAGGGTGGTGGCGCGGACGACCGATCAATGGAGACGGGTGACCGTGCTAGCGGCGTAGGGTTTCTCCTCGTCGTGTCGGCGCCGCGTTCTCCTCCATAAATCGGTTGAAGAAGAAAGCACTGTGCATGCATATATATATATCCATATATTACATATAAAAACCACTTATTTGCTGTTTTGCAAAAACGGCCCTCAAGCATTTTGCAAAACCTTAGGTCCAGCACTTTGAACCTTGGCAAAAGCAGCCCCTCAAGCACAAAATTCGGTTTTTCGCGATCGCATCTCATTTGCGTGTGACCCATTAGGTTCAGTACCACGCCGGCAGTGAATAAATAGTTAATTCAACTAATTAACAAATAATTAATTCACCCAATTAATTATATTTATCCACAGATCGTGGTTAACGTCTAGCAACGTGCCACGACCACCCGTGTGGTATGAATATCAGTATTCATCACTTGAAACCTTTGTGTGAATAGTTTCCATGCCCTATAATCCTTCTGTTCATTTCTAACATCCGAATGAGCTTAGAGTATGGATATCTGTCAAACTCTAATATAGCTCAATCAAATGTATCTGTCTTAATAGATTTGCTCGTCTGTGACATTAAGAACATTTCTTAATTCACATCGTACCTCGGCCAAGGATTTTCTGAGCTAGTTCTATTGAAAGACACATAGGATGTTCTCCTCCTTTATAGGAGGTGACAGATTCTCTATTGGTTATCATCTATCTTCATGTGCTATTATTTATACCCAGATGGTTCCCTTGTACAGCTGAGCTATACTTGGAAACACACTAAAGCATAAATCATATACACATAAGATACTATGATAAACTCAAGTCTGAGGATCAAGGCATAACTATCACACTGAAGAATTACCATTGACAGACTCCATTGGTATTCTTCGAGTAAGTCAGTTCAGTGAACTCATTCATCCAATGAGCACCTACACACTTGCTTCAGTGTCAACTACACGCGTAGTAATGATATCACTACTCTCATCGTATGAGCAAGCAAGCTGTGTATTAGTCTTTCCGGTGACATGAGCCCCTACTCAATGCACCTATGACTAAGAACATTCTGGACTTAGGTTTATAAGACATTAGGTCTCATTATCATGATCAACTATCATGATCCTAATTCTGTCGCCTTAGTCCATGGGGTTTATCACATACATTCATACAACATATTAAACATGACGATGCGATAAATAAATAACCATAATCAAGTAAACTAAAAGTATTTACTACAGAAATATGTTCGCCAATATATCCAATATTATTGGCTTTTAGGGCATTTACTCTTTCAAAGGGTTGGTTCATGTCAAGTCGAATTCAGTAAAGGATTAGAAGTGTAAGAGTCTAGAATGTTATTTTTGGATTAGAAATATCATTTTTCGGGAGACTGTGGCCCTGATGTAATCATAACTGCAACAAAATATATTTTGTATTATATGTAATTTGATTGTACCAGAAATCGTGATAATTTTGATAAATTATAGTACTTTAGTAGATAAGTAATATATGGGGCGTAAGGGTGTGAATGATATTTTTTAGGGGTAACTACTAATCAGCCTCCATCACCAAACTATTGCTCACTACGCCCTCCACTAGTTAACATCATCAAATCTGTGTTTTATGTTTCACACCCATATATCTATTTAGAAGTAGTTTTTGAAAAAACTTTCAATATGAAAGTTGTATATCTCGTCGAGATCTACAACTTTCATGTTGACATTTTTTCAAAAAAAAAACTTCTAATAGATGTTTTGGGGTTTCAAAAGTCAAATATGAAAATTTATTTTTTACGAGTTTTTTTTGTTAACTTTGACATCCCGAAATAATTATTTAGAAGTATTTGTTTGAAAAATAAAAGGTTTTCCAAAAATATTTCTAAATAGATATTTTGGGACGTCAAAATTATAATATCCTCGAGGGGTATTTTCGTCCATCGAATTGGGGGCTGAAATGAGCAAAATTTTTGAGGGAATCTTATATGAGTAGACGAAACATTGGGGCTGATTAGAAAAGCCCAAACTTTTGGAGGCTGAAATGTAATTATTATTTTTTTTTATTTGGTATTACAACATAGAATAATTGCATATCAGCCCTTGGTTTTCAAATCTCTAGCAAAGCAGCCCCTTATTTCAAACCTATTACAAATTAGTCCCTCTCTCGAAGTTAATATCAGACTCCTTGACTATTATATAAATATTTTTGAGAAAAATTTTGAAGATGAAAAAAATATATTTCAATATTAACGACAACTTTTATATATATTTTAAAGCTCCAAAGTCTTGAGTTTAAAAATTAATTCGTTAACCCGTTATGACTTTGGAGTCTCAGAACAACTACTTAAAAATATTTTTTAAAAAAAATTTTAAATAAATTTTTTTAAAATATATTTATAATTTTTATATTAATTTTTTTTAAAATACTTCTTAATATATAAATAACGGATATAAATAAATGATTATTTATGATATAAATAGTTTAAGAACTTATATGTAAGTCTTCTTTGATTGATCCGACTAGAGATACAGAAAGTGCATGCTACTAACTGAGCCGCAGTGATCAATTAGATTCTTAATTCAGCATTCAAACCACGAGTTTTTCTGCGTCTCTACATCGGGGGCTATACGGTCAACACTCGTTTGAAAAGGGCGCGGTTCTCCTGATTTCCTAAAATGAGGAAGTAGGAAATCTGCTCCATCTCAGCTGTCTATCAAGCTCAGCACATTTTACGAAATTTTATATAAACTTACATCGACTTATTTGACCTATTTCTAAATATTATTTTAAAAAATTTTGAACTACAAAATTATAGATTTGATATAATCAATAACTTTATAAATTAAATTTTTTTCGAAAACATACCAAATAATAGTCCAAAAGATAATCAAATATTTGATTATCTTTTTGACATATTATTTGATATTTGTTCGAAAAATATTTAATTACAAAATTATAAATTACATTAAAATCTATAATTTTAGTTTAAAATATTTAAAAATATGTTAAATGAGTTAATATAAATTTTATAAAATTTCGTAAAAGCTTAATGGACGGCTGAAATCCATCCAATTTCTGCATCCTGATTTTCAGAAATCAGGTGAGCCGCGCCCGTTCGAAGACAACAAAAAGCCGTTAATTAATTGTTTAATTAGCTTATTGTAAAAAAAAAAAAAAAGAAAAAAAAAAAAGTTAGCGTGTTTATTTAGTTGAGGTATCTGCTGCTCTCTGTCCATCAGGCCGTTGGTTTCTGCCAACTCCCACCCATTTCCTTTTCCTTCTTTCTCTATCTTCTCTTCTCCGGCGATCTCGCAGAGTCGGCGGTGAGATACTTCGTCAAATCACGGATTATTTTTAATCGAACGAGTCGGGGGTTGTTGAGGCGGTCGCTGTCGCAATGCCGCCCCCTAAGCGGTCGTCCTCCGTCGCGGGCGGCGGCGGTAGGGGCAGAGGCGGCGCCGCAGTCGGCTGTCTTCCGCCGGTCGTGTGCCTCCTATTGTTCTTTGTGTTCGCGCCTTTGGTTTTCTTGGTTTCTCGAAGCGTGCGGCCTTTCAGCCAGCACGGTGAGTCGCTCCCCGTTGTTGGTGCTAATGTCATGATTTTTATAGTAACGATAGATTTAGATTTGTCCCAAAATCTCTCCTAAATATCAATGAAATTGTCTTTGAAATCGTGTAATTTAGTTTAGAACCGCACATAGTTCAATTTAAAATATGTATGTAACTATTCTTTCTTTATTTGCCCATAGTTGTGTAACACTGAAATAGAGAAACAGAAGAAGACTTGGAGAAGTCACTGCTTTATTGTGCAAGTGGTTTATGATTTATGTGTATGTTTTGAATGATAGTAATGATAGAGCACTCACAATTTTTCCCAAACATCAATGAACATTTATGAGCAGCACATAGTTCAATTTAAACACATCTCATTATATCATGTGGAACTGTTCTTTCTTTATCAGTTTTGCATCCTTTGAGTTGGCGTTGGATTCATCACTATTTTTATTACATTTTACAAAAAGATAGGAGTTTATCATTTCCTTAGTGAAAATGACATTGTTTGTTGCTGTCATCTGCATTTCTTGACTTGCATGGCAACTAAACAGAAGAACATAATAAGATTCGGAGAAGTCTCTGCTTTATGTAATGCTGAAATATATAACTTGCGTGCACACACTTTTTATGCATATAGATATTATATGAAAGCGTTTTAAGTAAAACCTAAAAGTAACCACTTCATGATAATGATGGTATCATTTCCAAGGCATGGCTCCTTTCTTGTACGATAAGTTACTATGTCATGGAAGGTTGATATTTTCAATATTAATGATGAAAATAAGAATGATAATTAAGTATTTTAATTTACCCAGACAGTTGATACTTTACTAAGTTTATAATGTTTTGAACCTATTGTTTTCATCAGTTGATTTGCACATTTCAAAGAGAATTATATCCTCTGAATGTTTTATATTAGTTTATCTCATTTTGGTGATATCTGTATAATTGTTCTACCTGATTATGCAGATCCAAATGGGACATTTGACTTCTCAAGCAAGCAGGTAAGCTTTGGTTCTGTATGTTGCTTGTAGCTAGCTACTTAATAGTAGTTGATTATTTGAAACTGTTCGTGGCAGACACTAGACTGGAGGGAGCGATTGGTTGTGCAGCAGATGAAGTCTATTTCAACCAAAGAGGTCAGCATAGCTTTGAAAAATCGTCCATGAAGCTCATGCCAGATGGTCCTTTGTCTGACTGGTGTTATACCTTTGCCCTTGAAAATTTCCTTTATGTCTCATTTGCAGGTTGTTGATTCTATATCCGCAAACAGACATGAATTAGAGCCATGGAGTCTTGATCTTTACAGAAAGAACCATCCCTCTTTGTCATGGACTACTGAGGAATTTGATGATTCTAGACGGAATATCGCCCAGAAAGGTATATCTACTACATTTACAAATGCGCTCATTACTCATATCCATACATTGTCTAATTGCTTTGTATAATTTATGAAGGCCATTTCTAGCTCATTGGTTAATGAAGCCACGCAGGGCAAAGTAGAAAGTGTTGACACAAATCATAAATTCCAGAGAGATGATTATAGTATGTATTGGATTGAAAGTTTCTCTATTGCTGTGCTCTTGTATAGTCGCTTTTCACAATCAAATTAAGTATCTATTTGTTTAATGTAGATTGGAATCAACTGCTTGACACACCTGCAAAACTTTCCGGAAGGGTACTCTTCTTTGATCCTTTATCCAACTCTTCTTCTTCAATGAATAAGTTCCTAAAGTTTATTTTTGAAGTTTAATTTTAAATAAGAACAAATCATATTCTGATCTGATCTACTTTTTAGTGATAGTGGTATGTGGAAAAGTTCAAGGAGACTTTCAGAGTCATTTTGTAACTGGATATTCAATTTTGACATGTGTAGCAATTGAGAGAGAAAAGGCAAGAAAAGAGGGCTATTGAGTTGGTTCAGCAGGATGACCAAGCATTGGTTAAACTTGAGAATGCTGCTATCGAGCGTTCTAAAGCTGTCGACTCTGCTGTTCTGGGAAAATATAGCATATGGAGGCGAGACAATGAGAACGAAAATTTTGATTCCAATGTACGACTGATGCGAGATCAAATGATTATGGCTAGAGTGTATTCTTTTATAGCAAAGTTAAAGAACAAGATTAGTCTTTATCAGGAACTACAGATGCGTCTTAAAGAAAGTCAGCGTGCCCTTGGAGAGGCCAGTATTGATGCTGAGCTTCCTCACTCGTAAGTTTTACTAATTTGTCTGCTTAAATGCATCTTCCTAATTTTGCTTAATTATTCTGGTGTTTAACTCAAGTGCCCCTGAGAAGATCAAAACAATGGGTCAAATTTTATCTAAAGCAAGAGAAGAGCTATATGACTGCAAAGCAGTAACCCAAAGGCTCAGAGCGATGCTCCAATCAGCAGATGAACAAGTTAGAAGCTTGAAGAAGCAGAGCACGTTCCTCAGCCAGTTGGCTGCAAAGACAATTCCAAATGGGATTCACTGCTTATCAATGCGATTAACTATCGGCTACTACCTCCTGCCACCTGAGAAGAGGAAGTTCCCTAGGAGTGAGAATTTGGAAAATCCAAATCTTTACCATTATGCCCTCTTCTCTGACAATGTTTTGGCTGCATCAGTTGTTGTCAACTCCACAATTATGAATGCCAAGGTATTCCACTATTTCTATTGATCTTATATTCTATTTACTACAACGTGAAAGTTCTCCCTCTGCAATGTGATGTTTTCCACATGATTGTTGCATTTAATTTCAGGAGCCTCAAAAACATGTTTTTCATCTGGTCACTGACAAGCTGAATTATGGAGCCATGAACATGTGGTTTCTCTTGAATCCGCCAGGCAAGGCAACCATCCATGTAGAAAATGTTGATGATTTTAAATGGTTAAACTCTTCATACTGCCCAGTTTTGCGGCAGCTTGAATCCGCAGCTATGAAAGAGTACTACTTCAAGGCTAATCATCCTACCACTCTCTCTGCTGGTTCTTCCAATTTGAAGTACCGGAATCCAAAATATCTCTCGATGCTGAACCATTTAAGATTCTATCTGCCCCAAGTTTACCCAGGCTGGATAAAATTTTATTTCTTGATGATGATGTTGTTGTCCAGAAGGACTTGACGCCACTCTGGTCGATAGATCTCAATGGAAATGTAAATGGTGCAATCGAGACTTGTGGGGAAAGTTTCCACCGGTTTGATAAATATCTCAACTTCTCAAATCCCCATATTGCAAGGAATTTTGATCCTAATGCATGTGGTTGGGCCTATGGGATGAACATATTTGATTTGAAGGAGTGGAAGAAGAAAGACATCACTGGGATCTATCATAAGTGGCAGAATATGGTTAGTGCATAGAGGAAATTGCTTCCTTGTTATCTCTTGCAATTTAGGCATTTATATTTTATGATTTGATATCATTCGTGCAGCTAAAGTAGTTATTTGTTTGTCTGTAGATACAGAATTTGCCATTTATTTCTTTTAGTAGTACCTTCATCAAGATTTGATTATGCTAAATACATGTACTACATGTCCATGTACTGTGCTTATTTCTTCTTGTACATGAGGACTATTTGTTTTTTTTCTATAAATGGCTTGCATGGTTAGCGTGTAGACGTGAATGTGAATGTATACATCCGTATAGCTTTTTTTTTTCTTTTAATTCCTGTTGCTTGCCTTCATGAATATTCTTTAATGAATTTCTCCTAGTATATTTAAGATCTTCACCTCCATATGTAAACCTTTGATAGTATCAACATTCTCTAGATTGTCTCTTTTACCTTTCTGTTTTTCATAGAGCAGTGTGGCACCTAACTATAGATATAGATTTTCTGTCATTGTGGATAATATTGTACATCTTAATTTTAAAAATTGTCTTTTTATTTTGCTCCTTTTGCTGAACTTGTCATGAGAATAGCTTGATCCAGAACATCATCACTGAGGTTAGTCGACCTACTTCCGTGCTTGTGTTGTAGTTCATCTAATTTTCATTTCGCTAGAGTTGCTTGATTGATGATGCTTTTCCTGATTCATTTGATATGCTTTTTTTTTTTCTTATTAAGCATAATATATACCATTTGTGTCTAGCTTTTGTGTCTTGGATGTTCACTAATAGATACCAAAGTTGAAATTGCAATTTTAAATGTGTACTAGTTAACGAGCTCGATATCTTCTTTGGGACCGTTATTAACTATTTATTCGTTTCCGTTGGTTGGTTATTTTGTAAGTCTTAGTTTTTTCTCAACCATATGCTTTTGTTACATCTTTCTGATAGAACTTCCTTTCATGTGGTTACTTACCTGTTTTGGCTTCCACAGAATGAGGACAGGGTGTTGTGGAAGCTCGGAACACTGCCTCCCGGACTTTTGACATTCTATAAACTTACTTATCCCCTCGACAAGTCATGGCATGTGCTCGGCTTAGGGTATAACCGACCGTTCAGAAATAGAAAATGCCGCTGTAGTCCACTATAACGGCAATATGAAACCTTGGTTGGAACTGGCAATGGCCAAATACAGGCCTTACTGGACAAAGTACATCAAGTATGATCATCCCTATGTTCGAGGTTGCAGCATTAACGAATAGGACAATATTAACAGCCGAAGAAAGACGGGATCTATGCGCTTCGTTCGCAATGCTGGTCACGACACACGCTTTGTAAGTTTTAACATCATTAGTTAGTACATGTGCTTATCCTGATCACTTCTTTTGTTTATTCTTTTATTTTCTGAGAGAAAATAGATTGTTGCTTGATATGTCTAACCATATCATGTTAAATATGATCTGACTTTCTGATTGAATACGATATGCATTCCCGAAAAATGAGTCGTTGTAAGCGGGTAAGAGCGTATACTAGTATGCTTCCTTTCAATTTCCCCCCTCTTTTTTTCTCGTAGGTGTATGGTTGGGATCTTGTGAGATACATGGGTAGTAGGCGTATGGTCGGGATTTTGTGAGATGCATTGGTGGTAGGTCTTAGAATGTGAAGGGTTGAGATGAAACATAAATTGAAAACAAATCAACTCCTCAAATGAAAACACCAAGATATCTTGTGAGATGCATGGGTAGTAGGCGTATGGTCGGAATTTTGTGAGATGCATTGGTGGTAGGTCTTAGAATGTGAAGGGTTGAGATGAAACATAAATTGAAAACAAATCAACTCCTCAAATGAAAACACCAAGATATCTTGCGGAAACACTAAGATAGTTTGCTCGAGCATTACGGTACAAGTGCTTGCAACATTACAGTAGTTCTATTGGACACTAATGTAGCTGTCTGATACACACATTTCGAGTTCCAACTATGAGTTTTTTTTTTAAGAAGTTAAAAAAGCAGAGGACGATTTGTACGAATTTTGAAGAGCAAGAACTTTTTTAACATTAAATATTGGCGAAATTATTGTTAAATCTTCTGAACTTTGGTCTACTGGGCTGTTATAATTTTGACATTTAACTGTGACTGATAATTCTACATTGCAAAAAAACGTTCATGATAACTTTATTGTCAGCTTCTTCCGTTTGCATTTGTTAAGATGCTAATGTGGCATTATGTAATCTGATGTGACATCTTATAATAGTTTTGAATCATCTTTTTAATATTTTTTATTGTTTTCTCCTCCGGTGGAGGGTAATTTGTCTTTTAAACGGAGCTGCAGGTTGAATTAAACCCTTAGCATGTTAACGGCTTCAAGTTTAACAGTTCTGGCCCACAAACCCGTTAAAACTCCTCTCTCTCGCCCACTCTCTGTCACTAAGTTTCCTTCGATGTCCACTTTCTTCCTTGCCATTTTCTTATCAGTTGATGATAAGAATGATAATTCGATGTGTTTACTTCCTCATTTGAAGTAGGCCTTCATGAAAATTGGTCAAAAGTAGCTCCAAATAGCCCAATCAAATTTGTCCGAAGTAGCTTCAAATGGCTCAATCACAATCTGTAAATGCAAGACTAGGTTCCTTCATCAGAGAATACCAGGAACAAACACAACATAAGAACTCAAAATGTCCATCAACCACCTATCCTTCCAGAACCTGACATCATCCCCATAGCTAGGACTCCATACAGCTCCTGCTTCCACCATATTCCAGGACAGTGCCAGTCCTTGCCATGTGTTGGAATCCCTATTCTTGACTAGCAGCCATAAGTCCTCTGTACCACAACCTCTTTTTTGTGCTTCAGAAAATCTATCCACAACTGATGAAACTATGTGAATAGACGCCATCCTTGCTTAGCTAGTAATGCTATATTCATGCATCTTGCACTTTTTAGACCAAGTCCACCCAACATGCTTTGGTCTTGCCACTTTACTCAGCTGACTATGTGCATTTTGCGTTTCTCTTCTGATAATCCCCATAGGAAGCCTCGGTTGAGACGATCAACTTCATCAGCTACTGCCATAGTAGGAGGGACGTTTGCATATGATAGTAGGGTATGGTAGAAGACACTGATTGTGCCAACGTGAATCTCCCAGCAAAGGACAGGGTTCTCACTTTCCATCCTGCCAATCGAGCCCGGCCTCTTGCTAATATAAACTCATAGTTAGCTTTGGTGACTCTTTTATGTATAATTGACACTCCCATGTATTTGCTTAGCTCATTGAGTAATACCACATTTGCTCGACGCTCCAAAGCAATTGCTTCTCCGGAGTCATATTCTTAGAAATAAAGATTTGCGACTTTGAAAGATTAATGCGTTGACTGGAGGCATCACTGAAATCCTCTAGGCATTGCGTAACGACATCAACTTGTTCAATCAATGCCTCCGCAAAGAGAACCAAATCATCTGCGAAGAAGAGGTGTGTTAGTCCAGGTCCTCCTCGTGAGAGTCGGATAGGCTTCCAATCTTCTCTTTGTACTGCCTATTGAATCCGGTGGGCTACTCCATACAAATAACAAAAATATAGGGTGAAAATGGATCACCCTGCCGTAAGCTTCAGTCTCCTCGCCATTCCATAAGATCTACATACTAGTAGAAGTAAAGCATTGTATAATAAGGTGAATGAGTTTGTTGTCAAGTTGTATATGTTCTAGAGATTCCTGAAGAAAGCTCCATTTCATACGATCATAGGTTTCCTCAAGGTCTATTTTTAATGCCATGTAACCAGCACGACCTTTGTTCCTCGCCATTGAGTGGATTGTTTCCTGCATCAGAATAATGTTATCTATTATCTGCCGACTAGGTACAAAGCTTACCTGATTTGGTAAGACGATATGTGGCAATACCAGTTTTAGTCTATTGACTATCATTTTAGATAGTATTCTGTAGGATACATTGCATAGGGAAATTGGTCGAAACTCTTTAAATGTACTAGGCGCTTCCAACTTTCAGGATGAGAACGAGGAGTGTTTCGTTGACCGCACTAGGTAACTGTTGGTCCTCCCAAGCAGTGGTACTGACTTGATTACACCATGCTTCACTACCCCCACCCCCCTCCAAAAAAAAAAACATTTTTGGTAGAGAACTGCTTGATCCATCGGCTCTTGGAGGTTTTAAGGGTGACATAGACATAACCGCATCTCTAATCTCATCTTCTTCTGGCCGGTGAGAAAGCTCCAACAGAGTGGTCTGTTCTGTTGTTGGGAATGCATGCAATGGAGTCCAACCAGTGGTTGGCGACTGCTCTTCGAAGTAAAGTTTTAGAAAATACTCTTTTACTGCAGCTCTAAGCTTCTCCATATTGTCACTCCAGACTCCTGGCTGAAGCTCCAAGAGAGAATTTTATTTTTTCGACGACGAACTATAGTAGTGGTATGAAAATACCGCGTGTTTCTATCCCCTACTCGCACCCAGCACTCTCTTGATTTTTGGAACCATAACATTTCTTCCTACTGTAGAGCCTGGCTGAATTCAAGCGCTAAATTCTTCTCCAAGTTATGAAGCTCTATGGAGTGGTATCTGATATTTACAAGAAAATCTCTAATGAAGTCATGGAAATTCTGATGTGTAAACCAAGCTGCCTGGAATCGGAAAGGTCGATTAACTCTCATCTGCTGTAAGGGTTCCAATACAGCTCTGTCCCCATTGCTGATAGCATGTTTGTCTTTCCTGAATACTAGTTTCCTGAATTCACTTGCTCGCCGGTATACATGTCCACACTAGTTGCTGTTGTTATGCTGCGGGGAACAATTAGCCTTCCCGAGTTCCCATCTCTCGGCCGCAAAGGTTCTCTTCGAGGTCCAGGCCCAGATGTCTTGTTTGTAGTTTGGAAAGGTGTCTCTTGGAGATGAATATGTAAGGTAGTAAGTGCACCACTCAGCTAAGATTTTATCGAGAATCTGTAGGATCTTCGCATGCTTCCTTCAATGCCCATACATACCACATTTCAAGAATACATTATGCAAACCTTCGTAGGAGAGACGAAGGGCTCGACCATACTTACGTTTATCCACCTCCACACAGAGATGTGCATATTGCCCTCGTCTAGCACCGGTCGTTTGTGTATCTGCCTTAATTATTCTACGATGTAGGTCTTTATATATTCGCAAGATTCCTGCTTATAGTAGTGATCTGGGTGTTTTTTTTTCCTATCTCAAATCAATCGAACCTGATGAGAGATTCTTAATTCTAGTGCAGCCAATGTGTAATACTTAAAAAAGAGAAATTATTAGTTGCACCCGGTGCACCACACTATTCGTACACTCATGTATTTACAAGTTTTTTTTAAAAAAAATTAATATCAAAATTGTAGATTTGCATCAAAAAGATACTTTTATGCAAAAAAAATTTTCAAGAATACATTATGCATAGGTGTTTTGAGCTAAAAGATTTTAACGTTAAAAAAATAATTTTAAATTCGTGAGAATTTTGGAATCTCAAAATTTTTATTTAGAAATATTTTTTTAAAAAATTTCTATAATAAAATTATATATCTCATTAAAATTTAAATTTTTATGTTAAATTTTTTTTTTAAATAAAGTTTGTAAATATATATAACATACGAAATAACGCGATGAACGTGATGAGGAGTGAGACCAAACCAGCATATTGAGGAGTGAGACCAAACCTAAGCTGAATCTATTTAGTTGTCCCTGCAGACTAGTTAAAAGTGCTGAGTGTAACTCTAGACACTTAAGAATCTAACTTCCTGGCTAACTTTGTGGCCATAGATATTATTTTAAGGTATAATCATAGATCAAACAACGCAAACCAGTACAATTTTTTTTTTTTTTCTTTTTTTCTTAAAAAAAAAAAAAAAAAAAAAAAAAAAAACTAGGCCTCCATAATTTACTGCAAGCCGCTCAACAAATGAACTATATGACTTCAAAAGTGAACTTGCAGCCCATAACAGAGGTCTCGAAGTCTTAGAAGTCAAATCCGCAGAGGTCTCCAAGTCGAAATCTCCGAAATCCGCCCAAAAGACATGAAAGATTTACGGACAATTGCACTACACTCCATCCATATTGTTTCAATATCAATTAAATCCTCTTAATTTTTTTTTTCATTTTAGTCATTTGACACATTTTAATACATTTTTTACACCTCCAATATACATCCGACACCTTTATTTTTGACAACTTTTAGTAAATTTATTTTGTGTTAATTTTTGACACCCTCGTTAAAAAATAACAGCTTGATACCCTTCTGATATTTTTAACATCTTTTTATAATTTTTAACACCTTTTTAAAAAGATCTAAGTACAATTTTTACAAGTAGAATACGGTGCAAGCAACCTCTTGTCTTGAACTGCAATAATCTTCCAAAGATTTATTCCATAGAAAGTAAAACGGACCTTTGGACATATCGAGAGAATTGAACTATTCGAATAGTAGGACATAAGTTAGGACCACCATCGGTTTATATGATATCACGGTTACATTTGGTGGATCAGTTACGGCCATAATAGCTTCACAATAAAAAATAAAAAAAAAAAAAAGAAAGAAAAGAAAAGAAAAAGTAAACTTGCAGCAAGCCTCCTTTGTTGGCTGAATTTTCACTCCCTCCATAATTTCCTCCATTGCTCTTTCAGCTCTGGATGCTATGCTAACGCTAACCTACAATCTATCGCTTAACAAAAATAAATAGACGGCACCGAAGACGTGGTTGAAGCAAATACGGAGAAACAGATGAACTCAACAAATACACGTAGCTCACTTGGGGCTTCAATTCTATCCCGGACGGTGACACACCATTCTGAATGAAGCCATGGAACCACCTGATCAAACTTTTTAATAAGTCATAATTATAGCGTATGAGCTCGGTTCTTGATGTTTTGATATTATTGTTGTTGGAGCTTTTCCCCGTCCGTAAGCCTCTTCAGCCAACGCAACCCGAGGTCACAGCCAGAATCGGCGGCGAGCTGGAATTGTTCCTTTGCTTTCTTCAGAGGGTCAACTTGAGGCCTCGCGCCTTTCCTTTTAGCCCCACCTGTTGAGGGGCTCCTACTTGAGTTGAACCTTGTTAGAACTTCTGGAACTTTGTAACCTAAAATTAAAAAAAAAAGGGTCTCATATTGTTATAATCACGAAATCTTTTTTTTTGTGTTTTTTGAGGTAACAAGGTAAAACATTTCGGGCATATGTACACTAGATTATCTTGCTAAACACCATTTTCTAAGCATACCCTCAAGCCCGTATTGGACCTGAACCTGGTAAGTAAGTGAAAACCCAGCATGCATTGCCCCTGAACCAGACATAGGTGAACACATGGGCCAGCAGGCCTTGGGCTTAGCTGCTTAGGCAAATTCACAATTTGCGTATGGTGAGAAACCGGTCCTCGGTCCGGCTCTCGGGTTTATCCGTTTTGGACGGGACCGGACTGAGGACCGAAACAAGGGTAGATATAGGACCACCGACCGGAACGTTAATATACCGGTCCGGACCGGACCGAACCGACCGATCCGGTCTGGTTTTTGGTCCGGATCGTATATGAACACCCCTAACTGGGAGCCACCAGCCCAACTTAGCAAATTCGGCTAAAAACGTTCTAGAATTACTTATTCCCCATTTCAGGGTGGGCCGCCGGAGTTCGCACCCACAACCTACTATTCGTGGGGGGCTGGCTGCGATATCCAACCTAAGGGCGGGGGGTATGAGCACGAAATGCTAATAGAACCACAAAATACCTTGAAGTAGCAGCGATCCATATGCAATTGCAGCACCTGCATGGCCCTGCATAAGTCAAATGAAAAAGCACAGTTATAATTTATAGGCCCTCCGAGGTAACTCACCTCTATATTTCACGACTGCGGGACGAATTTTTATTTACTCACTTTAATGGTTAATTAATACAGAAAAAGTCGGGACGTGCTACAAAGAATGCAGCTATCACCTTTTCAGATGCTCTGTGAAAACACCACATTGCAGAAGCAACATCTTTTTTTACGCAATCCCCAGCCAAATATACAGCTCCAAGAAGATATAGAGCACCTGGATGTAACTACAGCCAGAAATTCACATAAGTATATATGTGTATTAAGAGAAATTATTGCACGCATCCGGTGCACCACGTCATCCGTGCACCGAATACACCTACAAGTTTTATTTTGAAAAACTTTCAACATAAAAATTATAGATATGATGAGATATACAAGTTTTATGTAGAAACTTTTTAAAAAAATTTCTAGATAGATATTTTGGACTAATGATCTTAATGTCAAAAAAATATTTTTAAATTCATTAAGATTTTGGAGTCTAAAAACACCTATTTAGAAGTGTTTTTTGAAAAACTTTTTTATATGAAAGTTATATATCTCATTAATATCTACAACTTTTATATTGAAATTTTTTTCAAAAAATACTTGTAGATACATGCGGTACACGGATCACGTGCAATAATTTCTCCTGTATTAATGCCTCTCAAGGCAGTAAATAACAAGAGTAAAACATTAAAGTTAGTTGTGTAACTGTACCTGGTCAACGGCCTTCTCCAGATAGTGGAAAGCCAATTGATCTGTATGAACATAGTCATTCTACACAGTTGAAACTTAGAATCAGGACATCATGGAGATTCATGAAGCATTTTTAAAAGCAGTAAGACGACTGAGACCCAATGCTACAGAATTATAAATGGGACAAAGATATAACACAGTAAATAAACGCTACAAAAATATACATCTTCTGGAAATTATAAAAGACTGCCATATAAGATGACTTACTAAAAGTCGTTAACCCGCTGATACAATAAACACAGACATATACATACATTTTCCAAATCGTATATGATAGAATGACAAAAATAAATAAATAAATAAATAAATCAAGGAAAAGATGAGTAGAAGTTCTCAACATCAGCTTTCATGAATTCTGCTCTCTACATGTCAGAATACAGAATGTCATGCCTTAGCCATGGTTTTCGGTGCCAGTCGGTACAGTCTGTACCGGACGGCACGTGTATGTTCCGGCAGTTGTCGGCACGGTACAAACCGGCACAGCACGTGTCAAAAAATTTTATATTTGAATTTTTAAATTAATTTTTTATTTTTATTTTTATTTTTTAAAAAATAACAAATAAATATACATCGGCACGACATCATCGGCACGTGCCGGAATCTGAGTTTACTGAAACTCGGCTCGGCTCGGCACAGAAAACCTTGGCCTTAGCAAAATCCGAAGTTACCATATATGACTTGAAGCAAGAAGCTGCCTGTGAAACTCTTAGTTTAGTACAGTACTATGAGAAACTTACATCAACTCGTAAACGGCAACCGAGTTCGTATTGTGCATCAGGATCACCCATATCTGCAGCTTCTGCTAGTAGTGCTGCACCCCTGTCTAGGCAGAAAAGCAAATGCAAAATCATACAAAACAATCAGAATTTTGTAATGTGCCGGTTGGGAAAGTGAGGTGATAAACGTAAGCTCTATCTATAAAGGGTACAGAGATCTAATTTCTCTAGACTTGAAGATATGGTTCATAATAGATAACACTGGTATACAAGAAGCCATATAGCCCACTTTATATGGTTGTTGTTTCTCTTCTTCTGTTTACTTTACATCTTCATAAGGTAAATCATTGCAACTTGCAGGAGAAAAATAACAAAGAATGTCATTTGAGTGACATAGCCCATTAATGTATGAAGCACAAAGAACGTAGTTGAGATCAGGGTTTTAAGTTCCAGGTGGCACGTTGCGTGCCGGCCGGAACGTCTCCGAGCCGGGCCGGCCGACACAGTTTTTCTTTTATTTTTCTTTTCCGTTCATCTTCCTTGCTTGCGCCAACCGGCGCGACCGTCATCTTCCTCGCTCGTGCCGGTGGGCGCGACTTTTTTTTTTTTTGCGTGGCGCGATTTTTTTTTTCGTGTCGCGGCAGCCGGTTGCGCCGGCGGCGCGACACTTATTTTTTTAAAAAAAAATTAAAATTCTTAAAAATAACTTTTAAAATATAATAATATATAAAAATAATATTTTATTATCGGCACGGTCGAAACAGCACAGTCGGCACGTCTCGAGTTCGGAATTTACCGAAACTTGGCATGGCACGAAATTTAAAACCTTGGTTGAGATTACCAAAAAGTAATCAATAGATTATGATTCACAATGCACCCCTCGATTTACATAAATCATTATAGTGCATGGATAAAAGTGATCAGCTGGGTGTATGAGAGTGCTCATAAGGAAAGGCTGCCTGATTAGCAAGTGACAGAAACCCTAGGTTGACGTCCACTTCCTTCTAGTCTCCTTGAGTCTCGCCTTAGGACCACGGGGCTCTCACTATCTTCGTTGGAACTGATAGTTGGCACTCACTTGGGCCACCCACTCTGAAATGACCGCTAAGACCAAAATGGCCAGTCCTAGCCTATGGTCTTGATCACCTGGTGAACTGAATATTTCCTTAATCCAGTCACCCGGAAAGTGGTAGGAACAGTTCGTAAAGTCCTCTAGAAGGTAAATCTTAATAATGTCTTCTTCAAAGCAGTCGCAAGATGTCAAAATGAAAAACTAAATCCTAGAAACCAATACCAGAGGCGGATAATTACCACAAACACATTAAATAACATGTAAAAGCTAGTGTAATAAAAGTTACATGTAAGTCTAGTATGATCCTACATATGCATAATCCTTGCTAAACAATCAGCCTAAACCATTCAATTTTCCAAAGGAAATTAACATAAATAAGCTTAATTAGCAATATGAAAGAGATTACACACGTGAGTTTGCAAGCGCCAGGAACATGATACTTGAAATGCATTCTGGCCAACCAATATCTTGCATGGGTATTCATATTGTCAATTTCCAGAGCAAGCTCAAAGTTCTCCTTAGCACCCTGTTGATGACAAATGTTAGCTTAGCATGCACACATTGACGCTCTCAAGACACTTAGAAGCTAGTTCACGGGCAACATTTCCAAGAAATGGTATAAAATAGATACTTAGATGATGTAGAAAATGAACTTGAATTCGAGTCATTTTGGTAGAAATAAACAAAGTACAAGTATCCTGAGAACAAATGGCAAAAGGTACTAAAACATTTTCAACTATAGCATCATCTAGATACACCTGAGTGTATCCTAAAGGCTATACTATATCTTAATTTAAGTTTACATGACATAATTTTATCATAAGTGAAATAGTAGAAGCCTCCACCTAGTGGGTCGACAGGTACGAGTGCCGGTCAGGAACAATGGCATCAAAGTTCGATTCCTGGCTTCCACCCTTTCAAGGAATTTCTTAAGGGTTCATTGTCACGCTCGACAATGAATGCGTGCATGGGTGCGGTCTAGACCCAAGAAGACTTGAAGAACCTGGTTTGGTGTGTCACACATCATTCCTCTCAGTTAGAGCTAGGTCATACTCAGTTGGATAGGGCAGGTTGGGGTCCTTAGGACCGTAGTCTAAATCCAAAAAAAAGAAAACGAAAAAAAGAAAAAAAAAAAGGAAAACGAAAAAAAGATCACTCATAAATTGTTTTGAATAAAGATGAAGCTAAGTACATTTGGATCAATCTCCCATCAGTAGGACAATACAGAACCTAAAAGCATTCATCCACGAGCAATTACATACTATACTGAATTATTAGAATAACTTAACTTCACTGATGAATTAGTAAATTGAATTTAGAGATATACTCTGAGGAGAGGAATGAGTTTAGGATCATTGCGATCGGCGTAGTCGATGACGCGGTCGACTTCTTGCAGAGCGCTCCAGCCCTTCGCCACCAATTCCATTGCGCGCTTGTTTCTGCAGTGGATTCCTCTCTGCTGGTGTTGGTAACAGTGCACGGCGACGCTGGAAACCAGATGCCGGAGGCGCTGCATCGCCGTTGGACGGCCGGCGAAGTTGGGCGGGCGGAGATGGGGGTCTTTTGTGGGGCGAGTTCCTAACTAACGGCGTCGGAGACGGCAGAAATTATCCCGCCGTTAAGCCGATTTTTTTTGGGGTTTTTTGGACGCCGGCTCAATGGAAGATTTGGGACGAATTTCAGCACTTGGCCATCAGATAAGGGATAATGACATATCAGCCCCCCATTGTTTACATACGCCCAAATCAGTCCCCGTTTCAAACAACGGTCGTTTCAGCCCCCAAATACTGTTTGGACTTTTTTCGGACGAAAATATTCATGTACCCGTTAACAGTTTGGACACCAAAAATATCTATTTAGAAGTATTTTTGGAAAAACCTTTAACATCAAAATTGTAGATCTCGACGAGATTTACAACTTTCATGTTGAAAAGTTTTCAAAAAAATACTTCCGAGTAGGTGATTTCGGTGTCCGAACTGTTAACGGGTCGACCCGTAATCCGCTGAACAGTTCGGACGCCAAAAACACCAATTTAGAAGTATTTTTTGGAAATATTTTTAATATAAAAGTTGTAGATCTCGTTGTAATCTACAATTTTTATGTTGAAATATTTTTTTAAAATACTTTTAGATAGGTATTTTAGACATCCAATAGTCAGAAATATTTTTGTCCGAAAAAAATTCAAACAATAAATGGGAGGCTGAAATGGACGTTTTTTAAAATGGGGGGCTGATTTGAAATTGAAACTTGAAATGGGGGCTGATATGTCATTATCCATCAGATAAACTGATGATGTGATGGCGAAGCAAGTGAATCTAGATACGCATGTAATTTTCTTACTAAGTGAAATTCTTGCATGTAAGGTATACATTTTTTATACTTAGTTAAAATTTTTTATAATTATTAATAAAAAAATTAAATATATAAAAGTTATGGATTCTATGATATTTATATTTTTTATATTCAAAAATTTTTAAAAATATTTTGAAATAAACAATTCAGGACTCCATATTTAACGGATTTGAAGCAAAAAAGGAATTTGAAGCGTATTTCAAAATAGTTTTGGAATCTGTTTCAAAATTCGTTAAATTTTAGAGCTCTGAATTATCTATTTAGAATATTTTTTAGAAAAAATATTGAATATAAATATTGTAAATTCTATCAAAATAATTTTTATCTAACTACGGAAGAATATGAAGAATATATGCCGATATGGTGTCAACGTTACATGTCTGAATTTCTCTTGACAGAATAATGCTAGTCCTTCCATGAATTTATCAAAAATTTTACCAATCTATATAATTACAAAACTTTTGGAGTACTTTTCAAAAAAAATTTCTAATATAAAAATTGTAAATGTTGACGACATCTATGCCTTTCATGTTTAAAATTTTTTCCAAAAGATATTTTTGAAAATATATTTTACGCTCCAAAGTTTTAACCATTTTTAAAACTATTTTACTATTCAGCTTCAAATTTATTAAATTTTGGAACCAAAATATCTATTTAAAAGTATTTTTGAAAAAAGTTTGACTATAAAATTTGTACATCTTACAAAATTTACTATTTTGATGGTGGGAGTTTTTCAAAAAAAAATATACTCCCAAATATTTTTAAAAATTTCTTTGTTTGAAGGTCCTATGTGAGACGATCAACAACGTTGAGGTAGATATTCTCATATCCGCTAACAACTGTTCCTAGAAGCAAAATTTTTTCTGTACTATAATTTTACGCGCCAGTTGACACGACTTGTACCAAATGGTGCATACCGGTTTCGTCAGTTATTTACACCAACACGTATCGGCATGACGCATGGCACCTTATTTTTTAATATTTAACTTTAACTTTAATTTTTTTTTATTTATCGTTGAAAAATAAAAATAAATAGGAAAAAGCCATTCATCAGGGGCCCCTGACGGCCCTGATGCAATCTGGGCCTTCCGAGGCCCCTCGGGATGTGTATATACACATCCCGAGGCCCTATCGAGGGGCCTCGGACGGCCCAGATTGCATCAGGGCCGTCAGGGGCCCCTGATGAACAGCATATCTCAAATAAATATGTATGGTAAAGTTGGTACAACATGATCAGTAAGATTGACACGTGACGAAATATGAGTTCAATAAAACTCGATTCAGCTTAATACTGAAAATTTTGTTATAAACTGACAGTTTTTATAGAGTTTTCTGCATAAATTTGGGAGTATGTTCAATTGAAAAATCATAGTTTTTGAAAAGTTTAATCATATTTCCAAACATTTTTACAATTCATATGCAGTTAACACTCAAACATTGGGATCGATGTTTACATTTACAATTGAGCACTGCTATTCATCATGATCATCATAACTCTTGATACAATTAAAACCATATACAGTGCATTCAGATGTATACAATATACTTTCAAATACACTGTATATAGCTCTGATTATATCAGACTGTTATGATTACGAAGAAATCGCTTTTCCGTTTACAATTTATATACAATTTGGCATGCTCTTTTAGCATGTTACAACAGATAAGATATTGTTTGACTTACTACTACAACATTCTGAACTGTGATGCCTTACTTAACAGCACGTAATTCTACTATTTTTTTAATACAAATTCTTTCGGTTTATTATGAACACTGATATTATCAGGACCGTCATGAGTCCTGATACAATCAAGTACATAGTGCAATGAGATATATATATAGTAGATATCTCAATATACATGTTCAAATTGTATCAGAACATCAATGATCCATGATGAATTGCGTCTTCATACTCTTATTTCTAAAACCATCTTTGACTTTTTACGGTTTGTATTTCCTAGTCCCAGTATTCATCTTAATAATCCGAGATCTTGATAATCAAGAAGCCATTCGGACGTTCCTTGTTCCCATTGAGACAAGCAAGCTGTGGCCGCGAAGTCGTCTTCGATTGCCCACAATGGATCCATTAGCGGAAGCAACTCTTCTTCCCAAGCAAAGTTAGCCAAGTTCTTGTCGTCGTTGCTGGTGGTATCAGAGCGTTGCTCTACAAGGCTCAAGTTATCTTCTGACGGCGTTGACTGCTTGTCGTTCGATTTATCGTCGACCATGGAAGTCGATTGGGGACTAGTTTCTGAATCTGCTTTCTTGTTGAGTGGTTTGTGGGTGGCAGGATCGATACCCATCCCGAGTAGTTTCTTCTTTATATGAGTATTCCACTGATTCTTTATCTCGTTATCAGTTCTTCCTGGCAGCTTGGATGCAATTTTAGACCACCTGCATAAAGAGTTCAATATAACAAGTGATATTGTTTGATGTAAATCATAATCTCTAAAATATGCTAAAGATCTCTAAGAAGTCTCTAACACCAATCTTTGTAATTGAATATTGTGCAGTGCCATTAGAGGTTTCTTTGGAGATTTATTTTGATTTTCTAGCTTTGTTCTTTATGTTGTTGTTTTGTAACAGGAAATATAAGCTTAGGCAACAATTTCTTAAAAAAAAAAAAAGAAATAAAATCGGTGCATATTGTTGTTTTTTTATAAAAGGTTGCGACTAAAGTGCTCAAGACATCGGGAGTTGATAATTACCGAAAAAAAAAGATTAATACTTCTTTATATACGTACAATAACATAACAAGAAGGATTAATTACGTATCAACCCCTATTTTAAGTGATTGTACAAATCAGCCCCTGAAAATAGAAAAACGACTAGCCGTTTTTTCATTTTCAGGGGTTAATTTATACGTTGATGAAAAACGAAGTCAGCTATGCAACTTCCCTAAAGGGACAATTTTTGTGCCTCATGTAATTTTTTTTGGACCTCATTTTTTGACATCTTAAAGATTCCGTAAAATGATTCTAACCGTGTTGCTAGTGTATTCAACGAAGATCGAACTAATATAGTTGCTAGTGTAATGGACCGGACTTACGCGTAATTCTAGCGCGGTTCATGAACTAGCGGCACTAAATTTTCCGATAAAAATAAATAAATAAATAATGGCCAAAAATAGAAAATATGGCTTTGGATGAGATTTAAACCACAAGTAGTAGTTCTAATGAACAGCATCATTTTAGAATGCAAATATTTCTTTGGTCTTCCTACTTGCTACACCATTGTTGCACCATGAATCTAAAGATATCTCTAAACAGAAGAGCTAGCAGAGGGGAGCATACCTGTTCCCTAATCGCGCATGCAGGTCGATGACGAGCTGTTCTTCCGCCTCGGTGAGGAGCCCGCGCTTGAGGTCCGGGCGGAGATAATTCGTCCACCGGAGCCTGCAGCTCTTACCGCACCTCGAAAGTCCCGCGAGTTTAGGGACCGCCCTCCAACAGCAGTGCCCATTGTTGAGTATGAACCCGATGAGCTTCTTATCTTCCTCGGCCGTCCACGGCCCTTTCTTCACCCTAAGCTTGTCGCAACACGGTTGCCGGCCCATCTTCACCGTCGATTCCGATCTCTCATCTCTATCTCCTACCAACTCAAACCACCATTATATTGGAGGGTACACCTACAATGAATTATATGTAAATAAGCTCTTGAAAGCTACACCTGAACTGCAATGACAAGCTCTTGTGTATTTGTTCTTTTTTTGATGATGACACTAGATGATGTGGGAGCAAAATATTCATCTATAAGGATCCCAAGCTAGCTCTTGGATGGAATATTATTATTTTTATTTATTTATTTATTTTTATTTTTATTTTTTGTGAGAAACTGGTAGTGTCAGGTAGGGCTGAAAACGAACCAAGCTACTCACGAGCAGCTCGAGCTCGAACTCGTTTAAGCTCGACAATATCGAGCTCGAGCTCAAATTCAGGCTCGGTTAACTAAACGAGTCGAGCTTGAGCACTGTAATGTTCGGCTCGTTAGGCTCGTGAGTCTATACTAGCACAATTGATAATAAGCCTTTGAATCCAGCCTAAACTGTTATAAGTTGGTTGAGTCTAACAAAAAAATATAGTTGTTTCTAATTTAGTCCTAATTCTCATACAAATTATAAATATTGCCATCATTTACTTTATTTTCGAAGTAGATACTTGAGCTCGATACGCTCGAGGTACTTGAGCTCGAGCTCGGCTTGAACTGAAGCAATCGAGCCGAGTTGGAACATGATTTTTTTTTCTAAAGCCAGCCAAGTTCGAGCTCGGCCGCTGAGGCTCGTTGAGCTCGAGCTCGAGCAATGTCAACCAAGCCGAGCTTCAGCTAGATAGTACTCGATTCGAGCTCATCTTGTTTTCAGGCCTAGTGTCAGGATAACCCCGCATTCAAAAACTCACTTACCAATGGCTGTCTACGGGCTATACTTTTTATCGCGCGTGAGAGAACATATGTACGCATTACAACTATCTAGAAAAAGGACGACGCTATAAATTTTTTAGCCATGTCTATCCGGTACGACATCCGGTCGCTCCTGGTATTCTCCTTCTATAAATTTCAATATCTTCGTGCATTATTATATATATATATATATATATATATTTATACCATTCATTTATTTTCTAAATGTCTTGCTTTCTTCCCTTTGACATGATTTATAAAAAATGTGGCGAAAAGGATAAGCCACCAAACACTCATTTTCGCTAGGCTTTAGTTTGTTGCCAGTTCACCAACTTCGCTACCGATCGATGACTAATCTTCGAATTGGAAAAGTTAAGTTGGTGATTGAGTCACGCGTTGGTAATTTCAAATAATTAATTCTTCTAAGGTAATTACGGGCGTACTTAGCGAGAAAATTAACATCAAAGAGAGTTGATACATTCACATCCAAAGTATGGGTACCCTTTTGCTTACTTGCATAATTAGGGCGATCTTTTTCCGCCACTTGGATCATGTTAGGTGTGACGTCATAATGACGACATTGTTTTTTCATGAATATATAATACTTAATCCATGCTAAGTACATAATTATCAATTATAATAGTCATATTTTAAAATATTAAGAGGAAAATTATATAGAAATTATGGAGAAATATGACCACATCGTATTATCGATCTTAAAATCTTTTCACAAAGGCTTAATGGCTTATTATTAAACATATAAAAACTTGATAAGAACCTTGAAAGAAGTAATCATGAAGTAATCTTGATAATTTCTACAATTATTTCATTTGTGTCATATAACCGAAACGTCAGATAATATATAATCGGACTTATCTGTATTTATATTAATATAGAAATTCTATCGATCTGTTCAGCTCGAAAAGTTAAAACTCTTCAATTGGTGGAATATTAATTAGTGTTATTCGTAAATTTATCTATTATGACAGTCATACAAAATAAACCGATTACATGCATAATTTTTCATAAAATTTTTTTTTTTTTTTAAAAAATAGAAATTTCTACCAAATTCTCATGCTTTATGTGACTTCAGAAATTGGGGAAGACTTTTATCATTAAATATGGAGATTTTCATCATTAAATATCACTTAAATTCTTATATTATCCATAATTACATTTTCAGGGTTTTGCTAGTGATGTCAAATGACATAACTGACCCCTGATGAACTCTTTAGTAAAACTTTATATCTCCTGCTAAATAATATGATAATATGATATTAGAAGCTAGATATGATGATTGATGCTATTCCACTAAATATCTCACAAAATAAATAGTATGCGAAACCCGACTTTTATAGAATTCGAAATTCGTATCATGAGTATTTTGATTACCATAAAAAAAAAAATTGAGAAATTTTGCATAAAATTAAATATTTGAAAAATGATCTATAATTTATATTCAAATAAGTATGAGTAGATATTTTGAGATTTCAAACTTTAGACGAGTTAGTCGATAACCCGCTAAAATTTTGGAGCCTCCAAATACGTATGTAAATTTTTTTTTTAAAAAAAAAATTATTTCTATATAGATATTTTAGAGTATAAAAATATATAGCAGACTTTGTTTTTTAATTTTTAAAAACTAATTTATATAATTTTTAAGAATAAAAGGACTGATACGTAATTAATCTTAATTCTAAACAAACAAACAAATAATAAATAAGTAATGAAGAGAATTTTCAGATGGAGAGGTGTCGTTGGAAGGGTATACGCAATTCCCTTGACCAAGCATCAAATCAAGTGTTGGAAAATTGGAAACATTTATGCCAACCATTTATGAATCTCTACAAAAAATTACTATATTTATTTTATATTATTTTATAATATGACCCATAAAAAAAAAAAAAAATTATTGCCAATTTGTAGAGAATAAAAACTCATTTTTTATTTTTTATTTCCAATAATTTAAAGTATAACATCTTACTAATGTGGAACTCTTTTCATAAAAAATGTCGTTAAATTTTAATTCGAGCCTCAATTTTATGGATAATTCGAGCATCATGAATGCGAAGTATTATACTGTCTTTGGAAAGTCTCTACGTAATGTATGTGAGTTCGATAGTAGAGCGAGATAAATATTATCCGTATTTGATGGATTGAGAAATAAAATTAATAAAAAAAAATATACAATAGCTATTCTATCTAACTTGAATGTTTTAACAAAAGGGCAAATGCCATATTAGCCTCTAGATTCTTCCTATTGATACAAGTCAACTTTTATATTATCTACTTATTGTTTAAACTTAAAAAAAAAAAAAAAAAAAAAAAAAAATCTTTCGATATTCATGCTGAAATTATATTGACCATTATATGAGTGTTTTTTGAAAAATCTTTTAACATAAAAGTTATGAATTTTAATAAGATTTGCAATTTTTATGTTTAAATTTTTTTTTAAAAAAATACTTTCAAAAAGTAGGTGCTTTCAAATTGTAAATTTTGATTAGATTTTAAATTTTTATATTCAATATTTTTTTCAAAAAATGTTTTCAATTAGGTGTTTTAAAACTTCAAAATCTTAGTGGGTTTTAAAATCAATCCATTAACCTGCTAAATTTTAGAATCTCAAAATACCTATTTAAAAATATTTTTTAAAAAAAATATTTATAATATAAACGATGTAGATCTCATCAAACTTTACAACTTTTATTGAATATTTATCTAAAAAATATTTTTAAATAAGTATTTTATGGTGTCATTATTAACGAATAAAATGATAGACTTATCTGTCAAGTTTAAAAGTTTGAGGGGCTGATATAAAAGTTTGAGTTCGATAGTAGAGCGATAAATATTATCCGAATTTGATGGATTGAGAAATAAAATTAATAAAAAAAATTATACAATAGCTATTCTATCTAACTTGAATATTTAACAATTGGGCAAATGTCATAAGCCTCAAGATTCTTCCTATTGGTATAAATCAACTCTTATATTCTCTAATTACTATTTAAACTTTAAAAAAAAAAAGAATTCTTTCGATATTCATGACGAAATCATGTTTACCATTGTATGAATATTTTTTGAAAAATTTTTTATCATAAAAATTGTAGATTTTAATAAGATCTACAACTTTGATATTTAAAATCTTTTTAAAAAATACTTTCAAATAGGTGTCTTGATTCTTAAAAATTTTAGTGGTTTTAAAATCTTTGCTACTTTAATCATTGTATGAGTATTTTTTTAAAAATCTTTTAACATTAAAAGTGTAGATTTTGATTAGATCTACAACTTTCATATTCAATATTTTTTTCAAAAAAATATTTTCGAGTAGGTTTTTTAAGACTTCAAAATCTTAATAAGTTTTAAAATCAATCTATTAACCTGCTAAATTTTAGAATCACAAAATATCTATTTAAAAATATTTTTTAAAAAAAATATTTAAATATAAAAGTTGTAGATCTCATCAAATTTTATAACTTTTATATTGAATTTTTATCAAAAAAATATTTTTAAATAAGTATTTTATGGTGTCATTATTAACGAATAAAATGAAGGACTTATCTGTCAAGTTTAAAAGTTTGAGGGGCTGATATAGAAATCCCTCTTAACAATATGGACCATATAATTAATTTTCAAAAGGCCAAGTTCTATTAAAGGGAAACACATACATCTATGAAAGCAACTCTTAATAGTGGGAGAAGAAAAAGAAAAGGAGCATGAAAAACAAAACATTTTTTTGATAAAAAGATTGCGGGCAATTGTCAGTGCGATTCTTAAATTTCGGGATATGTGCAAGTGTAGTTAAACATAATAATCTTCTATTTTAAAAAAAAATTCAAAAAATATAGAATATAAATCGAATTCGATGATTATAGAAAAAAAAAAGAAGAAAAGGATTAAAGAAGCTTAAGTTTTGATTACTGTTGAAAAGAACAAGGGGTTTTATAAACAGAAGCTTTCTTGTAAAACTTCAACAAATTAACTGTCTTAAATAAAAATATTAAATTAATTTTTTGAACTAGTTTTCTCGCTCGCTATAATATTTTTTAGTTTGTCCGGAATAATTTTCAGCTCGCGTGAATAATAAAATAGCTCGTCCAGAATATTTCAATTCGAGTACTATGATACAGGTGCTCGCAATATTACACTAGCGATGTTGTCGTCTGGAATATTTTTAAATTTTCGATCAGAAATTTTTTCAAAAAATGTAAATATTATAAGGACAAATTTGTATGAATTTTAAAAAGGTAACTTGGAAGCCATATATATATATATATATATATATATATATATATATATATATATATAATTTTGAGTTCCATGCTTTTTTTTATGGAGGGACAGAAAATATATGCCTTTGAGAATTTAAAGGGCCAATAGACTCCAAGGACCAGACGATCACGCCACTGGTTACATCAACCGTCCATTTCTAGTACATCTTGATAATAATATTTATTAGTAATATTTTAAATAAAATATTATAAAAATAATTGTCTAATTTTTCTTTTTTTTGGATGCGTAGCGTGTAGATCATGCTGACGTAATTATGACACTTTTTTTAAATTATAAGTGGACAAAAAATAGTTTCAAAGTCATATTTTCTATGCCTTAAAGAATATGCGTCGTGGGTTTGAATCTTAAGTGCGATTTGAAATAAAAATATTGTTTTTACGAGTTTTCGATAAAATCGGTAAACTGGCGGCCGACTTGATCAGTACTTTATATGTCGTTTGGATGTACACCACGTCGCAATTTTACTTTCTGAATACGATGCCAGTTTAAAGTGGACTGATGAATCGTCAGTTAAAAATAGTATCGCCTATAAAAATTTAAACTAACACGTGAAAAATTTCGCCTAATCATCTAAAAAAACAATACATGCCTATATTTGGGCAAAGTGGCATGTCATGATAGGTGATAGCCCTAGTCATTATATGGTGACTAAACTCTAGCATTATATTAGATCAAAAGCGTTTCTCAACAAAAAAAAAATGTAGGTATAATTTTTTTTTTTTTTTTTTTGAAATGACGAGGCGAAATCTATTTTGTCTCAAATCAGGACCATTTATAACAGACAGGTATTGAACCACTTTGGCTCGACCTATGGTCAAGTAGAAAAACTCCGGTGTGGCGTCCTCCTCTAGATTATACAGTGAAGTAGTCCTTCGGGACTACCACTTCCGCACATTCTGTATTAAAATTCGGCGATCACACTTATCTCACAGCCATCCGAAAATTCGGGCGAGTGCGCTCGCGCCGTGGTTCGAACCCGGATGCTTGCTTCCTGAGACGAACATCCGGACCGTCTCAGTTAGGGGCAGGGGGCAAAAAAATAATAATTTATTTAAAAATACTCCTAGGTATATGAGGTGTAAGTACATTTTTTTTAATGGTAAAAAAAAAGGTAGCAGATTTCTTCATAGTAAGTAAAGCCATTGCTCTAATAATTCGTGAAGCAATGTTTTAGGGCTATCTTAGTTTACATTACGTGTTTAATGCGCGTGATAAAGCGGTAAACATAGACTCACGTCTATGTCCACGGACAGTCACAGAAAAATCAGTATGGTACGGTTCCAAATTTAAAGCGATCGTGCCCTCATATGGTGTGGCCAACCAATATACATAGGCGCTGCCACGGGGTTAAAAATTCCTAATAACCCGCGCGGCACTTAGACCCCGAATGGCCTAAGTTCAGTCTGACCCTAGACAAGAACGAGAGAGAGATTGGTGGAAAATATTCGATTTTACTAGATGAAAAAAAAAAAGTGAGAGGTGCATAGACTCTCTATAAGGTAATCAAATATATACATGTGTCTTGGACAGTTACAAAAATTTCTAAGGTCACTAAGAGACATTAAAGAAGAGTTAATGCTAGCACTTAAGATCTGTAACTCCTAGAGGCCATTCAGTTTCGTAACTCCGCATTAAAACTCCTTAGTGGCTGTTGTGTAATCTCCGATCATTCAATTAGGTCTGTGCGCCCTGCAGAGCTATTTGTACAGCGGGTTCGATCGAGTCTAGTTCGGCCAAACCTCACTATGTGACAGCGCGACCATTAGTGACTTAATTAAGGCTAATAATAGTCCTTAAATGCTATATTTAAAGGTCGGTTGAACCGCCATCTTTTGGCCTTTCCCAAGCACCATTAATTACCGATTCCTTACTTGGCGGCTCTCGGCATCTCCCGGTCCGTGTGCCTTGAGTTGTAGTCCTTGTCCCTTTATCAGCTAGAGAACCAAGGGCACATGGTCACTCCCGGCCTCCAGTAACTCGTGAGAATTTTTTTAGACTTTGCAAATCATACAAATCTATATATAAGAATTTTATCAAAAAACAATAATTTGATTAGAAGCTAAAAGATTGATTAATTATTATAACTTTTTAAAATAGCATATTTAGGTTATAGAAATACAATATAGTACGCTTAAGATGAAAAAGTAGTAAAATATGGTACAATTTTTTTTTAGATAACGAGATGAAATCTTTTCGGCGCACTATCATTCGATATCATAGAAAATACTATTTTTTAGCAGCAATCTATCAGCCAATATTAGATCAGTATTGCGATTAAAAGTAAAACTTCGATTTGATTTAAGTTTAGTATAATTGGAGATACACCTGTTAAAAATAACGAAGTCCAAAGTTATTACTAGTTAGGGCGAGTGGTTTATAAACCAATCATAACTCCATCTTAACAAGGGATAGGAGACTATGTCTTCTTGCCACCATTCATTTTTATTTATGTACCTTGGCCCAAATTTGATCTTAAGGCCAGCCTGCCAAATTTGATAGGAGACTATCATTTTTATTTTATTTTATTTTATTTTGAAATTATTATTAAAAAAAAATTATATCCGTAATCGGTCCGTCATAATAAATAAATCTACAAGTGATACCGTTTTTTCAACCAACCGAAGAGTCTTTCGATTTGGAGAGATCCGAAAGCTTGTTTTACCTTCCACGAAGTATACAGAAGATAAATCTTCACATCCTTATAGATAGCACTTATATAATTCAAATATAGGACCTCCAATTATATTTTCATATATTAACATATTTAATATACTTTTTTTTTATTATATATGTTTTTACCTTATTCAAATCGAGATGGGATCGTCTGTGCTTCTGGGTCGTTAATCGGCCCAGCACGTATCATGAAATTTTTTAGTAAATTTTCGTCGACTTATTTGCTATACTTTTATGCATTTTTATAAAAAATTGTGAACCATAAAAAAATTTTATTGTGATCTAAAAGTAGTTTAAAATTTTTCGAAAAAATGTCAAACAATTTGTCAAAATAATGATCAAATATTTTGATCATTATTTTGATGCATTATTGGACATTTTTTGAAAACTTTTGAACTATAAAATTATATATTATATCAAAATCTACATTTTATAATTTTTCATAAAAATACATAAAAATAGGTCAAATAAGTCGACGAAAATTTAATAAAAAATCTTGTGATACGTGCTAGACCGAATTAACGGTCTAGATGAGAGCCACATAGCACAGACTATCCCATCTCATTCAAATCAAAATCGTATCTAATTTCTCTTAAATTAGGACATCTCGTATTCGATCGAATGTGTCTCCTTCCTCTCGCTTTTTGAAACGAAAATGATCTCTCTCTCTCTCTCTCTCTCTCTCTCTCTCTCTTCACTTCTACTTCTCTACCAAAATCAAAAACAAAAAAAAATCCCATTTTGTGCAAGAAATCTGTGGGATCTCCTGCTTTTTGTCATTGCAGTCTCCACATTTTCATCTGTCGATCGTCTCTTTGTAAGTTTTCTTACTTGCACCTCCAAAAAATCACATAAAAATTACACATTACTGACGTGATTCAATCAGAACCACACATCATGATGTGTATATCTGTATTTTTAATATTTTTTACGGATCACGAGTAAATTATACGGATCACAAGACGCGTGTGGTGGAGATTAATTGTGTAAAATTTATTTGGTAGTTTATTGAGGGTGAGTAATTTTTTCCTACTCTGAGATTGTGTATTGAATGAGTCTTTGGTTCAATACTTTTCTCGGCTTCTGTTATGAAGTCTATGAACGTTGGTTGACCCGGGTCCGATTCCGGTCCGATAGAGCAGGTTGGGGTCAGTAGTCTGGCCCCGGAGTACCAAGTTCTTTACTTCAACCTGTTTGGAGAACAGAAATATTATTGGATCCGGAAACAGTCTAAAAATACAGATTTATCGATTCCGATGCATGAAAAATATAAATCGAACTATTTTTCGAATTAAATATTTAGACACAATAGTATTATTCTTTAGAGAAATTCAACTCGTACATGTACATGTTGAAGCTTATATCTTAAAAGATGCAATCTGAACCGTTGAATCACGATCAAAAGGTCCGATCCAACGGTTAACGACATTGACCTTACGAAAGATTATTTTCAGATTAGATTTTCAGGTTAATCTGAAATAACCTCTCTCTCTCTCTCTCTCTATCTCTCTCTCTCTCTCTCTCTCTATATATATATATATTATATATAATAATATATATATATATATATATAAGCATTATATATTATTTACTGATTCAACCAACATAAAAGTGATTAGAGAAATGATATTCTTCAGGGTAATTTTGACCCTGAAAAAATCAAGGCTGATGTGGATAATGCAACATCAGCATATATTTATTATTTTTTAATATTAAATGTCTTGAAAAGAAGTAAATTTAATATAACTTTTTTGATAAGTGTGAAATAATTATTTCCAACACATTGAGATGTGTTAATAATTAATTCCAACACATCGAAATATGTGCATAATTAAATTTTTAATATTTTATTAAATACTTGGGCTGATGTGGCACTGTGCCACATCAACCCTGATTTAATGACCCTGAAGAATAGCATTCCTCAAGTGATTATTAGCATATGCTAAAAAGATGATTTGCACAGAACTAGATTTTATACTTTAGCAATCATTTTTTACGTGCAAGTCCACTTGGTGGTTGTAACATTTAGTGGCATAGCACAAACCGGTAGGGCTGAGCATTCGGGTCAACCCGACCTGAACCGACCCGAACCGAAATTTTAAGGCCAACCCGAACCGAATATCTTCATACCCGAATCGACCCGAATTTCATTTCAACCCGAACCGACTAAAATTCGGGTTGGTTCGGATTGACTGAATAACATCACAAATCACTTTTATTTAACACCAGTTCGAATTCGGATAGGTTCGGATCGGTTCGGATCGACCCGAATAGTTGTAACATGAATATTTTGTTTAAATAAAAAAAAATTAGCACATAAAAATCAACAAAAACTAATTAATACATGACTCGTGAGGATAATTCGGGTCCAATCCGAACCGACCCGAAATTTGACCACCGAACCCGAACCGAATTATAGATCCGAACTATTAAAATGTCGGCACGAACCGAACCCGACCCGAACTGAACCTGAATTTTGACTTTGTTCGGGTCGGTTCGGTTCGATTTTTCGAATAGATTCGGATAATGCTCAGCCCTACAAACCGGTACGGCACTTGTTTGAAAATTATATGTATAGCTATTAAATTAATTAAAAAAAATTACTTTTTTTAAAAAAAAATATATATATATATATATCGTTATGATCTCAACAACAGTATCAGTATAGTCAGTATATGCCGAAATCTGAGTTTATTAAAACTTAGCTTGGTGCTGAAAATCATGTTCAATATGGTACTTGTTTCATTTATCTACTTAGTTTCTGACCTGGGAAAGAAGATCAACTCTTCCTCTGTGAGAGGACAAGCTTCAACTTTTCAAGCCTACTCACGTCGACGAATAGCAACAAAATCAACCTACTAATGAATCCTATCTGAGCGCAGTTTGAAAAGAATAGAAAGTATGCAGCTATGTTCTGGATGAGACGGCCGCGGATCTCCTGCTCCGCTCTCCCTGCGCCTATCGCTGCATCCACAATCCCAACCATCCATCACGCATAGCACCTATCTCGAAACACTATATAAAATTTTATCGGCTCATTTGACCTATTTTTTAAGTATTTTTACGAAAAAATTTAAACTACAAAGTTATAGATTTTAATATGCTCTACAATTTCATAGTTGAACAAATTTTAAAAAATATCGAATATTATATCAAAATAATAATTAAAATTTCAATTATTATTTTGACATAATAATCGATATTTTTTCAAAAATTGTTCAACTACAAAATTGTAGATCATATTAAAATTTCTAACTTTATAATTTAAAATTCTCATAAAATTACTTCAAAATAGATCAAATAAATCGACGAAAATTTTAAATAGTATCTCGAGATATGTGTTGTGCATGATGGACGGTGATGATAGAAGGAGCAAGGACGGGCGCATGAGTGAGGAGCAGGGAATCCGCGCCCGGATGAGACTATTTTCGTACCCTACTAACACTCTGTTTCTCTATCCTCTACCTCTCCCTTATTCCGAGAGGGATTTAGAGGGTTGGGCAATAATCGCCCCAAAAACAAAATTGGGAAAAAAATGAAAAAAAAAAAGCCAAAAGCGACAAGGGAAGTGGGGATGTTCAGAATCCTGTTGCTCATCTTCTTATGACTCTTTTGTGTTCGTGAGAAAAGAGAAATAAGTGTTTGTATCTCATGCATTCGAAAGATTTCAACTTGAAATTTTTCTTATTAGAACTAATATCTAGAGATATTTTTTTAAAAAAATTGAAATTGCAAAATTGGTAAAAAAATAATTTTTTAGTTTAAAATACTATTTTAAAAAAGATGACATTTCAAATATATAAATTATTATGCAAAATTAAATTAATATTTATACTATTATTTTAATAATTATTCAAGTGTATAATCATATTACAGGATGCAAAAGTATTGTTGAGATTGTCTATAGATGAAAAGCAGTAACTTGCTCCATGATCCGGCACCACGATGAATTTATGATTTATTCTCGGATTTTACGATGCTCATCTAAAAAATTACACAATAAATCACATAGTATACGAACAATATCAGGACCATATATCGCATTAGGTATAATTGTAATTTTGATAATTTATGCATATCACATAGCATACTATTTTTTCTTATTCTGATTTCTAAGGTTCTAAATATAGAGGACTGACATACAATTAATTTATTTATTATAGCTAAAATATAATATGAAGCACAAATTTATATCGGAATATGTGCAAAACAATTTCTACTTAGATGGAAACAAAAGCCAAATCAACCTAAAATCCACAATTCCTGAGTTGAACGCAAGTAATTTTCAGATCGCGTCATTAAAAATGAACATTAAAGCAAACAAGAATCAAACGGAAATATAACAAAAATCAACGCAAATAGTAAAGAATTCGATTAAGAAACAGCTTCAATTTGAAATCCAAAATTTAACTGAGTTCCATGAACAGTACTCAATGCGAGTGATCAGATCATGACGTTCACCATTTAAAAAAAAAAAAAAAAAAAAAACTCATCATCATGAATCAAAATAGCATGACATCAAATTAAAAATACTTTACCAGATTCTTAGTTCCTTCTGCCAGAAAATCCAGCACTACCACGAGGAACAAAACCAACGTTGGCAGCCGGAGCATCCTCGGCCTTCACAACGCCGGGTAGATCCAACATGTTCAGCGAACGGAGCATCTCCATCGTCTCCTTATCCACCGCGATGTGATCAACCTTGATCGCAGACTCGTCGGGCACGAAATCCATCCTGCGCTCGCGCTCCTCTTCTTGCAGCTTCAGCGAGATCCCGCGCACCGGGCCACGCTGAATCCGGCGCATCAAGTGCGTCGAGAACCCGGCAATCTTGTTGCGCAGCCTCTTCGAAGGGATAATCGCGACTTCCTCGAGGATCTTCTTGTTGGTGTGGAAATCTAATGTCATCCTGCTGTAGTACCTCTCGATCACCTGCCGAGATGATTTCTTCACGGTTTTCGTGCGGACGCGGCCCATCTTCTTCTACGCCGAGGATCTGTCGGGAGAGGGGAGGAGGAGCGCCGCGCGAGTTTACAGAATGCGTGAGTGGTCTTGTGATGAAAGATGGGGATGATATCATACGGAGAACGAGGATCACTAGGGTTTTTCGTGGACGGCTGGGATTATTTAATTTACGAAATAGCGGACGGCTGCGATTAGCAAGAGAAATACAAGAACTTCTATTCGTCAAAACTGCTGTTTGGTGTAGGGCCATAAGGAGGGTGCATTTCCTATATTAGATAAAATTCTATTTTTAACTTAAGAATATATATAAAATAGACTATAATAATTCTCAACTATTAAACTTTATCACTGATATCTTGAACTTTTAAGATCATATCCCATTGTCTTGTTGTAAGCTTTTTTCGTTTATACTCACGCCAACTTTTTGGTCGGGTTCATCGAAATTTTTAGTCAGATCAATTTCGAGCCGATTTCATCAAAATTGTTTAGTTAATTCAGACTGCACGGAGAATTCCAACCTCAAAGATTGGCCATGCTGAAATTTTGGCCAGGTCGATTTTAATTAGGGACAATACTAATGTAGATCGGTCGATCCGAGTTATTTTTTCGGAACTGGAGCCGACAACATGATCCCTTTGTTGCATATCCGTAAATGATATTTAGGATAATTGCATATCAGTCCCCTTCAAATCAATAGTCATGCGTTTCAACTTTTAAAATACGAAAATATGCGACGTGGTGACGCGCGCGCGTCAGTACAAAAAATGTTTAGGGCTAAAATGCAAGAATAAAATTTGGGGGGCTGATATGTAATTATCTCATGATATTTTGAATTGTATGATTCAATTTCAGCATCACGTGCAAAGCAAAGAAGGAAAGGATATACTCATATACATTCGGATAATCTAATATTTCCAAAGAGGATCTGTCTATCTTAATGTCAAGATAATCTTAACCATCTATTACAAACCCCGATCCTTATCCGCCACGTGTACGGTCTGCGTTGTACGATCGGCGCGGGATGGCAGCTTTCACCACCGACCATTATTTATCCTCCTGTAATCTCTTTCTTCTTCGTTCATATCGCGTGATTCTTCCAAAATCGTTTCTTTCCCCGTAACTTCAAGACTGATTTTTGTGCTGATCCCCAGGCTCGCCGGTGGGTCGCCGGTGTGATTGGAGGGATGACGCGGAGGTGCTCGCACTGCAGCCATAATGGGCACAACTCGAGGACGTGCTCGAACAGAGGAGTTAAGATATTTGGTGTGAGGCTGACTGATGGGTTGATCAGGAAGAGCGCGAGCATGGGGAATCTGTCGCACTACGCAGGGTCAGGAGCGGGCGGGGAGGGCGGCGGAGAAGATCATGCTGCGGCGAACGGGTACGCCTCCGAGGATCTCGCGCAGGGTTCTTCTTCGAGCTGCCGCGAGCGTAAGAAAGGTAGCTAATTGTTTTGAATGTGATTTCTGAATGACGATTTTGTCTACAGGAAATTATTTATTAATCTCAACTACAAATATCCTGATAACTAATTCCTAGAATTATATAATTCTTAACACTGGGTTGATTATCTTGGAGGATATAACTCAATTTCCAATACAAGATATAATTCGACGGAGGAGTTTCAAATATAATAGAGAAGCATCAATCATGCTGTGGCCAGGATAAAATTTCAAACATGGAGAATTTGATCTTAGGTTTTGGGGAGAAATCCACCGGGTTGGGGTTAAAAGCATACAACATCGAACCACAGCTGAACCCGAAAGCTCCAGCCTTCGGATTCTAGGATCCATGACCTATATTACCTTCAAAACCTTGAGGCCTTGGTTCCTTTGTGCACGCTGTTTGTTGCAAAACCTCAAAGTAGGTGAACCAAATGTGTTGAAGATTCATAATTTTGTTTGACTTAAAAATGATAATTTTAGTCCTTTTTTATTAGCTTTGTATACCCACCTAATGTTAGAAAGTGCCATCCAAGGAGTGCGAGGGGATCAAAGTTTTTGGTGCTGACCGGAGCCAAGTTTTGGTGAACCCTGCAAATGATGACTGTATTGCTTCACATTTATTTATTTTTAGAAGTAAAAAAAAAGTTAGATAAATAAAATAACAAAAGTAGTTAATTTTTTTTTTTTAAAGGGTTTTTTTCTGGCCTATGTTGGTCGATGGGTGACACAAGCTGTCTATGCTGGTCGACACGGGCGGCACATTGCCGATTTTTTTCCATGGCGATCGGCAATTAGAACCACGGAGTGAATATAGCATAACAAGAGATAAACGATGATGTTCCTCATGCAGCATTTTTTTTTTTTTTTGGGGGATTCTTACATCATGGACCGACAAAAGGGCGGGTTTCTCTCGATCATATGTATAAACAAACTGAGCATGTGTACGCTTGCCCGGGCATTTTAACCCGTCCAAGGCAGTATAAAATCACAGTTTTTCCCTTAATCCTTCAAACTAAGGCAGTATAAATTCAGAAAACCACCTGGATCCAACTTGACCCAAACCTATGCGTGTAAGTGTGAATATTTGTCGGTCATCTTCAAATTCCCATCATCGTCCAATAGACTTGGGCATGTGTAGATTAGTGGGGTTCAGTTTCATGACTATGGACAAGCTAAGCTAGGATAAAGTGGTTACTTTTATAATGGTCGGGTGTAATCCTATCTTGTTGATTGGTGTAACTTGTGAGGAGAGCTTCCTGGTTTATCTATCTCTTATACTCTGTTTGGATTGAGGGTATAAATGGGGGAAGGAAGGAAAATGGGGAGAAAAAAAAAGTGCTTTCCCAGTTTGGAAAAGCAAGGGAATGGATTTGAGAAGGAAAATTTTCCATGGGACCCACAAAAAACCATTCTTTCCAAAAAGGGAATTAGGAAGGAAATTTAGTAAAATTTCTTAAATAGCCCTTACAAATGAAGTGATTATTTCAAAAATATAAGGACATTTTTGTCTTTTAACGATCACACCAAGCTTATGATTAATTTATCCAAACAAGAAATTTTTTTTCGTGTTATTTTTCCTTTTTATTTTTCTTTCCCTTCCATTCCGTTCCATCCCCCAAATCCAAATATAGTGTTAGTAGTGCATGGACGTCATATTTGACTAGGAGAAATACATTCTTTTTATCCCCACATGTCGAAATATTAGTTTTTTAGCCGTAATAAATATAGTAGTTCAAACATACCTGAATTGGTCACATTGTTTTATAGATCAACAAAATCAAAAGCAAAAGAGTATCAAGACGTATGCAGTACTGTTGATGGAATGAAATAATGGTCTTCAAACTAAGTATGTTTTGGAAGATTAGGGCTAAATGAGAATTTCCAAAATTCAGGGGAAAAATCAGGCGCATCTGTTATTGTATCTTTCAGAATTCTTGTTAGCTTGGCCTCGAAATGATGGCTTATCTATGGGCAATGTAACTTTGGAGGGGGAACTGGATAATATGATAGATTCATGTTATTCATGTAAGTGCCAAGTTTATTCATGTTGTTAAACTGCTAAAAATATGAATCAAACTACTAGTCCAAAAATATTAATCAACCTTGGTGGATGTGTTGTAGGAGAATTTCAAAAACATGGAATTTTTTTTTTTTTTTTTTAAAAGAAAAATAAAAGAGCACCTATCTGAGAGTTTTAAGTTTATGCATGGAATGGTGATATCTTTTGACATTTTTTTTGTTGTTATGCTGTATTGATGCCAATGAATTGGAACTAGGTAGCTTGTTTGGGTCGAGACTTATCGTTCCTGAGCCACACGGCCTACTGGTCGAGCTAGCCGCACTAAGCAGTGAGTTAGAGGACGTAGTAGTGTAATGAATGATGTATTGAGTTGCAAAAAGAGATGAAACTACTTTCATTGTAGGAGCACCTCAATTTTTATCTTATTAATCCTTTTAATATGGAAAAACTACTCACCCCGGATAAACCACACATTAAATCACACAACTAATCTCCACCACACATTCGTCTCATGATATGCACACTCATCTCGTGATCCGCATAAATTATCAAAATTATAACTATATCCATTACGATATGTGGTTCTCATGTTGCCACATATGCTAAATTAATTTTTTGTGTAATTTTTTGGGTGAGCATAGCAAGACCTTTTTAATATCCTCTTTAGAAAATTTGGTAGCTTCTACAGCGATGAAGATTAACAGTTATATGTTGTGCTTGTGTGATATTGGAGTGTATTTGCCAAGTTTATGCATGTTGTTAAACTTCTAAAAATTTGACTACTAGTCCAAAAATATTAATCAACCTTGGTGGATGTGTTGTAGGAGAATTTCAAAAAACATGGAACGAGTTTCTTTTTTTTTATAAAAGAAAAAAAAAAAAAAAAAGAGCACCTATCTGAGAGTTTTAAGTTTGTGCATGGAATGGTGATATCTTTTGACATGTTTCTTGTTGTTATGCTATATTGAGGCCAATGAATTGGAACTAGGTAGCTTGTTTGGGTCGAGATAAGCAGCATTGCCCGCAATATAAAGAAGACGGATGTTGGAAGACGGAATTTTCGCCTTGCGCGAAAGAAATCAAGGGTTTTATTAAGTTAAGAGGACTCCTTTTTTTTGGAGATTATCGTGGGAAATCTCGCCTGTAACCTGTTCCTTACGGCGACCGTCGTAACAGGTAAACTCCACGCCAAAGGGCCTATCCACTCCTTTTGGTACGGAGAACGAGCCTTCCACAACGCGATCTCCCATTACCTTCTCAGTGCACGTGCGAGCGCGTACATGAGGGCATTGCAGCTTCGTTGACTCGAATATGAGACTTATCGTTCCTGAGCCCATGGTTTTCGGTGCCGGTCGCACAGCCCGTGCCGGGCGGCACGTGCCTGTTCTGGCAGTTGTCAGCACGGCACGTGTCAAAAAATATTATATTTAAATTTTTTAATTAAATTTTTATTTTTATTTTTATTTTTTAAAAAATAATAAATAAATATATATCTGCACGGTCGGCACGTGCCGGGATCTGAATTTACCAAACCTCAGTTCGGCTCGGCACATAAAACCTTGCCTTAGCCACACGGCCCACCGGTTGAGCTAGCCGCGCTAGGCAGTGAGTTAGAGGACATAGTAGTGTAATGAATGATGTTTTTGAGTTGAAATGAAACTACTTCCATTGTAGGAGCATCTCAATTTGATCTTATTAATCCTTTTAATATCCTCTTTAGGACAGAGATGAAGATTAACAGTACATGTTGTGCTTGTGTGTGATATTGGAGTAGCAGGTGTTCCTTGGACTGAAGAAGAACACAGAAGATTTCTAATCGGATTACAGAGTCTCGGTAAAGGCGATTGGCGAGGGATATCTCGCAACTATGTCGTTTCAAGGACTCCCACTCAAGTTGCTAGCCACGCTCAGAAGTACTTCATCCGTCAAACCAATTTGACAAGAAGAAAGAGAAGATCAAGCCTGTTCGATATGGTCCCAGACGAGGTTTGTCTCTGTTCTATACCATTTTTAGTCCTTAAAACTTTTTGGGAGAATTGCATTTCAGCCCCCCGATTCGTACACTTTGCATTTTAGCCCTCTGAAACGCATTTCTGCACCGACGTAGCTCGAACGCCCCCGATTCGTACACTTTGCTTTTCAACCCCCTAACCGCATTTCCGCGCCGACGTGGCTACGCGGTTTTTCCCTGTTTCAGGGGGCTGACCCAAGCGAATGTATATTTAGTGGGGCTGAAACGTAATTTTTTAAAATTTTGTTTAGTATATATATATATATATATATATATATATATATATATATATATATATATAGTTAACGGTCCATTATGTAATTTCTCTGTTCGAATAATTTCAGACGATCAATGGACGGTCTTCCTCTACGGGATGTACAGAGCTAGATAAACAAAGCAGTAATAATTTACCGAATGCACCTGGTGATGAGAAATGCGGAGTCTATGGATTCTAATACACACGACGGCGAGGCTGCACCTCTTCCCGCCCAGAAATGCTGCAGTGCTCTTACCCGGCGATGGTTTTCCCCACGTACTTCCCCCCATTACTTCCATTTCCCTGGCCATATTGGCCGGGTTATGGCGTCGAGCCCTCGGATAAAGTTGCCCATGAGATTGTGAAGCCGACAGCCGTACATACGAAGGCTCCCATCAACGTCGACGAGCTCGTAGGGTTGTCAAACTTGAGCCTGGTCGAATCTAGCGGCGAAACAACTCCTTCACTGTCGCTGAAGCTCGGTTCATTGGATCGACAGTCCGCCTTCCACGCGAATCCTCCTTCGCGTGATGCATGTATGAACTCTTGTGGCGATCCTATCCGTGCGGTTTAATTTTATGGAAAATTGCATATCAGCCCTCCTATTTCAGGAGGCAAACAAATCAGCCCTTCTAGGGGCTATGTTGTTTGATTTCGAAACTAGGAGGGCTGATATGTAAAAAGTCCTTTAATTTTGCAATAGTTTGTAAATTAACGTAGCTGGAGCGATTATTTGTGGGACGAATCTGATGCTTTTCTATGTTAATATGGATGAATAAATCGTATTCAAGATTGTCAACAATTCATTGCTTTGTATGTATATATTTTCTGTGTTAATTTTCTTGGAATAGACTTGAAAATTATGTTCTCTACGCTTGAATTTTGTACGCGCCGGATGCGGCCAAGTATGACTGTGTCTACAGGACTAGAGGTAAAAATGAGCTGAGCTGTTCACGAATACCTCGGGCTTGAATTCGTTTAATTGTTCTGGATATTTGTATATTTTAGGTTTGAGTGTTGCTACGCGCAGCAATAAATCTACCATTGTTTGGGTTCAAATATTAAAATTATAAATTTGAATAAAATTTACAATTTTAATATTAAATTTTTCTTTAAAAAGTACTTCTAAATAATTGATAGGGAACTCCAACTCTTAACGGCTTAGTAACGGATTTTAAAACTATTTTTGTTTAAACTTTATTAAACTTTAGAGCTCAGAATATTTATTTAAAAATATTTTTTTAGAAGAATTTATAGATTTTATTTAATATATAATTTTTTAAAAAAATTATCAAAAAATACTCTTAAAATGTTTTTTATTTTTTAATTATACAAATTATTAAATTTTGGTAGATTTATGGTGGTGCCGTGGTGGGTCACTGGCATTTTCCTTCAGGTTGGTTTATTAAATTACTCACTGATTGATCACTGTTGCTTAATAAAATATGTATCCCAAGGTTTCCAATTTTTTTTGGTAGAGAGGGCCTTTAAAAAATATATATTTTTTTTTTATTTTTTTTTTTATTTTTTTTGAGATGACAAGGTGAAACTCTTTCATAGCAAACATCTGATTGTTTACTAGATATAATTTTTTTAACTATTGCATTTAGATATGACCACGAAATAAAATTTCAATATGCAAAAATTTGTACGAAATAAAATATTTTAACCATTGTCGAGTATATATTTTTTAAAAAATTGTAAAAATTTTTATTTTATATTGTGACGGACGAAACGCAATTTTATAAGTGATGGTTTATAAACTATCCACTGGCCGGGGGCTAGAGAAGGCCTAGTATCAGACTTACAATTTGAGAGAAAAAGAAAAGAATATCAGGTCGCTGTCGTGCAATTACTTTCAACTGGAGGAACGAACATGCAAGTCGACAAAAACTGGAGACTTTTGTTTCCTCCGTCGCATCATGAAGAGACCATGAAATGTAGTTGCATAATCGGGCCAATAAAAATGAATTTAGGGTGAAGATTAGAGGTGAGATCTTTTTCATTTGCGAGGGGCCTGATTGTGCCAAAATAATACAAAAATAGCTGATTATGCAAAATTACATTAGCATGTGCAAATAAAATAAAAATGTCACATTCATCAAGCTTTGCTTTGTATTATGTGGTCTATTATTACACTCCTCTCCTCTCCCCTGCTACCACAATTTTTTTTTCAATAATCTCTAGCTCTTCTAAGCTTCATCTAACCCGGCCATGGCGGTCGGCATAGCCGTCGACTCCGATACGAAAGGCAGCTATGCCGGTAAATTGACATCATTTGTTATCCTCTCTTGTGTCATGGCTGCTATGGGTGGTCTTATCTTTGGATATGATATCGGCGTTTCAGGTAAACCTCAACATTTATCGGATTTTTTTTAGTAATTTAGTTTTTTCAAAGAGATTTATGTACCAAATTTAAGGAGTTGTTCTTATCATAAACTTGAAAAAAGAAAATGTCCAGAAGAGCCGGAGAATTAACATAATTTGAATATTTATCTCCGACAAAAAAAAAAAAAAAAAAAAAACGAAAAACACCGACAATAAACACTTCATATAAACTTCTGCAACTTCTAGTAAATTTATTCAAATATTTTTCACAATAAATCAAGTTCATATTTTAGAGTTCTTCATGGACATTCAAGGTCAATCTTTTGATTTTTTTTTTTTGGGAGAATTTTAAGATATCTATTATTTATGTTTTTCATGCCGATGTCTTTTAACAAAATATATAAAATAAACCCGAAAATAACTCTAATTAAAATATAAAAACATTTAAGTTTGTGAAATTTAGAAATAAATTACAGATTGGCACAAAACAAAAAAATATAACGGAAAAATCCTAATAGAAAAAGAATACAACTTACTAAATATCAAAATCATAAAACACAGTAGCATAATCCTATATATATATATATATATATATATATATATATATATCTTCTATCAAATTAGAAAATATAATAAATATATCTCAACAAAGTATTAGTAAATAAATTGACTAACCAATCATTATTGTTCTAATTGAGTAAAAAACTGAATACTGAAAAGTTATTACGATATGTCTCTCATAAAAAAAAAATAAGCCGAAGGTTTAAATTACAGCAAACATGAGTTAGGAAAAATTTACCGTCTATTTTATTTTTTTTATCGAGAATTAAAATAGGGAGTAAACTCATACGGTGATAGATCAAAGAAAATAAAAATATTGATGTTATTGTATGGTAGGTGGAGTGACATCCATGGAGCCATTTCTGAAGAAATTCTTCCCGGAGGTGTACCTGAACATGAGAAAAGATTCCAAAGTGAGCAACTACTGCAAATTCGACAGCCAGCTGCTGACGTCGTTCACGTCGTCGATGTACATCGCCGGACTCGTCGCCTGCTTCTTCGCCTCATGGATCACGCGCTTGTTAGGGAGACGCCCGTCAATGCTCTTCGGCGGCGCCGCTTTCCTCGCCGGAGCTGCGATCGGCGGCGCCGCCATTAACGTCTACATGCTCATCCTGGGCAGAGTTTTGCTTGGAGTCGGCGTAGGGTTTGCTAACCAGGTCAGTCTTATATTCTACGGAATGCTTAAACCGGCCTAGATTTTTTAAAACGACGGTATTTTCCTTTTTTTTCAGTCAGTTCCTCTATACCTTTCAGAAATGGCTCCACCGAAATACCGAGGAGCGTTCAATAACAGCTTCCAGTTCAGCATCGGCATTGGAGCTCTTTCTGCAAACCTCATCAACTACCGAACTCAAAAGATCAAACAAGGTTGGGGCTGGCGGTTATCCTTAGCCGGCGGGGCGGTTCCGGCTGCCCTTCTAACCCTAGGCGCTCTCTTCCTCCCCGAAACACCGAACAGCCTCATCCAAAGAGGTGTCGACATTGAAAAGGCGAAGAATCTGCTACGAAGGATTCGCGGTACCACCGACATAGACGAAGAACTGCGCGACTTAGTCGATGCTAGCGAGACATCCAAGGCCATGAAAAATCCATTTAGAGAGATTATTCGGAAAAAGTACCGCCCTCATCTCGTCATGTCGATCGCACTGCCGTTCTTCCAACAGGTCACCGGCATCAACGTGATAGCATTCTACGCACCCGTACTGTTCCGAGCCATAGGACTCGAAGAAAGCGCTTCCCTGATGTCCGCCATCGTGACGGGAGCCGTAGGTACTGCTTCGACCTTCATATCGATGCTGGCTGTCGATCGATTCGGCCGGAGATTTCTCTTCATCGTCGGCGGAGCTCAAATGCTCGTCTCTCAAGCGATTATAGGGTTCATACTATTGACCCAATTGAAAGATCAAGGGAGTGTAGAAAAAGGGTATGCATACTTGGTATTGGCTTTGATATGTATATATGTTGCAGGGTTTGGGTGGTCTTGGGGTCCCCTTGGGTGGTTGGTCCCTAGTGAGATATACCCTTTGGAGATAAGGTCAGCAGGGCAGAGTATTACAGTGGCTGTGAGTTTTATTTTCACTTTCATTATTGCTCAAACTTTCTTGGCGATGCTTTGCCGTCTCAAATCCGGATTATTCTTATTTTTCGCGGGATGGGTGGCCGTCATGACTTTATTTGTCTATCTTTTCCTGCCCGAGACCAAGAATGTGCCGATCGAACAGATGAGTCAAATATGGATCAACCATTGGTTTTGGAAGAAATTTGTTAATAGGGATGATAAGATGAGTTCATGAATTTAGATATTATGTAAGTTGTAATTGAAATGCTTTGTAGGTTTATGGAGTGAGAAAAATATTAATATTACCTTGCATTTTTTTTTTTGTTAAGTGAGTAAATTATTATATATTTTGTAATTGAAAAATATTCTTATCCCCTTATTTAAATCAATTCTTTTTTTTTGTTTTATGTTGTTAAATAAATACCTTTTTGAATTCATCAACTTGCGCGATAAATAGGATATTTATAAGCAAGATATTAGGCCTCCGAAGTTACTAATTCGGGTCGGTTCGTAATCGGTCTATTTTTTGAAGCCTTAGCCAGCCCGATTGGTTTTAGGCTTCAATTTTCTTGGGCCGGAAACTTTACAAGCTTTGAAGCCCAACACAGGCCTATGTAAAATTCAGTTCATAATAATTACATATGTGCCTAGTGAATTAATTTTCAGTCCCCTAAGCTTTTAGTTTCAAGAGCACAATCCGATACGACCGGAAGTATATATTGTGCATCGGGATATGTATAATATATATTTCAAGATATAATGTGTGATTCAGATTTTTATTAAGAACATATAAATATTCCTACTATAATCTCTATTTTTTTTTCTATATCTTTAGATATGATGAGACTCTTTTGCACTTTTCTATTCCACATTATCTTAGGCTGATACGAAATTATTCTAATGAGTTATGCTATGCACCTCCAAGAAATCACAAAAAAAATCACACATGCTGACGTGGCACAATCAAGACCACACATCACGATGGGTATAACTGTAATTTTGATATTTTGTGCGAATCACGAGGGAGTTGTGCGGATCACGAGACGCGTGTGTGGTGGAGATTGGGTGTGTGTGGTTTGTTAGGGGTGAGTAGTTTTTTTCTATTCTAATATAGATAATATTTTTTTCTCAAAAAGACAAAGGGACCAGAGATATCTTTGATAAATGACATTTCTTGATTTCCAATATCTTTCGGCCAGCCACTAAAAATATCGTATATTTTCCCAATTTAAGAGCTATTTTTTAGTGTTGTTCTTATTAAGAAAATGGAACCACATAGTTTAGATTTATACTAACCACTCTATTTCATTTCTTTTTTTTTTTCTAGTTTGAAAATTTCTTAACCTTGTTATACTAGCGGATGACGTACATATAGTATGTGTACTAAAAAAAATTAAAATGTATTTTAAAATTTTTAAATCATAAGTTTTTTTAATTCTATTAATTATAATGATCTATTATATACATATTTTCTATAAAAAAATTAAAAAAATTAAAAAAATCTATAAATATAAATTCATAAATAAAAAGATACAAACCGTACAATATATAGCTAAGAGAAAAAAAGATAATTTCATAATTTTTTTAGGAATATAAGTCATACTCGAGAGTTTGAGTTTCAATAAGTATGATTTGGAAAAGATTTACTATTTAGACATCTAGGATGGGCCATTATTGCCGGTAAGTCATTAATGGAAGCCCTATTGTGCAAATTGTCCACATTAAGTTGCTCCACCGCCGCTATCAACTCGTCTGCGCCGCCGCAGTTGCAATCTTCTTCTGTTTTGTAAATTTCTAATTGCCTTCGCCGTGAAATCGATTCACTACACGAATTAAGAACAAAACCAGGGATTTCCCAAGTTCTAATCAGCGAATTGTTTACAGACCAGCGTTCATTGGGTGTTGATTGATTAATTCTTCTTCTTCTTCTTCTTCAAATTATGGAAGAACAGGGCTGCTCTGATCGACATATATCTTGCCCGGATCAGAGAGATGAAGCTAATGCTAGCAACGTAAAGAATCGCCTAGAAGACGTAGCTTGGCTTGGTTCACTCTCGGAAGCAGAGATTGTAAGTCTCTTTCTAAGTTTTAATCTATGTTAAAGACTAAGTTATTAGCGTTTTATTTAGATGTTCATATAACTTCCCTCTAGTCTGTTCTTGCATTAGAGCTAATCAATTTTCTTCACACATAGGTGCTAATTCATATTTGATGCAATTGCAAACTTATACTAACTCTATCCTGTGTTGAGAGAGGGGTGACAGCTGGCAGGCTGTCGCAGCAGATGGGCGAGGGCTTAGGAACCCTTGCTCCTGCATCGAATCCCACTCCATCAGTTTGAGCTCCTAATTGGACAAGCGCTACGGTAATACGCACTTGCGTCCCCTCGCGTGCGACATGGGACTTCGCCTGGGCATAGGGCCCAGGGTAGTATTCTCCCGGGAGGAACCGGATCCGGGACCAAGGGCAGTGCCCGTTTCTTTACCAAAAAAAAAAAGAAAAAACTTTCAACTTTCCTGTGTCATATGTATGTATAATATATATATATATATATATATATATATATATATATATATATATATATATATATATATATTATATTCTAACACACCCTTCTCGTACAAGCTGATTTTTTTTTTTTGGTGGTATTTGAATGCACACTTTTCTTTCGTGGTCAAATTTCTTTCATTTTTGTGTGTGTTTGTAATAAATATGGTTATGTTATTAGTTATATAGTCTAACACACTGTACTTTGTTACTAATGAAATAGGTTTTAAGCCCCTATAGTTATGAAAAGTGATTTAGATCCTATGAAACAAGTTGAATGGACCATCATGTTAGCTAAATAAAGTATGTTTATGTCTGTTTCTTTCAATTTTTGTATGTTTTTATTCATTTGATGTATTGGAATATTTCATTTTGTTCCTTTTTAATTTATCATGGAAACGATTTGCCTATAACCAATCAACTTTTGTGGGACCGTCTTAAACAAACGTACGGATGGCATCGACTCATATTACACCAACCGAGGAGCTCTAGCCTTTCAGTCTGGACAGGTCCAAAAGTTCTACGGAGTGGATAAATCTCTCGTGCCCTCACAGATGGCTTGTGGGAGTGTAACTTTAGACCTCCATTTCATGAGATGGAAGTCCTACCATCTGTCCTACCGCCCTAAGCTTGATTATGTATTCATGCGCATCGTTATACTATCGACCGGAGGACTGATATTCAAGTATATGTAAATTTATTTCTGTCCATTTGCTTTTTATGTTTGTATTAATGTTATTTTCTTTATAGCTTTACTAAATCTTTTCAACATTGTGATTATTTATATTTGAATATCATTTCAAAGTAAAAGTTTTTCCTCTGCAGGATTGGCTTATTAGTTTGAAAGAGTTAGCTAGTAAACGGGCCAAACATGTCGGCCGTAAGGATTTGGCTGACAAATTCGACTTAAGGGTCCTTCGATCTCTTGGTAAGCCTTACATTTCATAATTATCTTCAAATTATAGGATCCTTTTCATACAGATGTGTTACTGTCTTGGATTTTCTGTTTTTTTTTTTTTTTTTTTTTTCTGTAATCATATGCTAATTGATACTAGAGTAGGTGCTATGTTGGCTTTGCTATGCACACCCAAGAAACCACACAATAAACCACACATGCTGACGTGGCACAATCAAGACCACACATCACGATGGGTATATCTGTAATTTTGATGTTTTGTGCGAATCACGAGGGAGTTGTGCGGATCACGAGGCATGTGTGTGGTGGAGATTGATTTGTGTGGTTTGTTGGGTAGTTTATTGGGGGTGAGTAGTATTTTCCTATGTATAATATCCGACCGTTATCAGTTTAATCGCTTGAAGTAATTGAGTGATTATACATTTTTCAACATGTGAAATTGATTTAATCTACTGTAAATATGAACATTCCTCATTAGGTTTTCAACAATATAACATATTAAATCCTATTTTAGGTTCACCACTGTAACGAATTACATTCTAACTAAAAATAATTACATAGACCTATTTTGAATAAAAACCTTCTATGCTGTATAACCATTAATTTATATAGCACGTTGCACGGCACGTGAAATAAAAAGGTGAGAACTTTTTGCACTTTCTATGTGAAGTATTTATCATTGTCTTTAATCCCTTGAACAGGTTCTATCGTTTTGGAATTTTTAAAAGACAGAGTAGCACAAGCATCAGAATTTCTGAGTTCAGATGAACTATTGCTATGGATAAGCCGCTATAAACTGGATAGTACTGATCAAAACAATGGCGCTACTTCAAAATTTACGGAAGATATAAAGACATTAACTTCGACATCTTCCAAGAGAAAGAGAATGTGGGAGGGGTAATTACGTAAATCCTCCATTTTTTATTTCATGATAAACGTGTCGTTTGAATATTAGATAATAAGTTTCTTCAACATGTTGTAATTGCTTGCTTATAGAGTATATGCCTTATTACCCAAGACACGGTGGTGCAGTGGTGGGTAAAGCGGCGCTGCATAGGAGAGGTCGCGGGTTCCAGTCACCCTGGTGACTTGAATTTAGTGGACGCCCAAATACCACTTGGGGAGGGGAACAGTCCCGCTTCGGATTTAGTCTGGACCGAAGGTCTGGGATACCCGGAGGAAAAAAAAAGAGTATATGCCTTATTACTACAATGTTCTAGTGCAAGCCAATGAAGTAATTCATTGGGCATCACCTTTTTTTGGTGGTTTTAGTCTTCACTGCCAATTTCTTTGGACATAATATATACTCCAATTTAGTTCATATTTTGAGTAGCGAAGAGCCTAAAAAACAAGTTCATATTTTGAGGAACAAAGAGCCTAAAACAAAATTGATCTACAATAGGCCCGATTTGTATGTTTCCTCTTGGAAGATTCATTGTTTTATTGCCCACACACAGCTCGAGCGATGGGGCGTGTGGTTCAGCAACCATATGTCTCATGTTCGAGTCCGGCGACTGCAATGTCTCCACGCATGTGGCCGCACGTGCACCTGAGAAGGTGGTGGGAGCCCCTATTGTAGAAGGCCCGTACTTCTATGGGGCAGCTCTCTTGATATAGGTTTATCTGTTATGACGGTGAATGGTCATAGTAGGGACCCGTTTATTGGCAGAGGATTTTCCTATAATAGTTCCAAAAAAGAAAAAAGATTCATTGTTTTACTTAAGGCCATTTCCTGAAATTGTCCTCTCTCTAAGCATACATGTTTTTTTTTTTGAGATTAGCGTGGAAAAATTCTGCCCCTCGAGGGGTCCCATCCTTACTGGTAGGACAGACCCTGGTGCACGCCCTCGAAAGGACCTCAAATCAGGGCCCATTCTACTCCTACGAGATACAGGGGGGCTCTCGACATCCACACCCTTTTTTAAAGGGCCCCTGGAGTCGAACTCGGAACGTTCGCTTCGTGAGATTATGATGAAGTTTAGCTGATGAAGTTTAGAACATACAATCCAGACATCTGATGGAGAGACCAAATGTTTGATTATGATGCTTGACTAAGTTGATACCTTATTCGTAACCGACATTTGTAGCTTTGTGGATGCTTCTTATTTAAGCTCATGATCTTATGCAAATTGAAAATATTCAAAGCTTATAAAGAAGACTCTGTATGCAAAAACAATGTGGCTAAACACTATGTTGCTTAAGTTTTATTGCTTTATTGAATGTTTCAAAACTGATATCTGGGATAGCTATTCTCTGAAAATTATATCCTGTAGATCTTAAATTGAAAAGTTTGAAGTTGGACACTTGGACTTCCTCCATATGTATTCTCATAAATTTTGATATTGATATATTGTCGCTTTTTGTTGAACATATTCAATTTAAGATGTTGTTATCATGAAGTGAGCAGAGATATATCCTTGAGTTTTATTGTTTTATTGAATGTTTTCAAACTGATACCTGGGATCAGCTATTTTCTGAAAATTATATCCTGTAGTTCTTAAATTGAAAAGTTTCAAGTTGGACTTCCTCTATTACGTATTCTCTTAAATTTTGATATTAACATATCGTCGCCTTTGTTTTGTTGAACATATCAATTTAAGATGTTTGTTAAATCAACATATCCTTTCAAAGTCAAGTTTTTTTTCTTTTTTTTGGTATTACTGAAGCATGATCTGGTGAAGACATAGTTCTAAATAGAACATAATGATGTATAAAATCCATATAGCTGATATCATGTGATGAGAAATGTTTTATGGAGTTGTAGTATATCTGTATCAGTGAAATTTTAATCAAAACTTTCTCATCTGTGTCTTCCTTGTTTATAGATTTGCCGGCGCGGAGGGATCTACGCCAAAGCGGCAAAAAAAACGGATGTTGGATTGCGACAATATCCGACACCTCCAGCTCCAAAGTAACCAGTTGACGCTAAGAAAGAGATCATACACAAGATTTTCTGTCCGTGTTTCAATAAACTCATATTCTGGCACGTGCTGACTGTGCCGATGGTGTCGTGCTGACCATTGCCGATATATATTAATATATTATTTTTTGTAAAATAAAATAAAAAGTTAATTTAAAAGTTTAAATATAATATTTTTTGACACGTCGTGCCGACAATTGTCGGAACAGCCATGTGTGCCGGCCGGCACCGAAAACCATGATCATGCATAATGTCGACTGCTAGCCTAATTTGTGAACTCATGCTGGAACCTTTCGGAAGGGATTTTGCCGTGTGATTGAGTTGGAAACTTAAACGGTTCGATCGTCAGGATATGCAACTCCGAGAGGCGGATGGGTTCGAAATAACCGGCTGGCGAATGTTATTGAGTATTTTAATTGTTAGATTTGAGCTGGTCTTGAAAAGTTAGGATTTGAAACAATTCTGTCACACTTATAGATGATTTGTATATTTTTATCTGGTTTTCAGCTTCTATTTGTACTAGAATTTAGTGCTTGAAGGCTCAATTAGTTTCATTATTATGAACTTATATGGTGAAAAGTGCAGCTTTAATTTCATTTTGCGTGGTTTTTGGGTATATCGAACAGAATTGGAATAAAGTGTTTACGAATTGAAGTTTCATATCTTCATCTAAGAACATTGGTCGATCTGAGGATAAGATCCGTAACGTTGCATCGGCGACCGTTAGATGGAACAGCTTGATCGTGATCAACCGTCCAGATTTTATCTTCTAAGATTGAATGATATGTTTTAGTCTTTCAATGCGGGAGGCGTAAAAGCTCTTGTTATTCGGGATACAAAAATAAATTCTTCACATATTTAAATATTAATTTCGATAACATAAAATGAAATTCAAAGTTAGTTCAGAAATTAAAAAATAATAATAACAATTCTTCAAGCTCTATTTTATTTTCTTTTGAATTTCAAGCACAACTTCATCTGGAAAACATGTTGAATATCATCACAACCAGTTTTGCAATCAACTTAAAATTCTCAAATAAGTTTGCATAAAAATACAGTTCAACTTGCAATCATCAAATCCACGAACTTCATATTTAATTTAATTTAATTTACTCCAACTAAACTAGGAAGATATCATCAGCGAGTGAAAGCGTACAGCACAATTCCGGTGTATATGAGCATGGCGGCAGGGATAAGGGTGACGAGAGGCACGACGGCGCCGACGGTGGCGGCGCTGCCGCAGCTCAGCTTTCCCAGCTTCAGCTGCACGACGTTCACCAGCGCCATCATCAGAAACCCGCACCCAAGCACCGACCCCACCGCCGACGCCAAGATCCCCGCCCTCAATATCGCTCGATTGACGACCGCGATCGAGTGGCTGCGATCGATCCCGAGGCCGAGGCGGAGGGCGGTTTTGAGGCAGAGCGCGAAGAGGCTGGAGAAGAGGAAAGAGGAGAAGGCAAAGACGTGGAAGGAGACAACGTCCTCGGCGGCGCGAGGGCCGGGGGAGCACGCCGGCGACGGGAGGGGGGAAGGATCGGTGGGATTCCAGGCGAGGCCGACGAAGACGGCTAGTGTGAAGAGGGAATTCACGTTCACGATGCCGTCGAGAGCATTGATCTGGATGCTTGTGGTGGATCTTCCGCCGGCGCCGGCGACGGAGTTCGATGATCGCTCGCCGTTGTTCATCGTCCGAAATTAGGGGTGGTGTTAAGTGAGTCCGAGCAGTTAAGCAGGATATTTGTATCTTAATGGGGTCCTACACAAAATAATTAAGTATAATTTTCATTATTTGTTAAATATAATAATTGTAATTTTAACAAACTGCTCAAATTTATTTATATGAAAGGAAATGAAAAAGAAAATTGTTACAATATTATATATATATATATATATATATATATATATATATATATATATATATATGAGATAGGCTATTCTCAGCTCGACCTGAGAATAGTCTATTCTCAGCTGTATATTTGTTTGATCTAACGGCTGAGATTTAATTTTAACACTTAACGGAATAACCATTCACGCCGTTAAGTATTTAACGGCATCGTTAAGTGTTAAACTTAAATATCGACCGTTAGATCAAGCAGATCAACGGTTGAGATGTTAGCTGAGAATAGACTATTCTCAGATTGAGCTGAGAATATATATATTTGACCTTTGTAGTCTCTTTTTATAATAGATACTGAGCTCATACTGTACTGCTTTTATACGTCAGCAAAACTATCGTAAACTTCTATCAATATAAATAATATCTTATTCTAACAAAAAAAAAAAGCAAGCATGGCCGTGTTTGTATACATGAGTGCTCCTACCATTCGACTTATCTTCATAACATTTTAGAGATGATTAAGCGGAGTCTTATCTAACCTAACCACGATATTATGATTTTACGCCGGATAAGTTCTCTGCACTAATTTTTCGATCATGATAAGTATTTGCTCTTATCTGATAGGTAAAATTTCGAAAACCTAATCTCATTTCTATCAAGACTTGATCCATGCCATGTACAAGAACTCACAGCATTCGTAGGCGAGAGATCTTTTGTGCTACTTCATATGCTGGAGTGAAATCATGTGCTTGCCTACTTATATGTATCGGATTTGCATACTTAAGCTGAGAGTTTTATAAAATAGCCTATTTCGATATATGATTGCGTACATCTACATTCTTATATTCCGTTCTGGTGCGACTCATGACCGAGATATTTTTTTTGGTATATAATTGTTTATTTGGTCTTATTTCAAATTTCAAATTAGTTTGTTTATATTGTTTTTAAAATTATTTTTAACTAATATTAAATAAATAATATTTAATTTATCATTTAAAAAAATCTCTAAATGTTATACGGGTGGCCGTAGACTTTTGATTGGGTTTAACTAGGGTTTTGGATTTTGGATGCGATCTCCCCTGCGCTCTTAGCACCTGCTCATTCTTCACGGCAGCCGCTCGAGCTCGCCGTCGCCGCTGGAATCACCCACCGTGCCATAGGCGGAGGAGCCGCGGGAAATAGAGAGAGAGAGAGAGAGAGAGAGAGAGAGAGAGAGAGGTCAAGAAGATGAACAAGGACAAGATATTCAAGCTAGCGAAGGGGTTCAGAGGACGCGCGAAGAACTGCATCCGGATAGCGCGGGAGCGAGTAGAGAAGGCGCTGCAGTACTCGTACCGTGACCGCCGCAACAAGAAGCGCGACATGCGGTCTCTATGGATCGAGCGCATCAACGCCGGCACTCGGATCCACGGGGTACCATTTTTATAACATTTTATCATTTTAATTTGGTAATTATGATATATTCTTTGATGATTGACGCATTGCATTCGAATCAACATTTGATTTTATTTCGATTATCGCGGCATGAATCGGCTCCTTGGTTTTCCTCGTCTGGCTATAAGCAAGTTCCTTGCTTCTCAACAAAAGAAAAAAGAAACCAAAACAAAACAAGAAGAATCAATAACATTTTAAAAATCGTAACACGTAAACTCAATTTGAACAAACCGTTAAGCAGGAAACAAATGGAGAGAATATGGTTGAACCAGAAGTTCTGCTCCCTTTTTTTGTCTTTTCCCAATATGAATATTCTTCTGCAGTTGTATTGCGGCGATCACATAATGGGTTGTTAATACCGTTTTGTTCTTGTCGACTCCAGTTATAGAAATTTATTTTCAGATATATGCTGCTAATTTAAGTATGTTAAATGGAGGGATGCAGTGGAGATTCAGGGGCTATGGTTAAAAGCAATATGCCTTCATCTTGTTTAGGATATCTGCTGTGTGCAGAAGGAAGTGGTTTTAAGTAGAGAACTGACAGTGCAGTTGTAGATTGTTTAGAATTTACTCATAGATTCTGTTTAATTACAATGAAATGTTTAAATGATTTAGCATTAGTGTTTAACGCGCTCCCGGATCCTTTTTGTTAGTTATAAGCTGATAGAGACTTTTTCGCACATGGTTTTACGGTGCCGGTCGGCACAGCCCGTGGCGGGCGGCACGTGTCTGTTCCGGTAGTTGTCGGCACGGCACGAACCGGCAGGGTACGTGTCAAAAAATCTTATATTTGAAATTTTAAATTAATTTTTTATTTTTATTTTATTTTTAAAAAAATAACAAATAAATATATATTGGGACGGTCAGGACGGCACTATTAGCACGGTCGGCACGTGCCGCAATCTGAGTTTAACGAAACTCGACTCGGCTCGGCACAGAAAACCTTGGTTTTGCATTTGTTGGATGATTATCAAGGTAAGACTTCTGTGTACTTCCTGTATTGTGGTTGGATTTGATCATCGAATATATCATGTTGAAGATTTGCAAGAGTCACTATATTGAATTCGATTATCAAGTTGAGGTATGTTTGGATTTGGTGTAGTTTGGTCTAAAATATTACAAATTAATGTTCAAATCCCTTTACAAGAAGGGAGCACACACGTTTGATCATTTTCTTTCCTAGTCAAAATTTTCAAATTTTTTTTTTTATTTTTTTTTTATTGACTAGAACCCCAGCCGTTATGGTCCGTATTGGTGGGATCCGTCGGACAAGTGAACCTCAAGTAAACCCGACCCTAGCTCTACCATTTGAGATAGCTCCTGATGCATGTGTTATAGGCAGAACAAATGCACACTATCATTTTGTTTAGTCGTTATCTTTCAAGTTTGGTTCTTTCTTGTAATAATATGTTTGTCAATTGCAATACTTCTCATGTTAAAGATATTGTGATATCTGCCCTGTACTTGCGTTTTATTTTTAACTTTCAGTGTTATATGTAGCTTGTTAAGAACATACGATGTGGAAGTATAACCATAATTTGTTTTAAGGGTTTTGCTATGCTCACCCAAAAAATCACGCAATAAATCACATAGTATACATGGCAACATCATGGCCACTTATCACAATGGGTGTAGTTATAATTTTGATAATTTGTGCGGATCACGAGATATGTGTGCAGATCATGAGAGGAATGTATGGTGGAGATTATTTGTGTGTGGTTTATTGGGGGTGAGTAGTTATTTCCTTGTTTGAATTAGCAGCAGAGTCATTGTTTAGATGTCATCTATTGTTGAATGTATGTTGCCGTTCTAAGCGATGACTTGGAAATTGATAATACCCAATGTATTCCTGCGTTGGGCGTTCTATTTGAAAATATATTACATTCTGAAAAGGAAATGAGTCGAATCTGCACGTGTCGTAAAATCTTATATATTAGTTATCGAATTAATTTTGATGTTTTTAAAACAACTAAAAGTATATCGGTACAGCACGATTGATGCAATTGGCACGTGCCGGGATCTAACTTTATCGAAACTCAGCTCGGCTTCGTAGAGAAAACCTTGGTTACAGATAGTACGGCATTTTCTCTTAATATCCGTCATCTACAGGGGCAATCTATTAACACGTAACATACCATGTGTACGGAAACAACCTCCTCCGTGGCATGATTGCGTACATTTGTATGTTTATTATTATTTTTTTCCGCTAATACCCTCTTCCGTTGTTCTGTAGGTGAATTATGCGAACTTTATGCATGGGCTGATGAAGGAGAACATCCAGCTCAACAGGAAAGTGTTGTCGGAGCTGTCCATGAATGAACCTTACAGTTTTAAGGCGCTTGTCGACATTTCTCGGAAAGCGTTTCCTGGAAACAAAGTTCCCCCAAAGGAAGGCTTATCGATCGATGCATGATCCAACTGTTCCATTTCCTCGAACTCATATCTACCGAACGGTGCATGATCCTTCTCGAACTCATATCTTTCCATCGATGCATGGTCCCAACTGTTTTATTTTCTCGAACTTATGTTAATTCTTCTGGATGTATAACTACATCCGAGGTAAAGTTATGATGAATGAAATATTTGCACGGTTTTAAGTGTCGGTATCGGTTGCTGCAACCAGTCTCTCTCTCTCTCTCTCTCTCTCTCTCTCTCTCTCTCTCTCTATTTTTTGTCTGAAAATGTTTAAGGTCGCCGATTACTGGATGGATCTAAAAGTGTACCTATGCGATGACCTTGTTTCGCATTAGACTTACAGCATTATGTGATGCTAAACATGGTCCGGCATTTTCAGATCCGTGTTATTTTCCATGCAAAAAAGATTTTGAATTGTTGTATTTTTCAGATCCGTGTTAGTTTCCGTGCTAAAAAAAAATAATTAATTGTTGCATTTTCCGTGCTATGTATGTTTATTATTAATATGGCAAGCGAGTTTATGTCGTGTGTGACATTATTTTTTATTGATTTTTTGAATTGTTTGAATTATAAATGTTAAGATAATATTTATTCCGCCCTATATGATTATTTTATGCTGATATTTGAGTTTATCAAAATTCTGCTCAATATGAAAGACCTAGATATACTCGACATTGTCTATAAAGGCTTATTAAAACAAACTATATATGTGATGTATGTACAAAAATACGTAAAATTTATTTTTAAAACTTATAATCAGATAATTATTAAAATTTATAATTATAAAGTAGTTTAAATATTTTACAACGATTTATTATGATTTATTTCTTTTAAATAGAAAAATTTTAAAGAGATCTTAAAATATAATCCATAAAATAAAATAAAAAATATAATCTAAAAAATTATAAAAAGGAGAAATTGTTTACCATATCGTTGAATAGATGGAGGACATACGGTGAAATTTAAGAAAAATAATTCCAGAAAGTTGGACCTTTGATATTTGAATGCTTTGCCATCACTTTTTGTTCTTAGAATTGTGCTTGTAAATAAATCTAGTTTGTGCAGCCGATATATCTATCTAGCTGATCCTTTTAATATCTAGCTGATTGTATAATCTAACTGATTCTCATAAAAGTGTTTGGTAGATAAAACGTCTTAATGTAGCTGTTAGTTATAAAATGACCAAAAAAATACATAAATAGTATTTTATTCATACATATGATTGATATCGTTCAAATTATTAATAATTATAATATAAAATAATGATTTCGCAACCCACCAAATATTTAAAATATATATGATAACTTTATTCTAATTACGTTGCCTAGCGTAGGGTCACGGTAGAATGTATGAGAGGTTGCGGGGGCAAGACGGTACGGTCGTGACGGCGGATCGTGAGGATAGCGGTAGGGTTTCGAGGTTACCTCTGCAATAACGTAGAGAAGAGATGAAATGAATTAGATAATGACATATATTGTAATTTATATATAGATGATGGGTATTTTAGTAAATGGTTATCTACCATCTAGCAGCTTGTCGCAACATGCTAGCGGAGGTAGCATGTGGGAACAAGCTAATTTTTACTAATCTATCATCTACAAGCTGCCTAATAAGCTACTTTACCAAACGCAGATTATAACTTAAAATTAGATTATTTTATAATCTACCATCTACAAGCTATCTAACAAGCTGAAAACAAACACACCCATTATAGAAACGTCGACTAGCATCCCAGGGACAATCGGAGGCGGAGAAGTTATTTTCTAGAGACAGTGAGATTAATGGATGAAGTGAGAGAGAGATATGTATATGAGAGAGAAAAAGTGAACGGCTTTATAAATTCATATGAAATATAAGCTACATATATTATAATAAAATAATATTATAATTTACTTATTGTAACTATTAAGTTATTATATTAGAATATAAAGTATTAATATTAAACTTTATTTTTATTATTCAAAACTAAGTGGATGGTCTTGTATTTTACGATTATATATGAATAGATTATTCAAAATTAAGATATTTAAGGTAAACGTTAAATGGCTAATTACGGGCGAAGTCGTCAGTTTTTTCGGACCCCTCCCTATCAAGCCTGGTGGTCTAGAGAAAGCTAATATTAAGGTTCTTCAAGCCTAATTATTAAGCCATCTTTCTTCCACTCCACCTCGCCGCCGCCGCCGCCGCTGCTGCTGCCGCCGCTGACGACGACGACGACGCTGTCTCGGTGTTCTCCTCTCCTGTGGGTCATCGCCGCTGACGATGCAAGAGAACAACCCAGGAAGAAATCCGGCGGGCGTCTCTGCTCAATCTGTAACGAAAGGAAAGCTGCTCTCAAGCGACCTAAGACTCTCGAACAAGTAACCTTCTTTTCCCCATTTTAAATTTTTATTTTTATATTTTCTCTTTTCCTTCTTAAAATAAATAACAAAAAAGATATTTTGTTGTAGTTTTCTGTGTGTTGATTGTAATCTTAGCTAATTGTAATATTTTAAACAGTTATTTGATTAAAAATTCATCGTTCTTTTTCTTTTTCTCAACTTAGTTATGATTAAATCTTTTGGCTGATAGTTTTTGGAGTCCAAAGTAGGAAGAATTCTTGAAATAATCATTGAAAAAGATGGATATAGCGTTTTGTACGGTTCTTGTCTTTGTTGTGGTGCGAGTTACTTGCTTTCTAACAAAAACTTGAAGCAAGCTCTTTATGTTTACTCATATTACTTGTAGATATGCAGGGAATGTTTTTATAATACCTTTGAGGAGGAGATTCATAATGTCATAGTTGGAATCATTTATTCAAGACTGGGGAACGTGTTGCTGTGGGGCTTCCGGAGGAAAAGGTAAATGCAAATCATGATTTTTGGTGCCGAGCCAAGCCGATTTCGCTAAACTAAGATCCATGCATGTGCCATTCGTGCTGGTGCACTTCTAATTTATTTTATAGAAGTAAAAATAAAAATTACTAATATTCGATAATAGGGATGTTCAACCGGTTCAGACCGAACTGAACCGGACCGGACCGAAGACCAAATCCAAACGAAAAGGAGGACCGCAGACTGTACCAGAATTGGACCGATCCGGTCTAGACCGGACCGCAAAAGAGCGGGACCGAACGGGACCGGACTGGTTTGGGCCGGTTTAAGTCCTACAAGTCGTCGTAATGCGTATGTCGGTATGGTTTCGGACAAAAAATTAGCCATGTTCTAAAGTGGATCTTATTTAAATTGGTCAAACGCATAAATGTTAGGACCGGATCTTTTTAAAAGTGTTCAAATACGCAAATACTAAGCCTAGACCTTAGTTAAATTGGTACTCGTCCAGTCCTCGGTTTTTCCGGTCTCGGACCGGACCGGACCAAGGACCGATTAATAGCCAATCCTTTGACCGTGGACCGGACCGAAGTTTATTCACTCTGGACCGAACCAACCGGTCCAGCCCGGTTTATCGGTCCGGACCGGTATATGAACACCCCTATTCGATAATCTCTAAAGATAGTGTAATCTACAAATTAGAAGTATGTTTTTCTTCCATGTTTTTGGCTGACATGATAAGCCCTCGGGTCTCGGTTCGGACGGCACAGGCCTTTGTGCTGATGCAAGTAGCTGCTGGCACGGGTTATGCTGGCCATCACTTAAAACTATTATCCTGGAAAAACACCAATATGATCATGTGTAGCTGCCATATGAATATTTTTAAATGAATAATATGTTTGTTTCAATTTATTTGCAGATTCAACCGTTCTTGCATATGTATTAACGGAACTGAATCGACGTCGCTTAGATCTGTTTCTTTTGTCCGTTGATGAAGGCATTACTGGTTACAGGGACGATTCGTTGGAAACTGTTAAAAGAAATGAAATTCAGGTACACTTTATCTCATATTTGCCGAATTTGCTACTTTCTTATATAAAGAACTATGACTTCGCATTAATACTGTTTTTCTTTTAACAAAGCTACAAAGGTCAACATATTTTGACATTATCATAGTGCAATTGTTGATGAAACTGCAACTCTTTTGAGATTTTGCACGAACTAAAGTAGTTTCATGGGCAACACGGAAAAAAGTTTCTTTATGTAATCTTTTTGAGATTTTAGTGCATGTTTCTGAACTTGTTTGAATCAGGTTATGTTTAGGGTGAAAACGAGTCGAGTAGTGCTTTGCTCAGCTCTGCTCGTTTGAAAAAATTTCGAGTTCGAGTCGAGTTTGGTTCAAGCCAATCTCGAGCTTAATCGAGCCTAATAATTGTCAAATTATTAATATATACTGCTATTTATTTTTCACTCTTACATAAATATTATTGTGCTTATTCATTAAAATATGTAAATTATATTTATTTATAGCATTTTTTATTATTATATAATTTTAACTATATATTTGGATGCTAAAAATTAATATAATGATGAACAAAGTATTCTCACAATAAACTTATCGAGCCTATTTTTCGAGCTTACGAGCTTTCGAGTCGAGCTCGAGTATCACCTGCTCGTTTAAGTCGAGCTCGAACTGCTCATGAGCGGCTCGACTCATTTACACCCCTAGTTACGTTGATTTAGCTCATTATGATAGTGCTACTTATACTCAATTTGCATGTCTGTTATACAGTATGGTTTGCCGCTTAAAATTGTCTCATACAAGGACTTATATGGCTGGACGATGGATGAAATAGTAAAGGAAATAGGCCTGAAAAACAACTGCACGTTTTGTGGTGTCTTTAGACGTCAGGTATGGTGCTATCACTTTTATTAAGTGCATTGATTATTGTTGGCGTTTGTTTAAAACAATTTTGCTCCTTCATTGGAAAATGAAAAAAAAAAAAATTCTTGTAATTATTCTATCTTCTTCGTGGAGCAAAAGTATTGTCTCCGCTAGTATATAGCTCCGAGTAATTCTGCAATGAAATATCGGATATTAGCTTCTTTAGTTTGGCATTTTATATTGGGGCAGATAATGAACTTATATTTGCGTACCAGCCGTGATATCTTATGATCATGTAGGCTCTAGATCGTGGTGCAGCATTAATTGGAGCTGACAAAATTGTTACTGGGCATAATGCAGATGATATTGCAGAGACTGTTCTTCTAAATATTTTACGTGGGGACATCGCAAGGTATAGCTCATCCGGTATGCCCGGTCCTCTTTCAATGCGTTAGTTGGAAAGATTGTTGTTGTGTCTCTTTTTCAAAAGCATGCTACAATGGCGTACATTACGCAAGAAATTGTCCGTCCCCTTCCCAAACCTGCACCTACACGCTCTGGAGTCCTTGTGTTACCGGATAGCCCCATTATATATATAGGCTATTCTCAGCTCAACCTGAAAATAGCTTTAATAAGCTAGCATCTCAGCCGTTGATCTCCTTGATCTAACTAACTGCTGAGATTTATTTTTACACTTAACAGCACCGTTAAATACTTAACGGCGTGAATCATTATTCCGTTAAGTATAAAATATAAAATTAAATCTCAGCCGTTAGATAAAGGAGATCAACGGTTGAGATGTTAGTTTACCAATGCTATTCTCAGGTCAAGCTGAGAATAGTCTCTCTCTCTCTCTCTCTCTATATATATATATATATATATATATATATATGTGTGTGTGTGTGTGTGTTTGTCTGTGTGTGTGTGCTGTTGTGTCCCTTATATGTTTTTCATGTCTTCATTACCATAAAATTAGTTATGAATTTCTTCCTCGTAGGTTAGGTAGATGTACTCTCATAACTACGGGCGAAGATGGTCCAATTCCGAGATGCAAGCCTTTTAAGTATACTTATGAGAAGGAAATTGTCATATATCCTTTCCGACCGAGTATTATGTTTTTCCTGTTCTATGTAATTCTATTCAAAAAATTATTTTTGAGAGCAAATTTGGACCTTGACTAGCTATCACGTATGCGTATTTCAAGAAGTTGGACTATTTCTCAACTGAATGTAAGTACCACTAACTTATGATTTCTTACGATTCCGTTTGTTACTTTATGAAACAACAACAATAGGACAAGGTTTGACTAGAGCCACTTGCTTATAGTGACCGGGGGCGGATCCAATTTATGTTGAAGGGAGTCCCAGGACCTCCCTTAATTTTAGGTGTATATATATATATATATATATATATAGGCTATTCTCAGCTCGACTTGAGAATAACCTTGGTAAGCTAAAATCTCAGCCGTGATCTCCTGATCTAACGACTGAGATTTAATTTTATATATATATATATATATATATATATATATATATATATGTATAGGCTATTCTCAGCTCGACTTGAGAATAACTTTGGTAAGCTAACATCTCAGCCGTGATCTCCTTGATCTAACGGCTGAGATTTAATTTTACACTTAATAAAATAACGATTTACGCCGTAAAGTTTTTAACGGTGCCGTTAAGTATAAAATTAAATCTCAGCCGTTAAATCAAGGAGATCAACGGCTGAGATGTTAACTTACCAAGGATATTCTCAGGTCAGCTGAGAATAACCTCTCTCTCTCTCTCTCTCTATGTTAAGTTTATAATAATAGCTATTGAGACACAACAATTAAGAGTGGTCTAATGGTAATAGGGTTTAAATCATTCGTGGAATCGGTTTTGAATTCCATTTGGTAACATATTATGTTATCCAATTAGAAAATTTAACTATCTTTTTTCTTTTTTGTTATTATTTTTCGTTGATCTGCTTTAATATTTTTGGTAATAAATATTTATATATTGATGAGAAGGTTATATTTTTTAGTATAAACATTCTCAAAGAATACTAATTTATGTGTAGACTTCACCTAGAAGAAATTCTAGATCCGCCAGAGATAGTGACTAAAATAAAATGTACTAATATGGGTATATATTTTGTAAAATTACGAAATGTATTTTTGAAAAGTATTTTAAAACCTACTAAAATTTTGAAATACTTTAAACATATTATTATATAAAAATATATTTTTAGAAATATTTTTTAAAAAAAATTAAATTAAAAAAATAAAATCTATATAATATTTATATTTTAATTTAAAAAAAAATTTAATTAAATATTCTTAGAAAATGAAATTACCCAAAGATGATTGACCAGTGCTGATGTTAACCCTAAGTTAATTATCTTAAATCTGGATTCATACAATCTAGAAATTTCATCTCATTTTATCTTAATTACGAAACATTTGATTTGATTACAGGCATTTATTCTCCCAATGCGTATCGTGGTTTTGCCCGTGAATTTATTAAAGACCTCGAAAGAATCAGGTTGGTGAATCATGGTCGCTTTATAGATATTGACATACTTTTTTTTTTTTTTTTTTTTTTTTTTTTTTAATAATTTTATGATATTAATATAATGTTTATCTGGTCCTCAAATGTTGCAGGCCAAGAGCTATCCTTGACATCATAAGATCTGGTGAAAATTTTAGGATCTCCACATCGACTAGAATGCCGGAGCAAGGAACATGTCAACGATGTGGTTATATATCAAGCCAGGTATCATCATTTTTTTATATTTTTTAGATATAAGAAAACATAATATTCCTTAATTTTAATGATATTGAGAAAAAATCATGTTGATATTTACTTTTGATTAGGTGCTTATCGATATGGATTACTGTGAATCGATTTTACAAATTCGTAATATTGTTTGAATTATTAAAAGAAAACTAAAAAGGCGGTGGCCAATGGTTCTTCAAACAATTTCTTCGCCTTTTTTTTATTAATTACTGAAACTAAATATTCACAAGTTGGTCGTATGCACATAATGAACTAGCCATTGAAGAATCTTACCCATTGGTCATTGAATCTGTGTTCTCGAGATCAGATTATCTAAATACGCTTGCAATCTACGCAAGCGTTAGGTATGTAGTATAGAGATAAAAGTGCTAGATGAGTTAAACAACATTTTATTTATCCACAAACTATCATAAAATATATATATATATATATATATATATATATATATATATAGAGAGAGAGAGAGAGAGAGAGAGAGAGAGCTATTCTTAGGTCGAGCTGAGAATAGCCTTGGTAAGCTAACATCTCAGCCGTTGATCTTCTTAATCCAACGGCTAAGATTTAATTTTACACTTAACGATTCAAGCCGTTATATATATACACACACACACAAACACACGCAAGAGGGGTTTCTGTGGTATCTTATATCCTAATATACTTAGCAGTTATCATAAATATTGTATGGGTTGTCATCTGTAGGACGTTATAAACCACCAGATTTTTCTTCTTTATATCATTTATATGATTTTCATATTAGATTTCTTTTATTCATGGATTAGATTTTTTTTTTCTTTTGTGTTATCTGTTTTTTTTATTCATTTCAGAGAATTAAAAATACTTTCTAATTATAAATTAAAGAAGTTTAAAATTTTTCTAACTATAAAATTTTTTAAAAAAATTTAAATTTTTTTTTTTGCACATGTATCGCGAGTTTGTCGTCCGCTAGTTCTTCTATATATACAAATACACACCCCTATATGTGTGTGTACATAACAGTTCAGAAAGTCTAGAAATGTCGATAACTAGTAGAGTTGCATAGCAAAGACTAGCTTGTTAACGTTATCGGAGTAGACGATGGATGTTCGTGATTTTCTTTTTCCTCTTTTTTTTTTCCTTTTTTTTTTTTTTTTTTTTTTTTTTTTTTTTTCTCTTTGGACATGATAAGCTTATACCTTTAGCAGTTATCTTGCTGTTAAATTTCTTATCCACATCTGACTAAAAATAACTGACTATATCCTAACATATCATGCACAGAAGTTGTGCAAAGCATGTGTTCTTCTGGAAGGACTGAACCGCGGTTTGCCAAAGCTCGGTATCGGACGAACGAAAGTTCCCGGCGGTTCAAGAAAGGATCGGCTCAAGATGGTTTCGAGTTCTGAAATCGAGGGAAGCAGCTCGTCGAGCTAGCAGTGCGGAACCATGGAATATAGTCATTTATTTTGTCAACACTATCTGATGATTTTTTTTTTTTTTTTTAAAATGTATAATAATTAAACTGGATTTTGAAGTTTTTTTTTTCTTGAATTGGTGTGTAGAATATGTGATATGTTTTGTGTGACTTAAGGGTCTAAATATGCAATATCGAGCCATTTGGTGAAAGTTCATGTTGATGCCATGTTTATGAGTGATAATATTTTATTAGGGTATTTGCGTTTTTATGCCTTTCATAATTTGAAATTGTATTTTATGCCTCTTTAATCTAAAGTAGAAATTTTATCTCCTCTTGATTTTATGAAATGATAAAAAAGAATTTATCTTTTTCTTTTTTTAAGATCGGAACAGTTTCGTCATTTTAGAAGTTCAAAAGGGGTAAAAAAAATGTTATTTCGAATTAGAGTAGTGTATTTTTGCAATTTCAAAATTATAAGGGACAAAAAAAATGCAAATTCTCCTACTTTATTTTAGAATTATCTCTAATGAAAACTCTAAAACGATTTTTAATTTCTGGTCATCTAATGTGTTTCTGGCAAATTATTTGGCTTCCACGAGCTGTTATGGTTCTAGATTCCGAAGCCGGTAGAGAAGCCGACCCTTCGTAGAGAAGCCGACACTTTCAAATAGGGGTCGCCATATACCGATTCGGACCTGAAAGTTGGAGAGGGTGAATCCGAACGCCCGATCATTTATCCGGATTAAAGAGCACTTTCAATCTCCGATGCGGTCCTATCTGAACCGTTAAGCTCGGACTGAAGACAAATATTTTTTTTTTTTATTGTTATTAACATTTAAAAAATTATGCATTTTATTTATGAATTTTACATATAATTTTAATATTATATACTTATATTTTAGAGTATAACTAAATATTAGTTTAATATAATTTCATTTTTGGACTAACCAGTCGGGTTTGGTCTGACTTTTTGTTAGACCGATCCAGATAGGACCTATTAGACTATGGTTCGTTTTGCGAGCTGCGTCCGACTTGTTCAGTCTCCGGATCGGATGAACGCTACTACTTTTAAACATAATATTTGAAATTTTAGTCAGCCAACATGCATAATCAATTTAAGAAAATGCCACAAGACAAAATATTATCGCCATTCATCGAGATAATCAAAACTTCTAACGCAATCAAAAAAAAAATAATATTTTATAGTAAATATTTTCATACATTGTGTATATTTTTATTATACTAACTATCAAGATCTCTGAAGAATAATATTTTTATAAAATGGGTGATATATGATTAAGTTGTGGTGCTTTGGTTTGAGAAACTTACTTTATCTCAATTTAAAACTCAAAAAAAAAAAATATTAAATGTCATACTTATTCTATTGGGCGCGGATTCCCTGCTCCGCGCTCCGGCGCCCGTCCCTACTCCTTTAATCCTCGCCGTCCATCATATATAGTATATATCTCGAGATATTATTTAAAATTTTCGTCGGCTCATTTGACCTATTTTTAAGCATTTTTACGAGAAATTTTAAACTACAAAATTGTAGATTTTAATATGATCTACAATTTTATAGTTGAACGATTTTTAAAAGAATATCGATTATTATATCAAAACAATAATTAAAATTTTAATTATTATTTTGATATAATATTTGATATTTTTTGAAAATTTGTTCAACTACAAAGTTGTAGAGCATATTAAAATCTATAACTTTATAGTTTAAAACTTCTCATAAAAATGCTTAAAACTAGGTCAAATGAGCCGACGAAAATTTTAAATAGTGTTTCGAGATAGGTGTTATGCGTGATGGACGGTTGGGATTATAGTTGCAGTGGAGGGCGTAGTAAGCTGGGAGCAGGGAATCCGCGCCCTATTCTATTCGACAATTTGTAAATTCACCTTATAACAGTCACATAAAAATAAACCAATTATAGATCCAATTTTTCATTATAATTAAAAAAAAAACCATTATAAACATTCACAAATTTAAGCAACACTATTCTACAGCAAAAAAAAAAAAAAAAAAAAAAAAAAGAAAGAAAAGAAAAGAACATCACAGGCTTTGTTTCTCTTTCACAGGAAGAACCATCTCTTGCTCTTCTTCCCTTTCTCTGCTCTATCTTCCCCGTTCTTTTTCTCCTTCTTCTTCACAGTCTCCAAATCCTCACCCTCATCGTCGTCGTCGTCATCAACTTTATCATCATCACCATCATCATCATCATCATCACCATCGTTGTCGCTCTTGGATGGATCCAGCCTCGCCGCATCCATCGCCCACTGCATCAATTTCTCCACCTCCTCCTTCGACACCCCATCATCATCATCATCATCAACATCATCATCATCAGATCTTTCAGATCCTCGATGGACCGTAGGATCTCCAGTTGCTGGCACCGCCAAGGACCCCTTAAGAGCGGCGAATCTAGCGTTTAGATCTTCCCCAAGAGCTGCGCTCAACTCATCAAGTTGAGAAGGCTTAGAAGAAGAAGGTGCTGCAGGCGGTTGCGGCGGCGGCGTCGGAGGGGATTTGAGGGCTTGGAATCGGCGAATTAGATCGGGGTCGATAGAGGAAGAGGAAGAGGTGGTGTGGGAGTTGACGCTTAGCTTGAGAAGCAGATCGTCTTCAGCGGCTCGTAGAAGCTCCTCCACCGCTGTCGTATCTTCCATTTCTCCGCCGCCTCTACGTCTCCGATCTTTTCCGGCATCCCCGCCACGGCCGATCATCGTTCCGCCGTCGGCGCGCAGACACGGCGAGGTAGATGGAGGTAGAAAGATTGGCTGGAGATAAGAGTTGGTGTTTGTTACAGGAATTTTGCAAATAGGGTCACCGGTCGTTTTCGTTTCGGGAGTCAAATTGTTCATTCTCACAAATAAACCCTTACATTTTTATTTGAATTAATTACGTATCTATTTTTAAATAATATATTAAATAATTTTTAAAAATAAAATAAGTAAATATTAGTTTTTAATATCCATAAAAAAGATGATAAAGTCTTCGAATTATCCGAATTAAAAAGTTAAGATACTTAGTATAAGCTACATAACCATCTGTTAATTGAATGATATGATCATTAGGATCCATTTAAATTAAAAGGTTGAAAATTTTTAATTGAGTTAGTAAAAATTATTTATTATTATTTTTAGGATAGTTGACTATCAGTTTTTTTTTTAAATTAACAGTCGCACGTTATATCATACGTTTTTATATTTTTAAAGACTAAAATAAAAGTGTAATTTAGAGGACTGATATGTAATTTTTTTTTTTTTTATACAAATTAGAAAAAGCTGAGAGTTTTCTCGAAGGTTCTGCCTTCTTTGAGCTGCTCTCCTTCCACTATTATCTGTACGTTTCTATAGATAAGCCATTGTCCAGCTCAGCAGATCATATCATCGTGACTCACCCTTATCATGTTCTTACGATGTTCCGCACGTACTCCAGAGCGAGATAACCTTAGCTTTTTCGCCGTTTTATTCATCTCTAAAATCCAGAATTGACTTTAATAACAATTACACGGCGGTCGACGGACGTTCTCGTTCAACGAAAATCGCCGGAGATGGAAGAAAATTCGACGGAGTGCTGAACAATCTGGTTTCTACGACGAAGACGACGGAGATGGACAGCGATAATACGAGTCGTGTGGCGCCGTCGGCGTGCCTCGAGATCAGGTTGTTCTACGTGCGCGTCGCACCGTGCGCTGCCGCCGACTCCGGCACCCCTTCGAGCCTCACGTTGACCCACCTCCGACGTGAGATGGGCGTCTCTCTCGAGATCAATGGCCGTCGCGTGCCGGCGTCGGACCCCGCCGCCGTCCCTCTCCGCCGCGACCGCCTCGATCGCGGAACGTCCGAGGTAACCTACGTCAGCACCGACTGCGTCAGGTTAACCGGCGCCGTTGATTTCGAGGTCTGCGACGGCAGGGGGAATCTGATCCTTTGTGGCTCGTTGGAGCGAATGGAGCCGCCGTGGAACAGCGGCGGCGACGCGAAGACCGGGTGGAAGATGGTCTGTTATTCGGCAGCTGGGTCATCGGGATTCGCACAAACGACGAAAGGGGGGTCCGCGCCATCGATTGAGGTGTATATAGCAGGGTGTTGCTCAGGACGACCGTTGATTCTCACGCAGACTGTAATGGTAAGCCCTAGAAGGAAGCCGGCAAAAGTGGGGATGCTGGACGCTATTCCTGAGGACGATGCATGCACCAATATCGATACTAACAATGATAATCAGGAGAGTTTGGTTCATCACCAGAGAATTTCATTGTTGGTAATATTTTTCTTTTTTGTTTGTTCTTATGAGTTTCAATTTATGTTGAAATGGTTATTTATTGTATTGGCGATATAGTATAATACCCTGTTCATGGATGAGGTTAGCTTTCAGGGATTGGAACTTGGAAACTGCACGCTGACGGGCTTTGTAGTGCAGAACTCGCTAATATCTGTTGTGGGTAGGATTCAATGTGGATGGTTCAAATTAAGCACTTATTAGTCATTCCTTTACCGTCTAGTACATAGTAGTTGTTGATTAAGATATCAAAGTCTCACTACAACTGATTTAAAGATTCAACGGATAGTTGGAATCTTTATGAGTCGAGCTATATAGTTCTTCTGCAGAAGATTTGAGTAACCATTAAAACTTAAATAAACTTGAATTTTGTCTACTTTCAACGAAGACTCACTCTAGGCCTACGGTTTTTATGGGTCCGGCATTTGAAAGACTTGACGTTACAAATTAAATCAGATTGGGAGAGAGGGGGGGGGGGGGTGTGCTTAGACGTATTTCTTCTGGTCCATAGATAGCTTTCGAGAAATGGACTCTCCTGATATTTTGGTGTGCTTAGACGTATTTCTTCTGGTCCATAGATAGCTTTCGAGAAATGGACTCTCCTGATATTTAAGTGTTTACCTCATTGGTATACTGTTGCATATGAGGTTTATCGGATGTATCCATCTCTATAAGACATTTGGTCTATGAGAGAAGTTTGTAGTGGAGATGTTATGGTGTAGCATTAAATATCTTCAAGCTAGCTTCCTCCCATCTATTTCTTGCATCATTTAGTACAACTTTTGGGTTTTTAGGTTACTTTTTTTTTTGGCAAATCAAGAAGAAGCTAATCACATTTTGAGGCCACTGCACTGAGGACAAATTTTGCTGATATCAATTTTATTTAAATAAATACTATTTTCAATGTTATTTTGACGCTGAAGAAATTAGGGCTGATGTGGCGTTGTCCACATCATTCTATAATTTATTATTTCTTGATATTAAATGTCTTGAAAAGAAGCACCTTTAATGTGACTTTTTTGATAAGTTTAAAATGAGTACTTCCAAAACATTGAGATGTAAGAATAATCACTTTCCAAATATTTTATTAAATGTTTTGGGCTGATGCGGCCACATCAGTCCTGATTTTTTCAGGGTCAAAATGACCATGAAGAATAGCATTTCTCTTTTATTTATCAGATGCATAACCAGTTGCTCTGCGAATATCCTTTCTTTATATGTTTCTGCGACATATAATGTCTGAACAAATTTGCCATCTTGATATGAACGCTTGTGAAAAGGATGTTCAGTGTTTTTATCCTAATGACTTGCTCACGTTTTCTCTTTCACGCATTTAATGTTTTCATGATGACTAGGGACCCTGTTAACTCTCTATGCAGTCGATTTGTTGCTCGATGTTACATAAGCGTATTCCGGTAAACAAAACTACCATAGTTGGAGACTTGCTCTGTCGTTTAAAATTTTTTTGGAAAAGCGCTCTGTTCAGCCTATTATTACCTCTACCTACCCCGGTCCATGCATTTGGAGTTAGTTGCTAAGCTTGAGGAAATTAGATGATCTTAGTTCTCTCATGTAGTACAAATTGGTTCCAACCGTCCAAGTTCCATTTACGTTGAAACACCTCTTGGATTTGTTCAGAGACAACTGGAAGTAATTAAAATTGTTGGCGGTCTAAACTTTTATTTTCACATGGATTTGGATCGTCCACTTCTTCTTTAAGCTCAACAGATTTATGTCATATATATAGTAGACCTTTGCTCAGCATTCAAGTTAGACTAACATGCTGCCTGTCTCTAGTGATCAGGCTTCTCTTACAAGCACTAGTTCTTTCTATCTGTCCTGCATGGGATGTGTTTCCAAATATTGGATAGTTCTTTTTATCTGTCCTTTTTATCAATCAGTGTTTTTTCTGGGACCTCCCAATAATCGTCGCCAAAGCTGTACTGAACAAATCGACGACCATTGCTACTACTATCAATTTGTGAAGTCTTTTTTTTTTTTTTTTTTTTTAATAAAGTTGTTGGCTTGCAGCATTTGGACAAAGTTATAGTGTGTATGCTGTATGCTGTAAAGTGGACGGGAAAATACATGTAGATTTTTATACGTCTTTCAACTCGAATTTTACCTATTTCACCTTTTTTCAATTATGAATGTTGGACATTTGTCTCCCATTTGATATGGATACGTAGTGGTTGCTGCTAAGGATGATATAGCAAGTGATTATTTAGAATAATTGTTCCGTTTTGCTATTAACACTAACCCCCTGAATTTTTAATCGCTTAATCCATTCGGCAGATTTCTGAAGAGGAAAATGATGAATATGATACAGCCATGAAGGCAGGTCATAGCTACTATCCCGACGGCTGGTACTCTGAAGCTGATGATGACGGCCAGCTCTCGTGGTTCAATGCTGGTGTTAGGGTTGGTGTCGGCATTGGCTTGGGAATGTGTGTGGGCATAGGGATCGGAGTCGGTCTTCTCATGCGATCTTACCAGGCTACCACCAGATCCTTCAGAAGGCGTTTCATCTGACCAAAAAAATGCCCAAAACTTTGCTCCTACCAAAAGACTATATTTTTTACTACGAAGGAAGCTGTTGTGGATTTCCTCGGCTAACGACTCGGCTACTGTACAGAAGGTATGGTTTTCTGATATCCTCTTGTCTAAAATTTTACTGAACATACCCGTACGGTGGTCGTCTCTGTATATTGTTGAGTTTATTTTAAGAGTGTTGTTTGTTTAGCAAGATTAAGGTGGTTTGCCGTGAATTTGAGGTTGATCATAGCGGTCGCGCCATTTTTGCAAGCTTGTTATCTCGGGTTATATTGTAAGAACACCACCGAGCCTGCACATAATGTGCTCGACATTGTAATAACGAACTGCACGCCATTGTATATGTTTCTTCTGCGAGTATGTTGTAGAATTCCGCAACCCGGATTTGGCGTGATGATTGTTTCATTTAGCTGCTTAAATATTGATGTAGGTGTGAAAGATTTCGCCCCGACAAACTTTAATGTAAAACTCAGCCCCTTATTAGAAAGGAAAAAACTACTCATCCCCAATAAACACACACAACTAATCTGTACCACAATTTGTCTCGTGATTTGTACATTTATCTCGTGATCAGCACAAATTATCAAAATGGTAGACCCAATGAATAAGGTGCTCTCATAGTATAGGCTCTTGTGGGGCGGATGAACGCTCCCATTCTCGCTAACTTGCGGAGGCTGAGTTTTTTTTTTTTTTTTTTTTTTTTTTTAGGGGGGTTGGTTATGGTTGAAACATTATCCCATGATATATGTAATGTGCTTAGGGATGCTAAAAGATTGGAGCTTTTTTTTTTCCTCTTTTGAGGCCCCTATTTTTCACATCTGCTATATGGTATGCTCACTTTTTTTGGGGGAAATTGCCTTTCAGCCTTCCGATTTGTACATTTGGCATTTTAGCCCCCGGAAATAGTTTTCGCGCCCATGTGGTTATGTGTGTTTCCTGCCACGTCGGCGTATTTTTCCATTTCAAGAAACTGAACGAAGCAAATATAGTTTTTAGGGGGTTGAAATGTAATTTTTATTATTATTATTTTTTTTAGAAAAAGCACGGTGACAAGTTATGTCAATAGACAGAAAAACTACCGCACACTCACCCTTGCGATGATCGTGTCTAACGACACAGGTGCGGCGTTGAATTTGAGCCAGCGGCTGGTGCCCGATTGTTAACCGCTTGCTCTGGGGCTTAGTCGGAGTTGGTAGGTAGGGTCAAATGGAATAACTCCTGGACTGGTAGCTGGAGTTGGTCTGTTAATACTAGAAATAATCTTCTTCAATAAAAAAAAAAAAATTGAATTATTTTAGAAATAATTACTTGGGCATAATAAAAAATTGAAATTATATCTGATTGAAGAAATGATATTTTCTGTAAAACCTTACTTGAGTCAAGCATGGCAAGCAACATTGACAAATTTTGGTTTCACTGAACCGAACCAAGAGTTTTCTTTAGACCAAACCAAGCCGTGAAAAACAATATGTAGGTGATGGACTGTGGTATTGGATGGACGTGATTCAGGAAGCGTTCTCATCCGATTTCGACTCTTGGTACTGTCAGCTACGCATCGCAAATGTTGCATTGACGCGATATGCGCGTAAGTACGAACTGGATACTCTTGATATGGGTGACATCGTAATTTGTCGGATACCGACTATAATATACATATTTTTTGATAAAGACGGGAGAAAAACGATTATAATTTCTTATTTTGGAAGGCCGCAAGAAGTTTCACTTTCACTTTCAGTGTAGAGGCTGCCTAATTTTCATGGTAAATCAAAATTTCTCAAATAATATTTTGACTTCAATCTCCTGGTCAAATTATATACAAAAGATTCATGATATCCCAATCTAAAAATCTCCATAATTCCTAACCTTTTTGGAGATTTTTCAACCCTCCTTTTCCACCAGATTATATTGACATTTATAGTTAAAGCTTATTAAATATTTATATTAAATTATAAAATAATTTAATTTTTAAATTATAAATTATTTTTAGTAAGACCAATTTGTTTTATAACATTTTAAATTATAAATAAATAACTTACAGCCACTAATCACATGTTATATAGAATAATAATTATAAATTGTATAAATTAAAATTAATTTATGGCCTACAAGTTTTAACCAAGGTTTTACATGCGGCGAATTTCGTCAAATTCATATTCTGGGACGTGTTGATAGTATTGTCCTGACGGTGTAAATATATATTTATTTTTACTTAATAGGGATTAAAAAACAAATAATTTAATAATTAATTAAAAATTTAGCCTATATTCATTCTATATTAATAAGTGTGGGAATATATATATATATATATTATATAATATATATATATATATATATATATATATATCCTGATATATATATGCTGGTCAAATTAAAATAGATAGCTAAATATATTATTACTATATTTAGTCAAATTGGAAGGAAGGAGAAATTCAGAGGGCCGGAAACGTAGATCGATTACGTCGGCGCATGCATGCGCAGATCGTGACGTGTCAGAATTCAGATTTAACGAATTTCAAACCAAATCTCTGATTTTTTTTCTTTTTTTTAATCAAAAAAGATAAAAGGGTTAATTCGTTTTCAGCCTCTATTTTTCAAGATTCTCCCCATTCAGCCCCTGTACACACTTTGATGTCTTCATTTTTAGCCTCTGTCTCGATCTTTGTACACGCCACTTTCGGTTGATGTATCGGCATATTTTTGAAAAACAATTCAACATAAAAATTGAAAATGTTGATGAGATTTACTAACTTTTATGTTTAACATTTTTTGAAAAAATATTTCTAACTAAATATTTTGATGCGCTGAAGTATTTAAAAGATTTTGAATCCAATCCATTAATCTGCTGAAATTTCAAAGTCTCAAAACACCAAGTTTTAACCAAGTGTTAACGGATTTATACAACTATTTTTTTAAAAAATAAAATTACCACGAAAAAATAAATTTGATAAACTTTATAATTTTTATATTAAAATTTTTCAACAATATCTCTAGACAGATATTTTAAGTTTCTGAAATTTTATTGGTTATAAAAAATTAAAAGTCCCGAAATATATATTTAAAAATAATTTTGAATGCAAAAGTTATAGAGTACACAAATCTATTTTTTTATATTCAATTTTTTTATAAAATTATTTATACATATATATTTTTGAATGATATTATAAATTACTCAAAAAAAAACAGAAGATTTTTGTAACACTTTTGAAAAAGCAGGTGGTTTTGACAAAACCCCTTTTATTTTTTTGGTCGCAAGAATTGTTTGATATGACCAAGAAAAAATTTCTCTTTTTCTATCAATGTAAGGATTTCATTAAGATTGGGAGACTTTTGGATGCTGAAACTCTAATTATAGACCAACATTTTTTACTACTCCATCTATTACGCCCATTGCTGCAATATTTACTGATTATCGCTCTATTTAGCACCGAAAGAAGGCCCTAGAATAAGGATGACGACGACTTACGTGTTTGGGTTAGATATCGGTATTGGATTTGTGAAATAGATGGTCTAGAACGTCTAAGAAGAATGGTGGTGATTTGAAACCCGAAAATGCCACCTAGAAAGGTATCAGAATTTATATTCTATGTATCATATGGAATGTGATACGTATCTTCGGATATGTATAGATCGAAAGATAAAACTTTTCTTCAATAGAATATAGGTGGGTGCTGTTTTCGGATTTATCTATTATAACAGCCAATACAAAAGTAGACCATTATACAATATTATAAAAAAAGGGTACATGAGTATAGTTTGTAGCACTACGCAACTAATAAGATGGAGATGTGAGACTAAGATTTTCTGTGCCGAGCCGAGCCGAATTTTGATAAATTCAGATCCCGACACGTACCGACCGTGTCGATCCGTGCCGATATATATATATATATTTTAAAAAATAAAAAATTAATTTAAAATTTTAAATATAAATTTTTTTGATACGTGCCTTACAAACAACTGTCGAAATACGCATATGCCGACCTGTCCGAAAACTACGTGTGAGACTAAGGACCACCCTTATCGGAAATCTTAGGGTTTCGACATGCTAAAAGAGACCGTCGTGGTCCAATCCTGCAAATATTTCTTTTCAATTTTATACTATAATAATTATGGGTTTATTCTAATATATGCATCAAGATTGGCAGGCAAGCAAATACTAGGAGCACTTTTTCAATGGAGTAAACAAGCAGCCTATTTGAGTGGTGTAGTCCATGCCCAATGAAACCACATTCCAACTTGTTTAAAACCGATACGCCGACGGCGGTAAAAGACGATTTTGCCCCTACGACGACATTTTAAATGTAGTCGGCGGGGTCTGTCTATTTTATGAAAAGGTCATTTAGAACCGCTTGTTGGTGAAGTCTTAAACTAACGAATTCGTTTAACGACTTAATTATCGTAATTTACGGTCGCATTCCTAGTTATTATTATTATTATTATTATTTTAAATAACGAAGGGAAGTACGTTCGGATAGTTTGCCGATAGAGCTTAAGTCATTATGCTTACCATACTTCCGAGATGAATGCACGAACTTTCCGAGTCCCATTTCAGGCATCGGCGGGTGCCGAACACGGGATTCCTTACTTTGTAACGCGTACTCATCTCAGTCGGCCTACTAAAGGGGACTCCGTATATGAATTGTTACGAAAATCTTTTTTGAGATTATGAGGTTACAAAAGAAATGACCCTTTTTCATCATCTAGGATGCTTCTTATATATGTCAAAATATTGGCCTACCACAGAGCACACTCTAAATAAATGAATAATCTAAAAAAAAACTTTTTTTTTTCAAAATTTATATATATTAATTCCTGTCTTTTTTAACCTTTTTAAAAGTGTTCCAACGGCTGGTTTAGTATTACGTACGTCTCGGATAGTGTTGTCAGCACTTATATTATCGTATCGACTGAAGCGTTATAGCGAGCTATTTCAGTGTTTCGACGAGCTAAAAAAGTGTTAAATATAAATGGGAGATATTGGATATTGCAATCGGAGATTGCAAGATTAGTTTTTCGAATATTAATGTTTTATAATTTATAAAATCGTCATAAATTTTCGGATTTAAAAAAAAAAATGGATTTGACTTTTTGGAAGAAATGTAGAAAATCCCTAGTGAAAAACTAAAAAGAAGACCAAAGAATATGTACGAGCTTGAAACATCCATTTTCATTGATAAAGATAATACTAGTTGATTATTACAAGTAATTTTTTATTTTTATTTTTAAAAAAAAGGGTTACATTTTATTTTTAATCAACAATTAATAATTTTGTCGTAATGGAACTATTTTATGGATCTCCAAAATAGTAAATTTTTGACGGAAACCAAACAATACTAGCTTCCCGATAGCTGTTATCTGCGTAAAATAAGTTGTATAAATGGAGCGCACAAGTTTAGAATGCATCGACACTATTCAGAAATTATAGCGTGCTATATTCGTGTCCTATAAATCGGATTTAATAAGATATTTAATTATTTATAAGATTATTTATGTTTTACTTTGAGATCCTTTTATAATTTAACAATCCCAAAAATTAGTCGACAAATTGTATATCAGTTCTCTCATCTTTGTGAGTTTTGTCAAATATGAGCTGATATGTTATTTTCCGAAAAAAAAATTAAAATCTTTTAAATAAATTATTTTTGAATTTTCAAAGTCCTTGAGCACTACAATTTCTCTTTTTTCTTGAAATTATTCTACAAAATTATATCCGTAATCAGCAAGATTCATATTTTACCACCGAAATCTAAATTTTTCGGTCCGAGTAGTCCGAAAATATGTATTATCTCCAGAAATACAGAGGAAATAAATTTCATATAGTCTCGGAAGGGTGATGCTGTTAAGTCCGACCCACTTATCGCCGTCCGAACGCGGGAAACACGTTTCACCACGTGGTGAAACGCGTTTCACAACGCAGGAAAACGCGTTTTGCCACGTGAAAAAATATATTTTTCATACGTTCGGACGGCGAATCGGGTAACTGGGTCAGACTTAACAGCATTTTCCTTCTTTGGAATCCATGTTTGACGTAGAAATGATAATATGACCGTTAGGTCTTGACTTTGGGCTGTTCATGGACAAATCGTTGACCATTAAATTCCAAATAATCTAGCACCCTAGAGGTTGAATCCTAGTTGATAATGTAAATTCAATATTAAGCAGAATAGATATCCGATTTATATTTTATTAACCACTCTTGCATCCATACGACGAACATATACATATAATTTAATAATATTAAAAATAATTTCTTATATTTTTATTTAAATATTATATTTTATTCGTCATATATTATAATATTAAGAATAAATACCATATGATATATACAAATTATTTAAAAAGTGACTTGAAATGATGATATTTATATTATAAAAATATGGATAAAAAATTTATTTGAAAAAATTCGTATTACATAATATACAATATAAGTATTCTGATGATATGTCTTTAGGTAGATTATTTTTCTATAAATTAATTATTATTTTGAGTAAGTTATTATATTTTATATAATTTTTATCTTAGACATGCATTTTTTTTAATTATATAAAATTAATAGTATCATGTCTTTTTATGACAAAAAATATCATATGATATAAAAAAATATTTAAAATGCTACCTAATATAACAGTTTATATATATATATATATATATAATATATATATATATATATATATATATATAAATAAATAATTATATATATATATATATATATATATTTATTTATTTATATATATATATATATATATATATATATATATATATATATATATATATAGAACCAATCGGGTCTATCGATCTATCTAGTTTAGTAATAAAATAATTGAACCGAGTGAACTCCCTATCGAGCTGTTTTAGAAAACGTTAGTAGTGGTCGGCAAGGTGACGTCCAAATATTCGAAATGTATTTATGAGGGCCTCAAAGTGCAAATTCTCCATCTCCAATTCTTTCATTATGACCGTTCAATATGAACAATTTGGAATTTTGCGGTGCTTCCGTTTTTTTGACTTCTTTGCAAAGTCAACAACTAATCCAGCAGCGCACGCTCGTCTGCTCTCCTACTGGATTTAAAAATAGTTTAAAATTTACTAAAAATTTTAAAAAAATTTTAAAAAAAATCATATAAAAATATTTAGATTTTATAATTATTTTTAAAAAAAAATTATATTAATTTCCTAGCTCAAAGGCTTGAGCTTGTATAAATATTGCATGGCTTCTCCCGCACCGCGAGACCCAAACGCCTCATGCATTTCGCCTCCTCCGCCACCTCTCCCCCGCGCACCGCCGCCGTGCCGGTGCTCTCCCACTCCCACCTCTGCGGCCGTTCCCTTCTTCACCCTCTCGATGGCACCAGAACCCATCTTTCTAGCCTCGACCTTCTTCTCCACCAGAAACAATCTCCACCACCACCACAACCACCACTTATCAGAACTACAGCTCCTAAAAGATTCAACAGAGCTGGAAATTTTCTCAAGTCCATAAACGTACCATTATTTAGAAGCAACAACAGTGGTTGCCCCGGCGGCGGAGAGGAGATCGAAATGTCGCCCCGCAGCCTAACGCGGCTCCACCGCCTTCTCTCCGACTCCTCCTCCGGCCCTTCTCCGAGGAAAATAATATCCCATGACTGGCGGAGCTACCACGGCTCCGGCGACTGGGAAGGCCTATTAAATCCTCTAGACGAGAATCTCCGCCGCGAACTCGTGCGCTACGGCGACTTCGTCGGCGCCGCTTACAACGCGTTTAACTCCGACATCCCCGCCGACAGCCACCGCCACGTAGCTCTCCCAGACAAGTCCTACAAAGTGACACGTGGCCTCCACGCCACCTCCTCCGTCGCGATACCCCGGTGGGCTGAGCCGCTGCTTCCCCAGTGGATGTCGCAGCGGTCGAGCTGGATCGGCTACGTGGCAGTTTGCGACAGCGAGAGCGAGATCAAGCGTATGGGGCGGAGGGACATCGTGATTGCACTTCGTGGTACTGCCACGTGTCTCGAGTGGGCTGAGAATTTCCGCGCCGCCCTTGTCCCCGCCGCCGTCGACGAAGTAGAAGAACATAACAATGGTGACGGTAACAACAACTTGACTGTTGATTCCGAAGGTTGCGTGTGGTTTTTGGAGCTTGTATAAGACGAGAGGAGAGAGAGTGGCGAGCTTATCGGAGGCAGTATTGGAAGAGGTTAGCAGTTTGGTGGAGAAGTACAAAGGCGAGCAGCTTAGCATCACCGTCACCGGACACAGCCTCGGCGGCGCGTTAGCGGTGCTCATCGCCGACGAGCTCAGCGGTAGGATCAGAGCCGAAACTGCTCCGGTGGCGGTGTTCTCCTTTGGCGGGCCGCGCGTAGGAAACAAAGCACTGGCGCGGCGCGTGGAGGCGCGCGGGGCGAAGGTCCTGCGAGTGGTGAACGCGCACGACGTGGTCACGAGAGTGCCGATGCTGACAACGTCGGAGAACTTCTCCGGCAACGGCGACGGGTACGCGGACGTGGGGAGGGAGCTGAGATTGGACAGCCGGGCGTCGCCGTACCTCCGGCCGGACGCTGATCCGGTGTGCTGCCATGATTTAGAGGCGTACTTGCACCTAGTCGACGGGTATATCGCGGCGAACTGTCCGTTCAGAGCCAACGCGAAGAGGAGCCTGGTGCGGCTGCTGAGTCAGCAGAGATCGAACGTGAAGAAGCTGTACGTGTGCAAGGCGCGGGCGCTGGGGATCGACGGCGCTGCCGTGGCCGGTGCCACGGCCGAGGGACGAGGATAAATCGCGGACCTTTTTAAGTTTCGTATTCTTTTTATTATTATTATTTATTTTTTTTATTCCTTCCGTGGAATGAACGGGGGAAAAGTTCAGGGCTGTTTAGGTAACTTCAGGTTAAGGAAGGAACGATATCCGTACAAAACCTAATGGGTCTACTGTAAATACATCATTTTATTTAAGAGAATTTACTATTCAGCCCCCCCCTAATTTTAGGATGTCGCAAATCAGCCCCCCCGAAATGCCACGTGGCGGCACGTGCGCGCCGTCACGTCGGCGGAGAAACCGTTTCGGAGGCTGAACAGTAAAAAACTGAAAACGTGGGGGCTGAACAATAATTTTTCCTTTTATTTATTTGTGTCCGAAATAGTTAAATTTAATATCATATAAATAAAAATGTCAGATTCGAATTTTATAATCTCTAAGAATTTAAAATATTTATCTTTTATTTTTTTGAGATAACAAGGCGAAACTTTTTCTTGGATCTCCGCTAACTAGCGGACCACAGTTTTTACGCACACCTATAGGCCCATTTTATCTTATCTGTGTCTTACTAAAGATAATATAAATTTTCGAATATGTTATGATCGATAAATTTAGATTTTTTAGTTGATAAAATATAAAATGATATCCTCGATAAATTTATACAATCGGTAAACGTACAAAATAAATCGATTCTAAATAAAATATTTTTTATAATATTCTAAAACAAATTTTTTATCTATTTGTGGGTAAATCAACCAATTAAATCTCCCTGAGAATTCGACGAATTCGGTCGGACATTTTAATAAACTAGTTTACACCTGTGTGATGCACAAGTTCAGATTATAAATATTAATAATTAAAATTAAATTTTTAATATTTATAGTTATAGATGAATTAATAATTATGTTATTAAAAATATTATGCATATTATGATAGTAAGAATAAATATCACATGACATATATAAATATCATTTGAGATGCATTATAAAATAGTGGTGATATTAAGTCACATTCATATACACACACAGTGTGTGTGTGTGTATATATATATATATATATATATATATATATATATATATTTATATCGTTAAATCATTATATTTTTTTCAACTTACTTATATAAATTCTTATCTTAATAAATATCACATGCATTTTTTCTATGATATAAAAATAAAGGGTTTTGCTATGCACACCCAAGAAACCACACAATAAATCACACATGCTGACGTGGCACAATCAAGACCACACATTACGATGGGTATATTTGTAATTTTGATATTTTGTGCGAATCACGAGGGAGTTGTGCGGATCCCGAGATATGTGTGTGGTGGAGATTGATTGTGTGTGGTTTATTGGGTAGTTTGTTAGGGGTGAGTAGTATTTTCCAAAAATAAATGTCAAATAACATACCAAAAGTTATTTGAGATGCCACATACGCAACGGTTTTGATCACCAATTTTTATATATATTATATATATATATATATATTTTTTTTTAAAAAATTGATATTTGAAAAATTATTATAATTTATTAATTTAATTCTAGATATTTCATATTTTTAAATTTAGCTATATAAATACCATATATTTTTTATGATATAAAATAAATGGCAAATGACACAGCATAGGTTATTTAAGATGCCACGTGGCGCAACGATTTTGATCATCTATTTATATATATATATATATATTTATATATGTAAAATATTGAAATATGTTGATATTAACCTTTCAAATTCATTAAAATTGTTATAATATACCCTTTATATAAATAATTTAAAATTTAAAACAATTGCTCATTACAAAAAATATTTATAATTTTTTATTAATACATCGAATACATTTAATGTATATTGAATTAAAATTTATATTAATAGTGTGATTAATTAAGCTTGCTATATGTCACATAGTGAAATAATAGAAATGATTTATGGCATATTATAAATTATTAAAAGTGCCATACGACGTTCAACTATTTTGATATCCAATTTTATACATATACATATATATATATATATATATATATATATATATATATATATATATATACTTTTTTCACTTCCATGTCGCAAGCAAGAAAAGTCAACCAGAGTAGATTAATATGGTGGTACATGAACATTATTTGACCTTTCCTGAAAGTGACAAAATTAATTAGAAAATGATACCGTACAGGCCTACACTTTACTTCCTATTTTCCAACCACCTTCATCGCAAAAATATCCTTTCAGCACTATATATATATATATATATATATAAAATTATTTTCAGATCAATGTCAGTATAAAATTCGTAAGATAAATTGTAATTAATAGTTCAGATCACGTCTTGATCTAAAATTTTTATCGCGATTAATAGTTCAGATCACGTCTTGATCAACGGTTCAAAAAGATATAACTTAGACTGTTAGATCATAATTAAGATATTCGATTCAGTGATCAACGACTTATTTTATAAATTTTATTTTAAAATCGACCTGAGAATAGCTCATCTATATATATATATATATGGTATTTTGCAAAACAGCGCCACTTAAAATTACTTCTAGCCCAAAGTGTTCTCTAATTTAATTTAACTTTTAGTACTTCATCCGCGACGTAAATATCTGTTTTTTTGAAAGAGCGATTTTTTTTAATACTACTAAATCAAGTTAAAGCACACATATGTATAAATATTTTTTAAAGAATAAATATAAAAAATAAATTTTGATGTGTCTTTCTAGAAAGTTTTAGAATTCCAGAAGCCATGAGTTTTGGGTCTCTGCAGTCAGATGCCTGTACATGAAGTTATCCAGAACTCCAGAAGCCATGAGTTTTGGCTCTCCATCCAAACATGAAAATAGCTCCATATAAAAACTAAGGAGCCCCGCCACATTTCCGGATGCTGAAATGTAAAGGTGAAACTTTGAGGAACTAATATGCAATTATCTCTAAAAACTATCTGAAAGTCCACCCCCTCCTTCCTTCCTACAAAAAAAAAAAAAAAAAAAAAAAAAAAAAAAACTATCCAAAAGATAGGAGACAACTCCCTTGGAGTTAAGGAACCAAGGAAATAGTACCTAGTCTTATGAAAATAACTCCATAGTAACTATATATTAAAAACTAATATTACAAGGGTCGTATAAAAATAGACCGGTTATGACAGTATTTTTCACGCTCCATGGCCAAGAAAGACTTCACAACATTGCCACTTTTTAAAACAGGTGCACCAGCATCATCAATATACGCTTGTTTAAGAAAATTGTAAGCGATCTTTTATCACTATTTACTCATCGATAGCTAAAGTATCCAAATCGGTCTCTGGATTAAGATAGATTTGCATATTCGTCTTCCACAAATTTAAGCGCCATTGTAAGCACTTCAATAGGGCTTTCACTAACCCTTTAAAGAAAAACTTGCAATGATGCCTAAATTTATATAGGGACGTATTTGCAAAACCTAACTTAGTTTGAAAACCTATTTGGTAATTTAGCAACTCATTCTCTTTGAACGCAAAAATTATATTTATATGTGATGGATGTATTAATTATATTTTGTATACATATTTTTGTTAATTAAACTTTCAACCTGGGTGTTATATTAGAAGTAACATTCAAACGCAAGACAGAATATGAAGGTCAAGGATCACACATTTTCCTCCATTTCGAACAATTAACTCATTAATCAAGCATGCGTATGAGATGGATGACAAGTTTTAAAAGCCGGGCGGAGTGCCGCCCGGCTCGTGCCTGAGCTGCCAGGCTCTGGCACGGGGACGGGGACGGTGTAGAGCCGACCGGCACCGTTCCCCCATTCACTCTCTCTACGTTGTTTTTTTTTTGTCTTCCTCACCGCGAAAGCGAAAGCGCGGGCGTACTCTTTATTTATTTTTAAAAACTTTAAAATTTTTTTTTTTAAAATATAATAAATTCTAAAAAATAATGGCACATCTCGAATTCGGAATTTATCGAAATTCGGCACGACACGAAATTTAAAACCTTGGATGGATGGATTAAGAATTATCAAAACAAACCATTAGGATAATGAAAAGCTAAGCAGTAAATATGTTTACCAAGACCATTAACTTAGAAAAAAAGAGAGTAAGCCTCAAATGCATCACCTTGATAATCTCCTATGGTGCAATGCAATTGGTACCTTGATTGTCTCATACGATTCCTAGCTTGCTTGTCTCATATGATAGCACGAGGGCATAGTGTTGGAGCATACAACGTCGTTGAGGCATTTCAGCGAACACTTGGTGGGCATGGTCATGAGCGAGTTGAATGAGACGTTGTTCCTGTGCGGCATTAAGTCGAACATCGTGCGAGCGGCGTTGGGATCGCCGCGAGTGTGGAAGAGATGGCCTTGTCGGAAGTTTGGATTTGGAGGACTGTGGAATTGCAGATATTTGGGATCAGAAACCTGCTGATTCTTGCGAAGAAATTACATCTAATTTGGCCATGAATTCAGACTTCATCTGCCATAATCGGTGGTTTTGCTTGTTGACCTAAATATATTGCACCAGTAGTTGTTTATAGACGGTGGTTGATATACCCTTCCAGATAAGTATCACTTGGATGTATCAATAGAAAATTTCAAGATATTTTCATTTTTTTTTTTTTTTTTTTTTTGAGATTATCGTGGAAGAAACTCTCTCCGTAATCGGCCCTCATTCGAGCGACCGTCGTAACAGGTAAATCCATGGATGGCACCGATCCCTGTTCCACCAACAGAGGGGTCCCATCCTTACGGGTAGGGCAGGCCCTTTGGGCTCATTTTACTCCCCGCGGAATACAGGGGGTCTTCGACCCCCACACTCTCATGGAACGCCCGCTGAAGTCGAACCCGGAACGCTCGCTTCGTGAGGCGAGCGCCCGGGCCACACCCTCATTAAATAATTTATATTGGAAATGTATGCCAAAATGTGCATCTCATAATTCGAAAGTATTATATTATGCTCCATAATTTAAAGCGACTTTCTTATACTCCGACCATATAAAATGATAAAATAACATGCCGTATTAAAATATTCAATCGTTTGGTGTTTTAGTGCTAGGCACCGCCGAACGGATTTTATTGTATTTTAGAAATTACTGATCATACTTTGTTGCACGGGACGAATAAAGCTTTATAAGAAAAGTGGTATTGCAATACGGTTTACAGCCATTTATGTGAAGATAACGACTGTCGTGGTTATTTCTGTATTATTATCTAACAAATTGGGAAGAAAAATTAAATTTAGATTTATAAGTTATTATTTTCTTAAAAAAATAATTTTTAGCACTCCTATTCCGCTTCCCTGAACAAAGAATTTCCACTTAGTACCACCCATTTGTCTAACATATAAGAGAAGTTATTGCACGCACCCGATGCACCACGTCATCCGTGCACCGGATGTAACTGCAAGCTTTATTTCGAAAAATTTTAAAATAAAAATTATAGATATTGATGAGATATACAATTTTCATGTAAAAAATTTTTTCAAAAAATATTTCTAATAGAAGTTTTGGACTAAATAATCTTACCATCAAAAAAATATTTTTTAATTCATAAAAATTTTAAAGTCTAAAAACATATATTTAGAAATATTTTTTGAAAAAGATTTTTATATAAAAATTATATATCTCATTAATATCTATAATTTTTATATTAAAAATATTTTTAAAAAATACGTGTAAATACATGTGATGTACGGAATGACGTGATGAATACGGTGTGTGTAATAATTTTTCAACATATAATTGATAGCATTTCCATCTCCACTCCGATCCTACGTACACTTCATCAACATTCATGCATGGCGATGTCACTGCCTTACGTTATTATTTTTACACAATTTTCATAATAATATAAATATAAATTACTGATATTACTCCTCTTCTCAATCAACCAACTCCATAATCCACTCAATATCCGGCTCATCCAACTGCTCCAGCTCCGGCAACCCCACGCCGGCGCCGTTCGAAGCAGACGCCTTAGTGCTCACCTTCACCAGTTGGCCGCCGCAGGAACCGCCGCCACGGCCGTAGCAGTCCTTTATGACGTCGGGGCGGAGCTGCTCCGGCGTGTGGGCGAAGAAGCAAATGCGGCGGGGGCAGAGCAGCCCCGCCTCGCACGCGCGCGTGCGGTAGCGCGAAGGGTGTAGCCAGAACTCAAACACGCCGTGCGCGTACTCGCAGTTCTGCCCTCGCCGGCACTCGCCGGAGTTTCGGAACTCCGGGCACGCGACGCCGGTGTACGGAAACTTCCGGGGGTCCCGGCGCCTCGCCTTCTCGCCGCGGTGGGCGTACGGGCAGTCCGTCCAGTCGTGGCTCTTCGTCTTCGAGCAGCGCCGCACCTTGTACGTGTACATCAGGAAGTCGTCGTCCATCTCGTCATGCAGAGCTCGCTGGAGGCACAAGTTCAACCCCACCATGTTTGCATGGTAGCCCCGAACATTTTTTGCAGTCTGTGGATGAGATAATGTGGTTAGATGAATGGAGAATTCGCATGGTAGAAAGAAATTGAAGGATTTGTGAGAGAGAGAGAGAGAGAGAGAGAGAGAGAGAAGAGGGGTGTTATTTATGGAGACTAGCTTAATTTGTTTGGATCTGCATGTGTATGTGCAAGTGTTTAGGAAGTTTAGTTCTCCATATAACAAAATGGACCATTTTTAATATTTCCATGTTACATTATAAAAGTTATTATAATACCATTTACATATTTAAGGATAATTGTTTTATATACGGGTAAAGTCCGTTCTACCGTGAGTAAAGGTATCAGAGATTTCAATGTTTCGTCGATTTCATAAATGACTGCTATACCCTCCAAATTTTAAGATTATGCAACGGCCGTATGCTTATATGCATAGCGATTATTGTAAGAATATGATCAAAACTATTTATAAATTCAATATGGATTTGGACTGATATATAACTGCATATTGGCTCACCCTATTGGCTGACTCATTTATAGGCCAACCTACACTTTGACAAATTTGGTCATGAATTTGTACTAGTATAAGCAACATGCCGTTCGCGGGCTAATGGGTGGTTGCCGCCATAATTTTGATACAAACGAAGGCATATATCGGTCTAGATATGCATTATTAGTTGCGAACATAATAAACACATCTAATAAATTAATCACGCATTGTTCACTTAGATGGTGTGCCACCAACTTCGTAAGATCATATATCGGTCTTGCATATATATATCAGTTTAACCAACAAGCCATCGGCGAATTTTTTTTTTTTTTTAATGGAGATTATCTAGACAATGCATTATTAGTTGCGCGTATAATAAATATATCTAAAAATTTACGCCATTTAAATTTATTGCAATGAATTTGCATTTAAGGACTATCTTATTGGTAATTGCAACAAATTTGTCAATGATAAACAAATTTAGTGCATGACATAACAAACCAATACTTTCAATATGAGTAAGAACATGCTATCATAATAACTAGTATTTTAATAAGGCATGTCATTTTAAATTTACAAAAAAATGGGAGAAGTAGCGCGCGCATGTCATTTTTCAAAACTTTTAACAAATATTCCTAAATAAATTTTTTGAGATCCAAAGTCTTAGCGGATAAGTTATGAATTTACTAAAATTTTAGAACTTAAAAATATCTATTTTAAAATAGTTTTGAGATCCATGTATAATTCTAGTTATATATCATAAATCATTATGACCATAATAAATAGTATTTTTCTATAATTTTGGACTAAAACTAGGAAGACATACCATTACACTTTCCAAACTTTTTTTTTTTTTTTTCAGATTATCGTAATAAAACCCGTAACTTGAACGCACATGTTTATAAGCGCACATCTTAATAGAGACATTAAACTTGCGGAAAATTTTCACGACCAACTCCGATTGATTCTTCGGAATCTGAATACAGACATTCTATTAATGGAAACTTCTATCATGAGATACAAAAAACTTTCTTCAAAAAATTTTGCATAAAGTTTCATTCCATACATATTTAAATCCAAGTTTATAATTTTTCTGAAGCGCTTTCATCCGATCAAACTAATCAGCTCCGCCACACTTTCCAAACTATGAACTTTTTCCCATCAGCAACGACATGCATTGGGAGAACTCACCCAGACATCATCATTGACACGTGGAGAGATCCTGCTTGTTCTGTTGGTATAGATTGTATTTTTGTCTTGTGTTTTCAGAGGGTTGGTAGAAGAAGAAAATGAAGGAGTTTGGTCGCTTGCTATGAGCTGAGCCAGGACTTTCATTTCTAAGTGGCATAAAACTTTGAATACATCATCACCTATTAATTGCTTCCTCGGTCGAGTGCGATTAGCTCGACTGGATAGAAGGCGGCTCAGAAAATATCATCACCTAAGTTCGAGTATGTATGGAGTGAAATTCTTCGTAAAATTTTCTGAAGAAATTCTCAGTATCCCGTAGCAGGAGCTTCCGTTTATAGAAAATATGTACTGAGATCTCAGAGCGTCGGACGGTACTGGGCATGAAAGTTTTCTGCGAGTTTAAGACTCCTATGAGGATGTGCACTAGCATTACGGGTTCCACTATGATAATTTTTTTATTAAAAAAAAAAAGTTCCTCCACTACAATGCAACAAAAGATGTGCAAGATAATATCCTAGGACGCGTCCGCCGTAATTTGCATCAACGTCGATGCTGCAGCTGGTTTTCCTTACACTGGATGGCTCCCATAAATTAGCTGGGTGATGGCTGGCTATCATGATAATCTCGATACAAATTAGGGCCGAAATAGTCATTACAAATAATATATCTTTACCGATTTACTTAGGGCAGAGCATTATCTGTTCAAAAAGTAAAACCTAGCCGAACCAACCCATAAAAGACCTAAATATTGGGTTGACATTTTAATTTTAGGGTGTATAAGGTTTATTTTAGCTTCCTCTCTAACTACTCAGTTCGGTTTGAAAGACCAGATAAAACTGCCGGCTTTATCGTCGCTATCGGTTCTAAAGATGTGCTAATATGAATAGAATTAGAAATTTCTTACTCCCCATTCCTCTAATCCCCCCTCTACATAAGGTGGCTTTTCCCTATTTATAAACAACATTCACTCTTTATGGAAAGTGATTACAAGAATAGCTAGTTATACCAAACATATTATCAAGTTGTCAATTCTCATTTGTTGATATATTTGAAGATGTTTTATTTTTTTTATCATACTTTCTCATATTAAAAAAGTTATTAAATAGCTGATTGAATATGTAGATATCTATGCTGATATGAATTACTAAAGTATTATCATGAGTTCATGACTGAGATGTACTGAGATTTGTCGATACTGAAATCGGCCGATGTCCTTTAGCTTAGATGACCAAGGGCTGCTGATTTTGAGATCGGCCGAGGTCCCTAGCTGAGATGACCCAAGTTTGCTAATTCTGAAGTCGATCGAGATCCCTAGCCGAGATAACCGAGGTTTGCCGATTCTAGGGTTGGCCAAAGTTTGTTGAATATTGAATTAAGTTTGATATCGATATATCTCAACCATTGCACATTCAATATGTGGCAGTCTGAATTTTCACTAATATCAAAATTATATAACTAATTTGAAGAATATGAAACATCCAACACTAAAATTAAAAAATATATAATAATTTAATCAAAATAACAATTAATATAAGAAAATCTACATACGTGGTAGTAATATAAAAATAATTATATTACATATTATGTTATAAGAATTTTCTTATATAAATTGTATCCATATTTTTAAAAAATTATATATATAATTGAATATCACCATTATTTTTCCGGATAATTGCGTATCAGCCTCCCTATTTTTGGGAGTGCGCAAATCAGCCCCACGAAAACGCGTTTTCGGGGGCTGATTTGCAAAAAAAAAAAGCAAATCAGCCCCCGAAAACGCGTTTTCGGGGGTTAATTTGCACAAATTTGAAAAACGGGGGGGATTAATTTGCACAAATTTGAAAAACGGGGGGCTGATACGCAAAAGCCCCTTATTTTTCTCTCTACTAAATAATTTTTATATATGTCATGCGACATTTGTTCTTACTTTAAAAATATCCGAACCCAAGCCGTATTTTAAAATCCGAACCCCAGTCCGTATCACATATGGTTTAAGTGTAGTATGGATCTTTGGTTTATATAAGGTATTCCATATAATAGTTTTAATCTAAAAAATATGTTCCAAATTTTATAAATAAAATTTGAATTCGAATTCGAACCTAACCCGAGACAAATAAATTCAAATATGAACCCAAGAAAAGATAACCGAAATCCGAATCCAAATTTAAAACCCGAACTCGAATCAGGCTGGATTGGATCTGACCTGAAACCCGACCCGATCCGACCCGTTGCCACTCATACATAAAGAATCAGCAGCTACTTTGGGAGTTATTTCACATGTTGATGGTTAGGAGGATTCAATATGTTATTAGATTGTTGCTCCGTGGTGGAAGTTGAGTTGTGGTGTTGTCTCGAGGCCATGCAATTTGCATGGAAGGAGGACTTTTCCAAAATTATTTTTAAAACTGATCTATCTTCATTTTTTAATTTTTAAACTCCAAAATTATACCAAAAGACGGAATTTTTATTTAAAATATTATTATTTTAATAAAGAATTATTAAAATAACGTTAAAAAAAAATTTATTTGCCACGTAGGAAAAAACGCTCTTCGTGCTTAGTCATCAGGAAAAGAGCGTTTTTTCAAAAAACGCATTTTTTCTGAAAAGTGCGTTTTTTCAAAAAATGCTCTTTCCCAATTTAAAAAATTTCAATTAAGCAGAAAATATAATATAAGAGGAAGAGCATCTTTAGAAAAGACGCTCTTCCTCTCAATTTTTTCTCAGCGTCGGCGGCACTTATTATATCACGTACGAACTTCGAGATTTTTATATAAATTTTCGTTTATTTATTTGACCTATTTTTAAGCACTTTTAGAAAAAGTTTTAAACTGTATAGTTATAGATTTCGATGTGATCTACAATTTTGTAGTTGGAAAAAGATGATCAAAATATCATATATTTCAAAAAATTGCGTATTAGCTCCCTATTTTTCGAATTTCGCAAATCGCTCCCTGAAAATGTATTTTTCAGAGGCTGATTTTTCAAAAATAAATAAATCAGCCCCTGAAAATGCGCTAAAACGCACGAATTCGTAAAAGCCCCTTATAACTTTATGATATTTTACGTACAAATATATATAATTTAAGTACTCTGAAATTAATAAAGTATTAAGGGACCGAGTGCCTCTTTTATGACCCCCCTCCCGCCCCCCCCACCCCCAAAAAAAAAAAGAGTTTATTAAAACACATTGCATGTCTTTCTTTTATGCTTATAACTCCAAAATCGCCAGCAATCGGTTGGGCGGCGATGGAGCGGCAGCAAACGGAGACGATCGACGTGTTCTTGTGGCGAGTAGCTAAATGCGAACACGATGGACCGTCTCTCTCCGCGCTAATCGCCGAGGCCACATCCCATCCTTCCCTCTTCGCCATCTCCGAGATTCTCTGTTCCCAACATCCCCGAGGTCTCCCAACTTTCCAGCATCGAATATGTGTTTGATTTTAATTTGTTTTTCTCAATGATGCTCGTTCATCTTTTTTCGTCCTCTGTTTGATTCGATTGCTATTCTGATTTTATTTTTTAGAATCATGCCCGGCGTCCGATTGATACACTTTTGAGAGATGTTGTTGATGGTTTTAATGCGCTTTGATCGAGATTTTAACAAACTCGTAAGAATAACAACGGAATGTGATTTGAAACAAGATTTGCCAGAAATTTTTTGAAATTTAGGGATATTTTATTGCTGCATACAAATAATTGTCTACAATTCCAGTAGCTGTTATTTCCAACAAACAGAGGGGTTATAATCGTTGTTGGAGAAATTATGTGAGTCATAGGATTTTATGAAGAATATGAATAATTTACGTTGTTGAAAGCTTAGCTAATTGTATCATGCTTAGGCATGTTTACTTTAACAAGGTCTTAAGATTGTTTTTTATATTTATGATAGCAATATAAAGACATTGAGTCCAATATCAATGCAATTAGAGGTGTGGGATAATTTGGTGAGTCCATTTAATTCTTGGATATCTGACAAAATGGAAAGGAGTAAGTGATTTTGAGTTCTTAGTTTTTCAAGACTGTTCATCGATGCTATCGGATGAATCTTCCACTTCGACGTTATGCGAGCACAGCAAAGGCCCCCACAACGCTACGTTGCACGTCTATAAAGTATATGCTTGTGGACGACCTGTCTGTGATGAGGCAGGGGGAAAGGTTTTGGAATCGCCACCTAGATATTTATGAAAATTTAGGAAATCGGATAAGGCATATTTGACATTTTTTACGTTCGTTTGTCGATTACGTATGGGGAAGACAGAATACTCCAACAACGCCGTCGTAATGAGGGTACTCCTAATTAAATGATTTATTCTTTTGTTTTTTTATAGGGTCTAGTTCTTGTTCAAAGATTGAAAAATTGAAAATTGGAGTGAGCCCATAACCGATGTATGTGTAACACATCTCGAGATATGGTTACTTGTTACTTAACAATTTTATTGATACTGCAGATAGCAGCACTCATGCTCCTAAGGGGATGATGGCACATGATATAGGTAGGCTCCTTCAAGTCTGCTGGTGTCTTCGTCTTTGCATTTTTCCCCTTGATGCATATGTGAACCGCCGGGGAAATCATCGCACTTCATGCTGGTCTTTCATAGGTATGAGCTTTCTGAATTATATTTTTGAATTTTTTTTTTTTTTGAGATAACGAGGAGAAACTCCTTCCTGGGTCTCCGCTAATTCGCGGACCACAGTTTTCTACGCACACATTTCGTCTGTTGTTTTTTTTACTCTATCAAGAGGGGGTGGGTGAATTTTGATTTCCATTTGAGTTTCAACTAATAACATATTTACGGATTTTAAAACAGTTTTTAAACCAACTTCAAATACGTTAAAATTTGAACCCAAAAATATATTTTTAGAAAAATTTTAAAAATAAAAATTGTAAATCCCGTCAAAATTTACAATTTTGATATTAAATTTTTTTCAAAAAATACTTTCAAAATAGAATTTTTTAGATCGTTACACAAAGTGACGTAATATAATTATTACACCCAAATATATATATATATATATACAAACACACACACACAGAGACACCAAGTGTTGCATTCTCAAAGTTATCATATCGTATTTAAGGAAGGGTCAGAAGCTGACCGATTCAACTACACACGCGGTATCAGAAGCAGACCAAAAGAAAAAAAAAAATTTACTCATTCTCAATAAATCACACATAACTAATTTCACCATATATTCGTCTTGTGATTTATATATTTATCTCGTAATTCTTATAAATTATCAAATTATAATTATACTTATTATAATATGTGATTCTGGTGTTATCCGTATATTATATAGTTTATTATGTAATTTTTTGAATAAATATAATAAAACCCAGACCAAAATGAGAGTAAGCACGTTGTCGAATCCCAACAACATTTCAAAAATGGCAACTTTGACTTCCAAGTCAATGATAAATCGAAGTGCACCATTTCATATCTCCACAATAGAATAATAACAATCATAGTATTATGATTAAAAGAATATAACAAGAATACTAGTAATTAATTGTAGTTATATATTATTATTATTATATTACTGATAATAACAATATAAAATAATAATAAACAAATTATTTCAATTTCGGTCTTAAATAAACCAAAATAGAAGTAAGCATGTTTTCGAATACAACAAATATTTCGAAAAGTCAATCACAATTGAAGTCAATCACAATGGATGATATCATCAATGACTGATGGCACATACCATGCAGGTGTCTTTATGTGACATCAATAATATAATGCTCATTATTCGAAATAATATTTTAATGTCACCCAAAAATCTAGTAAATGATAAAAATGATTTTATTATTTTTTTTAAAAGATGAGAATAACTGACTGGACGAAGGTAATTTCGCATTTCACACGGCTCTGAGAATAATAAAAATGCCAAATCAAATCATATAGGAGACTAAGCTGCTCCTTTTTTTTTATGACGTTAATTGAATAAAAATAAATCAATATTAAGAGTAGTGTTTATTTGTGATAATCTTAAAAAAAGTCGTATACTTTCAATTTCAAAATTCCAAATTAATTTAATTGAATTAAACCCGGTTCCATCTCTCTGTCAAAGCACTCATAAGAGACGTTGCCTCGCATGTTGTGCCGGCGTCCTCCTCTACGTTGACGACCCGGCGCCGGCGACGGCGATAGAGACGTTAACTCGCCATGTTGTGCAACAAGAAGTGGGAAATTAAGCATTGCCTTAGCGCCTCGAATGCGGTACGCCGCCTTGTCGTAAGCAATCGCCGCCTCCTCCGCCGTCGCGTAGGTCCCCAGCCAAACTCGGGTGCCGCCTTTCGACGGGTCGCGGATCTCCGCCGCAAACTTCCCCCATGGCCGCCGGCGAACTCCCCTGTAACGCACCTTTTTCTCCTCCACTTCTACGACATCCTCATTGATAATCTCCATTGATCTACCACTCACCATCTTCGTTGGTTGCGGAGATTGATCGACGGAGTTCGAGGCAACTGAGTAAACGAGCATTTCGTCGTCATCGTCGTCGAGGAGGTGCCGGCGAATGGAGTCGAGGAGAAGTGATTGATCGTTGTCGTCGATTGTGTCGGACATCATCTTCGATCGCTTGCTCGTGGATTTAAAAACAAGTAGAAATGATTTGAGTGAGGAATGAGGATGGAAGCAGATGCCGAGGAGTTGGATTATTATAATAAGATTATTATAATATTATTATTTTCATAAATAATTGTGGGTTTCAGGGAAATTTCATTTCGCACGTGAAGAATTATTAGTAAGAATTGACTTGTGACGTGGAACTTTACTTTTGGTTTGTGAATATTTTAGAATTTTTTATTTAATATTATTTTAAATAATTATTATAATTTTAAAATTTATTTTGTAGTATTTTCGAAATTTAACCAGCTCGCCTTTTTAGAACGGTTAGTGGATGCTATTACGACAAAAGCTAATACGTGAAATATCACCGGGACATGCTCGTCAATTAAAAAGGCAAGAATAAATGTTGCCTTTCTTCATTATTGGCGAGATCGCATGCGGGTTTAACCTGTGCACGAGTTATAAGATTGAGCATTATCTGAACTTACCTAAAAAATCGACCCGAATAAAGTCAAAGTTCGGGTTTGATCCGATACAAATAATTTAGTCCGGATTCTACAGTTAAAATTTGGAATGGATTGAACCCGATTTATCCACCATTTATTATCCCCCAACCATCCCGTCCTAAACCTAACCCGGCTTATATATATATATAAGTACTGCTGACTGTTCTAATTGTATCTATATCGTCTTATATATATGCTAGCGGAAACATCACCCGCGATGCGTGTGAAAAAAAAAATTAAATTTAAAAATATATTTAAAAATATTTAATTATTTAAAAATAAAATATTTTAAAAAATTAAGAAATTATATATATACAATTAAGATATTATATATATACCGTTAATTATTATTAATTAAAATAATATATATTAAAATATATATTATTTTAATTATATATATATTTTTTAAAATATTTAATATATATATATATATATATATATATGGGAGACGTGCACTGTAGTAACCCTCCCTACTGTTTAAATATTATAGATAAGTACTGCTGACGGTTCTAATTGTATCTATATCGTCAATGATCCGTAAAAATTGATTTTTCATACTTGGATGTGCAATGAAAGAATGAAAAGCGCAATAAAGAATATACTTAATAACTTTCCAGATGTGATAATTGATTCTTGGGAGACTTCCATATCAACCCCTTAAATGTTCCAAATTGAAGGAAAATATTTGGGTGAGAAAATATGCGGATTGTTATTAGATATTCTAATAATTCTGAAAAGTAAAAGATAATAAAAAAAATATTTAGATTAATTCAAAACATGATACAAATTTTATCACAATATTAATTATATAATTAATATTAAAATATAAAATACTACCAAATTTTTTCTTACTCTTTACTATTATAGATAACATCATTTTGAAAAAAATCATAGGCCAACCTTTCAACAGTAGTAAATAGTAAATGTTTAACCTCAAAATTTTTTGTCCTAACAACTTTTTGAATGATAAGAATTATACAAATTAACTAAAGCAAAATTAAAAATTACAAATAAAGTATGCAATTATATATGATCCTTAGTGGTCCAATCGTCGGTGCTACCCAACTGTCAACAACCAAGCACACGATAGTTCGGGCGCGTAGACTCGGTTTGAACCCTAATTCATTATCTTGTACCGATTCCAAGATCATAAAGCATATAGTTGAGTGTCTCAATCCTGGCTTAACCATTTAGGGCTACTTGCAATTATATATGATCCTTCATGGTCCGATCGTCGGTGCTACCAAACTGTCAACAGCCAAGCACACGATAGTTCGGGCGTCGACTCGGTTTGAACCCTAATTCATTATCTTGTACCGATTCCAAGATCATAAAAGAATATAGTTGAGCGTCTCAATCCTGGCTTGACCATTTATGGCTACTTGCCAAAATTGAGATTCTAGGTTTTGAGTGAAGTTCAATGTATGTAAAATGAAAAGGATATTGATGGATACTTTGTGGTTTGCAAGGAAACATCTTCTCTAACTTTTCATAATCACATGCTTATTACTTGTCAAAAATATATTCGAAGTTTATGTTTTCAAGCGGAAAAATAATCTGGTGCGAAACGTAATCTATATAAAAATAAATTTGTGTACTCTTATAATTTTTTTATTCAAATTATTTTTAAAAATATCAATAAATATATAGTTTGTAGCTCTAATATTTTTAATAATTAAAAAATTAGAACCCTCATAACATTTCTTTAGATTTTTTTTTAAAAAAAAGGCATTTACATTTTTATGTACTCTACCATTCAAAAATATATTTGTATACTCCTCTAATTTACAATAGTACTTTTATACAGCTATTAATCCTGCGAAAATGAGTGCAGTTAAATTTTTTTTTTTTTTTGAGCTTATTGTGGTGGAACCCGAAACGGCGAGCGCATGCTCCCGAAGAGACCTCAAACCCGTGGGTAAACCCCCACGGACGGTTCCGTCTCCCAACCCGCCAACCGAGGAGCGTATGGAGGCACTCCACGGAATACGCACCTACAAATGTGCCGCGTAGAATTCGAACCCGGATGAGACGCACGCTTCTCGAGACGTAACTCTCCAGCCAGGCGGCCCAAGCGCGGGGGCAAGAGAGCAGTTAAATTAACGATAATAATTTCGTAGTTTGGTATGGTCAAGAAGGCGCCGAATTAGGGGTATATTTTATAATTTTGAATTATCAGGCCACTAAAAACACAAATGACCAAAAAACTGAATATTTAAATTTAGTCTACCAAAATTTTATTTTCGAAGAATGTCAGCATTTTCCGACAAAAACAATCCATCTCTTTCCAACCCTCCTCTCGAACCCCACCAGAAGCGACTAAACCCATCAATTCATTCTATCTATTTATAAATCTATTTATCCTCGCAGATACTCCGCACCTTCATCTCCAGTCTCCACCTTTCTTCTAAGAGTCCCCCATGGCCGACCAACCCGCATCAGCTCTTCACCACTACCTCTCCGGCAAACACCCACCAACTCCTGCCTCAGCACCACTCAAGATCTCCGTACCTCTGCCGCGTGTCCTCCGCGTGGAGCTGGCAGCTGAAGAGCTGCGCCAGTACCGCGGCGTTCGCCGGCGGCCGTGGGGAAAATTCGCTGCGGAGATCCGCGACCCCGGCAAGGGCGGCGCGCGCGTGTGGCTCGGGACCTTCGACTCCGCCGTGGAGGCTGCGCGCGCGTACGACGCAGCCGCTTTCCGGATGCGCGGCCGCAAGGCGACTCTCAATTTCCCCAACGAGATAGCCGGAGATTGCTTCGCTCCGCTGCCGATGTTGGTGAAGAGGGAGAGAGAGGCGGCGGAGGAGGGAGAGGATACGATGCCGAAGAAGAGGGCTGTTACGATGACGGCGAAGAAAGAAACGGAAGATGACGGCGTTTGGGCAGGAGTAGATGTGAACCTGAACGGGGGGGAATTTAACATTCCGCCGTTATCTCCGTTAACGACGTCGAACATCACATTTCCGCCGCTGCTGCTGAGCTAAGAAGCGGCGGCGTTTTGTGCGGATAAGAGAGATACCAAGCTTATAGCCACAGAAAAACATGCTGAATTATAAATTTGGAGAATTGCGTTTCAGCCCCCCTAATTTTGGGGTCGCGCGTTTCAGCCTCCCGAAGCGCCACGTGGCGGCACGCGCGCGCCGCCACGTCGGCGGGAAAACGCGTTTCGGGGGGCTGAAACGTCAATTTTGGGAAACGGAGGGCTGAAACGCAATTCTCCCTTATAAATTTCATTCTTTTATTTATTTTGTGAATATAAATATATTTTTCAAAAGTTCTTATTAAATAAATAATATTAAGCTGACGTGGATGAAATTAAAATAGCACTGACTATATCATTAATTGTCTACGGATTTTTTTAGCTCAGCTTGATACAGAAAATTTCATGCTCGAGCTCGACTCAACAACAACAATAATATTATTCTACTCATGCATCTCACTGCGATGCGGTCTAAAGATGATAGACATACGCGTCCATATAAAAAAAAAAAAAGTTATTTTTTATAGGATATTCTGTCTGAGAAGATAAATCCAAAATATATTGACAAACAATCACAAAAGTTCAAGAAAAAACTAATATCGAGTATTGCCAAACACAAGTAGTAATAATAATAATAGACAATACATGATACAAATAAGAGAAACAAAAAATAAAACAAAAGTCGCAATGTTACCACAATAAAAAACTGCAGTGTTACTACTACAATTTCTGACGCCGCCATCTCGCTCGACCGATAACTAAGTCTTTGTCTACTTATAAAAATAAACTCATGTCGGATGATTTTGTCTCTAACTTACTTTAGAACTATACTTGTTAATTTCACTCACATCTTCTAATAGGTACAGTTGTTGATTTTTACTTGACCTGTCCAAACCATTGCAACCTTCTTTCCTCATCTTGTTCTCAATAAATTTTTATCTGATCACCTCATTCCATATTCTTTCTTAGAAAGAGTGATCGCAATCCAACGTGACATCTTCATTTTCGCTACCTTCTTCCGAACTCGACTCAATCTCAGCTCAGTTGAGCAGATCCAATGAGACATCCTAATTTCCATTATGTGCGGCACTGTGCGTGCGAGTAGACATGAGACCGAGTCCTTACGTTGACGGTAGGCATCTGGCTTTTAAAAAAGACGCATAGCAGGCCAGCATGAACCTATAAGTTACAATGAGTTGGACCCTGATTTGTGTAAGTAACACCGCAGCTCCTAAATTTATCCCGATGACTAAAGAGCAATACGTTCATATGTGGATTAAGTGCCTTTGAGAATCTGAGTATTCCACTTTGAAGTGGAACACGCCAATCTTACGTGTGACATTAAATTCGGTGGGATTGAGGCACCCAACAATTGTGTTGAGTTATTGATGGCACTGAATGTGAGTAGACCCGAGACCGAATCCCTACGAGGACGAATAGGCAAGTGATTTTTAAAAAACGCACGTTGGACCAACATGAGCTTTAGGTTGGACCGAATTGGACCATGACTTATGCGGATAACAATACAACTCCTAGGTTATCCAACATTAGCCGGTGATTGAAAGATTACGTGTTTGAATGTAAGTTTAGTGCCTTAGAAAATCGAAACATTCTATTTTTAAGTGGGACAAGCTGATCCTATATGCTACCTTCATTCCGAACTCGACTCAAATACGGGTCAGTTGTATTAACTAAGCAACTCGGCTCGAAAGTATAAATTACGCTGAATTCGAATATGAACTCACTAATTATCTAATTATTAAAGATAATTGAGTAAAATAGAAAAACTCATTTAAGTCCGGTGAACCACACAAGCTGAATAACAAAAAATTCAAGCTCCGGCCATTTACCGTGATTCAAGTGGGCCCGAACTCAGCAAGACTCAAACTCAATATAAGCTTAATATAGTTCCAGCACAAACTACCCGTGAACGGCTAATCTTATTTTCACCTCTACATATTACTATTTTCCAACACATATAAGTAGCCTTTTTGGATAAAAGTTAAATTTAAAAACTAAATTTTGATGTATACTATAATTTTGATATTTAATTTTTTATTAAAAATATTTGTAAACAAATATTTTAAGTCTAGCCTTTACAAATTAAACAATATTCTTAAACTTGAAGACATTTTAACGCCTCAAATATCTATTTGCACAAATTTTATAATAAACTTTAAATAAAAAGTTATTCAAGGACACCAATATTTATTTTGAAGCTCCTTTCCCTCCTCTTTTCTATCTCCCATCTGCATAGTTTATTTATATACATGCACCCATCCGCACGCGGTAAACTGCCCCAAACCCGTAGACCGCATCAAGGACGAAAAGAGGAGCGAATGTGAGAGCGAAGCATATTAGAACTATCCGCGAAAAGGCGTATTCAATTCTCATCCCTACTTTGATGATACTCTTTCTTTAAAAATAAATATGATCGACCAATAATTTCGGAACCCGATTTGAGATACAAAATACATAAAAAAAAACAGAGCATCACTACTTATCAAGACCATCAGTATCTCATAATAAATAAGATTTATTAATTATTTATTATTTAAAAAACCCAAAACATATGTAAATGCTACAGCTCCCAATTACCTCCAGAAATACACCAAAACATCAATCTATAAAACAGATACAGGTCATACTTTGAGCAACACAGAGAATTGATGCCTGGCATTGGGAGAAATTTCTAGGACAACTTATGGGAATTCTAGCATTTCCTATTAAGATAATTAGACAAAATACCTAGCGTCGTCGAGTGCGATACAGATCTTTATTACCATCCATTCCATAATTTCAAGGGTAAAAATGAAGTATCAGATGTTCGATATTATAACAGACATATAATAAGTAGAGAATTAACAGACAACAAGTTGACAATATGAAAACCCTAGTACAAAGGAAAGCGAGCATTTACCTTTTCGCCATGCATTCCGACGATATCTCCCTCTTTTACCATACAGATAGAGTACTGCAGAAGGAAAGCATCGTGATTTGATCAGTAAACATCTAAGTTATCAGCAAATTTTTGCTAATAAAGAAAAAAAAAAATCACAATATCAAGTTGCAAGCAAATGCAGGAAGATGAAGAACGAGAGGCTCAAAAAAAAAACGCTGCTTATTCATCGAAGAATGTGGAAACATTAGTTTCTAGCCGATAGCCACATGTATTTTCTTATAGCTCATTGAGAAAACAACCAGGAAGAGCTCATGACTTCTTGATTGCCATCATTCCTTCGACAACAAGCATATCTGGGTCGCATTTGTTAGAAATACGACAAAGATAATACAGTTTTTAAGATTCTATATGATTCTAGAGTATACGCTGAAATAAATAAATTATAGTATCTTTTAAATTTATAATAAATTTTGGATGATTTTATAGTAGTTGTCTACCATGATTGTTTTTCTAATCTTGTTATAGAAAAAAATTGCAAAAGAAAATCGATTTAGAGCACTCATCGGTCAACAAAGAAGATATTAATGTTCAATATCAGGCAATTGTGCAACAACAAATAACAGACACAAATAGATTACTTTAGATGACCTTCCTGCCAATCTCGGATACGTCAAAAAAATTTCAGATATCGTCTCAACATTCAAGATGAAGATCAACGAATATACTTGAAAAAGATGAGCATGCCAGCCTCACAATCATATTTTCCATTAAAAACAATAATTTCAAAACCACTTCGGATATTTAATCCAGCTTGGATTAAACAATATGGTAATTGGTAATAACATTGATAAAGATGCTGAATTTTGTTAATGTTGTTATCTTTTCAGATTTGACATGACAGATCAAGAAGGTAGCTATGTTTTTGTAACCGATAGTTTTCAAAATTGTAAAACTTGGATATCCATGTAAAAGGCTGCATAACTAGACTTTGAAATTGCACGAGGATAATGCAAAACAACTAATTGATGTTGCATTAGCAAACAATGGGATCAAGCTCGGAGGGAGTACAGAGTTTGTTTAGAGGCAACAATTGATTGTATTAGGTTTCTCTTATGATAACAATTGGCCTTTCTTGGTCGAATCAAACTGAAGAATCAAGAAATTTTCAAATTTTACATTTTCTTACTGACCATAATGATATTAATGGTAGTGTTCTAATTAAAAAATAAATCTGAATTTAAAGTTAATTACATCTACTATTTGGAATGTAAATAATGCAACCATAATAGGGAACATAAATTATTAAAAAACTCAGAGATCAAGCATTTGCAGTTTTGATTAATGTAGCTCGTGGTATATCATTAAAAGAATAGATTAACAGTGCAAAGCAATTGTTCTATGTTCTTTGAATGATGTGTTACAAGCCTCATCAATCAAAATTACAAATACTTCATCTTCAATATTTCTTATTGATTGCACTTGTGGTCTCTATTGCCATTGCAATAACAATATCTTTCTAAACAGTAAGGAGAATTAACTTTACATGGTCAAGAGCATTTTTCAGTACAACAGTCCAAGTATTATGGTAAGCAAGATGCTTTAAATGAAATTTATACTCCTCGCAAGCTTGATTTGATTGTGTTTGCTGAAGTAACATCACTTCATTGCTTTATACTTGTAAAATATTCACAACTTTTCAAAGCTCAATTTCGCCAACTATTAGACTTTCCTACATTGATGTCAAAATTTTCCTTCTTTGTCAAATTTTGAAAAACTTCGGTAACAAAATCATCAACCATATCCTTGCTCTGACATGTCGGTCAGGAAATCTTGAAACCTAGTGGTAAGTGAACACAAGCGCACGAATTCTTTAAACCAAGAAGGATTAAAGCTTCAAAATAATTCGAAATTAATTTTTCTTTTGGGGTGGGGCGGGGACTAGCAAGGTCGCTTGAACTTCATCTTGAATGCTAGGATCATAAAAAAGGAATTTCATGGGCCCCATATTAATGCATGACTCCCGACACTACTAAATTATGATCCGACATATTAATCAGCTTTACAATGAACCATCACTTTTACTCTTGCTAGATACTAAAATTATTCTTCATTGGACATTGAAAAATATTCAATTTCCACCGACGGCATATCAGGAAATCTTGGATCTTAATATAACAAGGGTTTACAAGGTTACTTATAAAAGTTTCAGATTCGCTGACATCGCATAAGTTGTTACCAATCAAAACTAAGGAAGCACAAAAATTTAAAATCTATCATATCTATAACTGGTATTAAGACATAAGCATATGGAACTACACTCACCAAAAGACGAACCTTTCATACTGTAGATATCATTCCGGTCTTCCTCGCATACGCAAAGATCCCACCCGCCTCGATAACAGGACCTGCATCACCAATAGGCTTCATGGTATACTCCTTCCCAGTGGTATGATTAATCAGACGGCTTCTAGACATTTCAACGGTCACAATATCTCCGGTTTTACACTCCTTCCACAATCCAACATCCTCGATCTCAAGCGGGTAAATTTCCCCGGTCGCCACAGAATTACGAAAGAATATTCTAGCATATGACTCCGCAACCACGGCACGTGCTCCAGCTGCACCCAGGGCAACCGGGGCGTGCTCGCGCGAAGACCCGCACCCGAAATTCGCGCCAGCAATAATGATCGGGAACCTGGTTGTTTCGGCAGCGGGATCAATGAATGGCGTAGGGTAAATCGAAGAAGGGAGTCCGCAGAAGGCGAAGGTTCCAAGCTTGCGATATTCGTCGGGGTTGGAGGGAACTAGGGTTAGGTATTCGGCGGGGATGATTTGATCGGTGTCGATGTTGTCCCCGACGACGAAGCAGGGGCCGTGGAAGGTGGTGATGCTTGTGTCGGAAGTATCGGATGTGGCGGAGATGGTGCTGGCGGCGCGGCGGAGGCGTCGAGGGTTTGTGGAGAGGCCGAATGATGGATATTTTGGGAGGAGTAGCGGTGTTGGAGGGTTGCGATGTAGGGGGTAGACTGGGAAGAAAGCTTTGGAGAAGGAGAGAGGAAGACTTTGGAGGACACAGTAGTCGCCGCCGCCATTGCTGCCATAGTCGCTAAGTTGGGAAGGAAGTGTATCGGATGATTAATGGTAGGTTGGGTTAAGGTTAAAAAAGGTAATAACAAACGTGTCAGGTCCTAATTTTATAACGTTCTTACAAAATATATAAGTATTTTTAATTTAAAATATAAGAAAATAAAATTAAATGTATTCTAATATTTCTGCATTGAAAATTTTCAAAAAAAAAAAACTCGAAATTAGATTCTAAAGTTCTCAATTTATTAGTTATAAAACTCTCAAACGAAAAGTATTTTTGAAAATTAATTTTGAATAGAAATTTTGTCAAGCACATCAAAAATAAATTAAAAATTATTATTATTATTATCATATATTAGAGTAATTTGTAAGGTTTTCATAATATCAGGGACTTAATGTAAATAGATTTAAAGTAAGGGTTTGTTGGACTTTTTGATAGAAGATGAGGAATTGAATAAAGGGCTTATTCTGCAAAAACAACTACCAAACACTCTATTCGTCTATTTTCATCCAACTAATTTCCAAAAAAATTTTGAGCTATCTCATTTGATTTATATGAAAATCTATTTTCATAAGAGGGCTGGAATAATTGTTTTTTTCTTAACTAATTTCTCCGAGGACAACGATTGACCAGTAAAACAAAAAAGTTTTACTATTTCTATTTTAGAAAATAACTAATTCTTGTGTTTTTTATAATAACAAAACGCTTATCCGAACGGACCATGGGTTAAAAGAGTTAGGGTCCGGAATTTTTAGATGAAGAACACATATTGAATATTAAAATAAAAGATTTTGATATGAACTATAATTTTTGTTTTTAAATGTTTTTGTAAAAAATTTACTAAATATGTATTTTGAGACTTTAAAGTTCTAATGGATTTAAAAATTGGTCCGTTAATCTACTAACATTTTTGTGCCACAAATAAATATTTAAATATTGTTTGAAATAATTTTGAATAACATTTTTTTATGTAATTTATAATTTTTGTGTTCAAAATTTTTCTATGTAATACTTCTAAATAAGTGTTTTGAGACGTAAAAATAACAAATAAATAGGGCAAGGTGCTGATATGCAACTATCCCTAGTAAAAAATGCGCTCCTTATTGACGAAACTATCATTATAAAGTTAAACGAAATTTAATCATATACACTTACAATACAAATGAGCATACATAAAAATATCTATTGATATCTTTGAAAGAATTTTTAACAATAAGTTGTGAATTTGATGATATTTATAATTTAATATTGAAATTTTTAAAAAATAATTTTAAATAGATATTAAAATAGTGAAAACAATCGTTAAAATTTTAGTGTCTAAACATCTATTTAGAAAAATTTTAAACGTAATTTTATATATCTCATTAAAATTTATAATTTTAATATTAATTTTTTTTAAAAATATTTTTAAATATTTTTTTATTTTTTATATGATTTTATATAATAGCAGAGTTAGGAACATAAAGAATTATTTGGAATTAGGAGAGTACATATTTGCTATTTCCCATTATGTGGAGCATAAAACGCAATGTTCTTTTCTGTTTTTTACTGATTTCCCCTTCTTTTACCACTAGAAACTTCCGTCGTTTTCAGGGCATCATCTGAGCTAACCCTCCTCCCCCATAAATCATTTCGTTCCTTATAAAATCCATACTAACCTTCCTCGATCAGTGATGAAAGGGTTTGATCCTACAACAACATGCTCGGATTCTCGCCCGTTGATGGATTTATGGACGGTGAATTTCTAATCCCCAAAACAATTGAGTTTTGAGCTTACAATCTCTGCTAATTGCAATTGATTTTTGTTCGGAAATTGGATAGTGAAAGAGGGAGTGGATGAGATGATAAAATATCTAGCAAACGAGCCGACGGTCGGCCTCTTCTTTGTGCAGCAGCATGCTCAGGCCTCCATGCCCTACCTTCTCAATGTTAGGGTAATAGTTTCTTCTCTCTCTCTCTCTCTCTCTCTCTCTCTCTCTCTCTCTCTCTCTCTCTCTTGTTATTTAAACAAGAAGAAGATCTGTTGTTTTCCTTTTTGAATTGCATATGTTCTTTGAGATGGAATTTCTCTTTTTTTTTTGTTATTTCTGGCAATTGCCTTTTTTTATAAGTAAATTGATTAATCAAACTAGAACTGCAAGAGAGTTTTAAACCCAACATGTGGTGATTACTACACTATATTACCAGCACAAATAAATGAGAACTTGTCGAAAAAACTAAGGACTTAAAACATTCATTTGAAAATAATGTAGGCTTCAGTCCCCTTTTCATTTCAAATAAACTTCCGTCTTCCTCGTCACTCACAGGATCAAGATGCGTTTCATTTTCCAAACTTCTGACATCTCAAGGCAGGTCTAATTACTGATGCAAGCTTCAATTCTTTTCCAACATTTCTGAGCTTTCATAAATGTCTCAATTCTGCGTAAACATTAAAAAAATCAGCATTACCCTATTTCCAGGCAGAAAGCAGATATCCACTATACAAAATATTCAAGACAACAAGTAGAAATTAGTGGATCAGATATCCTAAGTCCTAGGTAAATAGAAAAGTGTAGAAAGTATTAGTAGTGGGAATTCACAGTAAAAAGCGTAAAAACATAAGCTAAGACAGTTTTTCTAATAGAAAACTAAGTCCAAAGAAATGTTTCTGTCCGGGTTTAGGAGCTGTCTTATCTTGCATAAAATATATCAGGTAGAAAAAAACTGAATCCTGATGAGAACCCACATAATCTTCAAAATCCTATTTGGGTATTCCAGTATCAGGTTTTATGAGTTTCCAATATCTGGCAATTGCCTGGTGTGGAAGTTAGAAAAGAACATTGCAACTGAAAAGGTTTTAGCTTCTAAGATATTTTTTCCAATATCTTCATTACTAGAACAATTCACAAAAAATTAGTGTGGCCGCGAAGGTTTTTCCCTGAGAATAAATTCTCTCAGATATTCAAATTTATTGACATTTAAATGTTGCACTAACCAATATTCTTTTACCAAGTTGCTAACAGCTTGGGGATTTGTCGAACAAAATTATTTTAAATAAGTCGCTGTTTTTTTGAAAAAACTTATAAAATCACGACAGAACTTGTATGTATATGTATTTTTGGAAAAATTTAGAATACGAAAAAATAGATTTAGCGTACTCCACAACTTTTGTATTCAAAGTTTTTTTAAAATAAATTTCTAAATAGGTGTTTTGAAGCTCCAAAAGGCTCCAAAGTATTTGTAACCAGTAAAAACTTCGGAGCCTCAAAACATATATTTATATTTATTTTTTTAAAAATAAATATAAAAATTATACAGCTTATCAAAATATATTTTTTTCGTATTTAAATTGTTTTCGAAAAACTTATACATGTCTTTTGACTTAATTTGTAATTATTAGAAAAAACATGGGTTTATTTGGGAGTACGGTACAAAAGTAGGGGCTAATACATAATTATTCCAAAAAGCACTCTATTTTAAAAGAAAATTGACATTGATGGCCATGATGCAATTTGAATCATATACGCTGCATCGGTATATATACCAGTACCACACATATCATGATGCTGTGTATATGGTTCATACTACATTTTGGCCATCAGAGCTCCTAATGAATAGCAGTACTATCATCACATAGGAAGCTTGTGGCTATACAATGGTAGCGTGATGCAACGCTTCTAGATACTGATGTCACTCAAATAAGCACTTATACAAATATTAGTGGCCATTGCTTACACCAAAACATTATAACTCGTTGCTTTTGAGAATTGGGGGCACAATTGCGATAACGAAACATTGACTCCGACATTTTAGGAGCTAGTAAGATTCATTTAGGACTAAGTTTCATGAAAGAAGATAACGCAGACAACAAAAACAAACTTCCAATGATAAGTCTCGCCCGAGCGGGGTCTGGGAGGTTAAGATGTACGTAGCCATGTTTGGGAGGAAGCTTTTTTTTTTTTTGGACCCACGGCCTGAAAAGCCAGCATCCAAACATGAGGCTACTGTGGGGAAGTCAACTCTTGACCTCCGATAGACAATCTTCTGTTTTAGATTATGAGTTTTACATTGTTCTTATCTGAAATCTAAATTTCATCTCTTGACCTCTGATATTGGAGATTTAATACTCGTCGTAGGACAACGTTGTAGACAAAATTCATGAAGTAACTTTGCACACTGAAGATTTTGAGGATTCTATTGCGGTGGTGAAGTCGATGACAGATTATGGTCTTCCAATTGCAGATGAGATGATCAAGGACATTAATAAGTCTCTTTACATCCTGTCGTCATTGCACCCGAAAAAGGGGTATGTCTTTTTGCACCTCCTGATTCTTCTTTTCTACAAAAGCTCTCTCTTGCTAAATATGATATGTTACATGCTCTTTTTTGTACCTGATTGTGGAAAGGAAGCATCGTGATAGTTCTGTTTGACTTTCAAGAGAGGAGCAAGGTATAACTTTTTTGTGGAAGCTCTCTCTTGCTATACATTATTATGTTAAATGCTCTTCTTTTTTATTTGATTATGGAAAGGAAGCATTATGAAAGTTTTGTTTGATTTTCAAGAGATAACCATGGCATAACTTTTTAAAATACTCCTTCAAGGCCTGCTTGTGATTTAATAGGGGAAAACCTGCTCGTGAGTCCAAATTTAGACATGTTAGTCTCCTGGATCTTAGGTAGTATTGGCTATTTAATTCATCTTTATCTTTTCTGGCAATTGCCTTTTTGTTGATAAGTAAGCAAATTGATTAACCAAACTAGAAATACAAGAGAGTTTAAACCCAACATCTGGTGATTACTACAAGACGTTACCAGCACAAATAAATGAGAACTTGTAGAAAAACTAAGGACTTAAACATTTATTTGAAAACAATGCAGGCTTCAGTCCCTTTTTCATTTCAAGTAGCTTCCGTCTTCCTCATCACTCACAGGATCCAAATGCTTTTCATTTTCCAAACTTCTGATATCTTAAGACATGTCTAATTACTGATGTAGGCTTCAGTCCTTTTCCAACATTTCTGAGCTTTCATAGATGTCTCAATTCTACATAAACATTAAAAAAACCAGCAGTATCTATTTTCCGGCAGAAAATAGATATCCACTATACAAAATATTCAAGACAGCAAATAGAGATTAGTGGATCATATATCCAAAGATCCGACTGTGCTGTGGTGTGATTTTCTTACGCATCTTGGGTACCTCCAAAAGTTAACTGGTAAACACATGCTTGATCATATAAGTATTACGGAGACATTTGGATGTGCTCGTGCTCCTATTTTTCTTGACCAGTTAGAAATGGAGAATTTATAATCCAGTTCCGTGATCTTGCGTAAAGTCATTAAAAATCAATTTTAATTGTTATGTTTACATCAATTTGTAGGCTACAGTGTAATTGCTTATGGCATATTTTGATTTTGGAAGACTTACGTGGAGTTGCTGAATAATAGAATGTTGAGATTGCCGTACCTCGTCGTAACTATCTACGCTAGTATTTCTAAAACTTACCTATTTGTGTGTCTGTATCAAGTGGATGCTTCTAATAAATGTTTTAAATAGTTTTATGAAATTTAGACGAATTATTGATAAAAGAATCTAACAAAAAGATCATATCTGAAGGATGATGGCATGTTGCTTGTGCTCTTCTTTTTTTTTTTTTTTTTTTTTTTTTTTTTTTTGAGATTATCGTGGTGGAACCCGTAATGCGAGCGCACGCCCCCGTAGGGACCTCAAACTCGCAGAAAATCCAAAATTTGGACCATCTCTCGATTTGTGCTTGTCATCCTTGCGCAGGGGCCATGCTAATCTTCTCTGTATCGTTCCAATTTTATCGGATGTCTCCGAAGAGTTTATTCCAGATGACAATATACATATCTGAAGGATCTGATTTAAGTGATTTTCTTATGCATTTATTCCGATGATCATCTTGCTCGTGTCGAAACAGGTTAATTCACCCCAACTGGGGCTTCAAAGCTGGAAGAAGCAATTCAGTTTCTCCACAATCTGGTTATTATGCCGGTGATGATTTGCAGGATGGAAGCAACAATCGCGGTTATCTATCATCTGTTTTCAGCTCGGCGAAGCAGAAAGCTACCGTCTTTAATTGGCGCCATTCCGAAAGCCGGAAAGTTAGTCGTACGTTATCATCGACAATTTCGTCGCCACTCGAAAGCCCCCATGGTGCACAAACTCGACCCGAGTATGAGGACGATGCCCAAGAAGTGCCAGCCGAAATTGCTGCAAATCTGGATGCTTCTGATTTTCCAACACTGACAGAAAGTTACGACAAGTTTAAATCCGAACGGGAAGCTAAACTGGAGGAATGGCTTCGCGGGTCCGAAAACGAGAGCAGGTTGGTAGAAAACAATGACGAGTGACCGCTGCGAAGATCGATTGGATAAGTTGGGACCTGAACAGTTGATCAGGAAGTGCAGCGAGCCTCACAAGGCGATTTTAGGTGTAAAATATTGAGAAATTATGTTTAGTTTTCTCAATTCAGCTTCCGAAAATTGAAAAACGTGCCGACGTGGCACGGGAAAAACGAGGGGTTGAAACATAAAATCTCTTAAAATATTTGTTTGCTTTGAGTATATTAACTGTTCAGGAAGTACATCGAGCCTTCAAGGTGATTTTAGGTGTAAAATTTAAGAAATTTTGTTTCGGCACTCCTAATTTTACGTTTTCTCGGTTCAGCTCTCGTAAAAAAGTGCTGATGTGGTGCTGGAGAAATCGGGGGCTGAAATGTAAAAACCCCTAAAATATATTGTTTGCTTTGAATCTATTTTGATACGATACAAACTTGTTTGAAGTTTGGTACCGCGAACATTGCCCTCTGCAAGGGGAGCCATTTGCAGTGGCAGATCTATAAATTGTCTTAGCGGAATTCCTTATAACATATAATTTATATTTTCAAGAATATACTGTTATTTATATTAAAAAATATAATCTAGATTTTTGTTATTAATGTATAATATATATATGGAATATTAAGATGTTTAGATGGCTGAAAGATAATAATAATAAAGAGAAACACATAGAAAGAAATTGAATTTTTATCAGATTTGATAATATGTTTGCCACCAAGATTTGATATGTTGTCACCAAGATAAAATAATATATACTGGACTAATTGTAATGACCAGTTGGTGTAAAACCATTATACTTTTACTCATAGGTTAAGTCTGAATGCAAAGTTGTAATTTAGATAAGCGATATTCGATGTCTCCGTTCTAAAAAAGCTAACTTAGGGTCGCCAGATGTCGTCATTCTAAACAGAATCGTAATACTCATTTTCAATTTTAAAAATATTCATATTAATTAAAATAAATTTGTAAAAAAAAAAAAAGAAAAAACAGAAAACCTATACTGGGGCGTTCTACACGATCTTTATCCCAGGAAAAAAAATGAAAATAGGCGTGAGAGACATTATAGCATCAAACTGACGAGTTGTAAACTGGATGGATATTTACATATATTCTACTAGATAATGGGTTTTAGTTATTACAAAAGGGCGCATAGGGTTCAGTCTCCAGCTATAAGTGCATAGGGTTCAATGCTCTCTCTCTCTCTCTCTCTCTCTCTCTCTCTCTAATATCTCTTTTTTTAGATTATCGTGGTAAAATCCGTAATACGAGCGCACCCCCGTAGAGACCTCAAACTCGCAAAAAAATCCCACATCCAGCTCCGACCGACGTTCTGGGATCCGAGTACAGGCCTTCCTTGAACGGGAGCTCCCGCCACAAATATAGAAAATTTTTAAAAAATTCTGCCAAAAATTTCACCCCACGCGGGCTCGAAGCTAGATGGTGACGCTTCCTAAGGCGCCTCCCATCCAGTTGAGCTAGCCGTGCTTGGCCTCTCTCCAATATCTCAACCGACAAAACTACATATTAGCATTTCACCAAACTACTAGCTCCGCAATGATGCAAACTTCAAACACCCTATTAAGTGGTTACGATTTTCATTCCATGGTTAAAATACCAACCAAACACCCCATTAGTTATTACCAAAAGGGTGCATAGGGTGGTCCTGTCTCCAGCTATAAGTGCATAGGGTTCAACGCTCGATCGCTCGCTCTCTCTTTCTCTCTCTCTCTCCAACATCTCAACCGACAAAACTACATATTAGTATTCCACCAAACTAGCTTCGAAATGACGCAAACTTCAATTTGCAGCAATATCACAATTTATATAATAACATATAATACATTGCTAACGATATTTACACAAGTCAGAAATTTAAGATCCAATATTACGAAACACTCCTATAAATAGTACAGTATAATACTAATAACATAACACATGATCAGGAGCTGATTTGAATAAATTTTTTTTTCTTTCTTTTTTTTTGAAAAAAAAAATTATGGGGGACTAAATTGTAAGAAATTTGAAAAGGAGGGAATACCCTAGTTCTTACCAACATGAGGGAAAAAAATGTGACCACGATCTGTAACAATTTTTCATTAATTGTGATAGGTTATATGAATCTTGAAGAAACAATCCGAAATTTTTTTTTTTTTTTTAAATTATTTTTAATTAAAATTACGAAAATAAAATCAAATATAAAAATTTGCAAAAATAAAACGCTGCCGCCAGTTAAACTGGCGGCAGCATTCCACGTCAGCGTCGGATGGCCTAGTGGCGTACTGACGCCAGTTTGACTGACGTTAACATCTGCCGCCAGTTAAACTGGCGTCAAAGCTATCGCCAGTTAAACTCTGCAAGCTGCAAACCTGCATGACGAGGACTTATACCAACTCCGCCAGTAATCTTGATTACCTGGAGCACTTGGACCGGCTTATATCAACTCCGCCGGTCTCTGGAGCACTTGGACCGGCTTGACAGTAATCTTGATTACCTGCCTCAGCATGGCGAGGACTTATATCAACTCCGCGATCCTCCTCGGCGTCATCGGACGAACCTTCACGGGAATGTTTACATGTGTACTTTCATAAGAATCTTCATCGTTATCTATGTAATCCTCGATTTGAGAAAACAGATTACATATGGGATCGTTCACTGAATTATTAGGTTGTGTTGTTCTCGCACATGGACTGACACTGACATTTTCAATAGGCTCACTTGGACCGGCATGATCGTCGTCAGCCTGCGATGGATTTTCTAATATCTCCAAATTCAAATAAATATACACAGTGTCCATACAAAATCCGTTGAGACTTTTCATGTCATCTTCGCAATCTATAGGTACTAGCACATATGTAACAGATCCATCACGTGACGGCACCGGACATCTATGAAATATTTTTAGCGAATATTGTGACGTATCAACATGAAATCTCCTACATAACTTTCTGCATAGATAGGCATATGTGCATTTCGAAGGTATTATTACAGCACTGATAGGCTGACGATCATAAGAAACACCATTCGGACCTTCCACTATATTGCCGTTCATGTAACAAATAAATTACCGCTGCAACATCTATCAACATCCAATATAATCGGTTATAAACAAATAGTCGTACATGATAGCGTTATTATATATATTTCGTATTACACTACGATTAGACAGATAATATTTTAAAAATAACTACGAAATATACAATGTATTACGCACATTACGCATATATGACCGAATACATATATTACATTTAATTTATATTTATCGTGCTACACTAATGTACAATAACACATATTTTTCATATAACACATGTATACCTTATATATACAAATATATACAAAAAAATCATAAAATCTCACAAACAATACTAGTACTATGCGAAAATGTATATCTACAGTTATAATTTTAATTACAAGTACATACAACTCTAGATCTACAATTTAATACAAAACGTATAACTTAGAAATACATACCGTATTTTTTGTAGATCTTGGTCGAAATTAGTAGATCTATGTAATTCTCACTTAGATCTACGAAATTTTAGAAAGATTTTGTGATTTGGGACGAGATATTTCGAAAATATGGGGGAGGGGGCGAAGTAAAGGAAGAAAATGGGAAAGGAGAAATGATAGAATCTGTCGCCCGTTTAACGGGCGTTAATGCTTTACGCCAGTTAAACTGGCGGCAGCAACTTCGTCACGCCAGGTGGCGGTGACGTGGACGCTGCCGCCAGTTTAACTGGCGGCAGCGTTTTATTTTTGTAATTTTCTGTTTTTTATTTTATTTTCGTAATTTTAATTAAAAATAATTTAAAAAAAAAAAATTCAAACAATCCTGTAAGATGATATTTGATTCACATTTATATAATTAAATCAATTTTGTAATTAAACTATATGTCTATATTTAACAGTTTCCAACAACTATATAATTATTAATTATGATACAAACCTTTCAATATATAGCAAATTACATGCATCATAGTAATCTTACCTCAGTTTGAAGTATCCACTGGGAGATCTGACAAGGCAGTTTGTAACATGTTCATCAATTTGCTTTTCAAGTAGGAAACACTATGCGGCAAGGATCCGTACGAATCTATCTCGGGATCCGCAATAACCGCCGGTGCTCGAAGCATATGCACTTGAAAAAATCGTCTAAGACACGGCTCCACGACATCGATGAGATGGATAGATGCCGGCATGGACATCAAATTTTAGAAAACCCATAAATCCAGCTAACAGATAATGCTTCGTACTCACCAGCTCCGATATGAATATCGGAAAAAATATCCTACTGAAAATCAACAACTTTTTCCGTCGGCTTCCGTCTCTCCCTCCTCTGAGCGTATCTTCCTCGCAGAGATGAGCGGTGTGGCCCACCAGATAGCACAAGTACGAGAACACCTTCCCGAAAGCCGAGTTAGAGGTTATATCGCCGATTAATCCTGAAAAAAGAAAAGTTGCGAGAAGATCATAATCATTTGAAGCTAGGCTGCCGGTGATACCGTCTTTCGCTAATTTAGCCTCGAGTAAATGCAAAGATTGTGATCGAGGACCCTCATATGGTAACAAGAGAGCAATTTTCAACGACAAAATACAATCGCTCCGGGCCAGAAGCTGGCATAAGCTCTGAGCTTCCTCTTCGGTCAGCAACAGTCCATTTGGATTTGAGAATGAGCGATCTAGAAGCTCAAGAATTGTCGTCGGATCAGAAAATTCCGTAAGCTTTCTAGTGAGTTCGGACCAACAGGAGTGAAGGGGATGGGGAGATCTAGAAGCATACTTGTCTTCTTTTTTCGATGGCTCTTCCGGAAGGTTCTCCCAGCCTGCATCCCAATCATCAGCTACCCAGTAGTCCTCTTCAGAAGGTTTATTCTTTACCTCAGTAGCCGATGTGAAGACCTTTTCCCACTCCTCTAACACAGATATTAAGATTTTAAGATTTAATAAGCTCATAACTTTGTTAGATAGATTTGCAAAGCAAGACACAGCAGAATCGACGGTCGATAAATCAGATGATGTGATCCTGATATCCGGGGAAATTTCTGATACTAGCTGAGTTGATTTTAGAGCGGCCAAAGAACTTAAAAGATTGTCGGTCCCACCTAACAGATCTTCTTCACTTGCAGTAGTTTTTGTAAAGCAAGATTCATCCCAAGCTTCCCATCGATCAACCACAAAAGCAAGTTCTTCAGGAAGATTCCGGAGATTTCTCCCCGTTATACCTTGCATCAATTCCAAAGCATACACTCTAACATGACCTTCCAATTTGATGTCGTTAGAAAGGGCCTGGAGCTTTTCCCAGATTTTATTTCTAACCATCTTAAGATTTTCGGCGTAGTCATCCTCCCACCTGCTTAAAGATGAGACCAGAAGTTGCATACCGTGTTTACCGTTCCAATATTTCCTCGAATCCACCATGAGATCATCCATCATATAAGAGTATAAGTTCAGTATATCATCCAGTTCTCCATGTGGGGTACATAATTCCAAATTTCCAGCTATAGTAAATAATTTAGAAATCTGTTTGAAATCACAGCCTGAAAAGATCATATACTTGAAAAAATTTAAGATTTCCAATTTCAAGATCGCCTTAGAACCGAGTCCTACATAGTAGAATATTATGCTCCAGCCCTGATTTGCAAAAACCTCATCTTCCATCACCAACCTTCTCAAAGCATTAAGACACTTTGAAAAGCTCCTTGCAATTAACAATTCCTCGGTTTCATTAATATCATCGGCTAGCTTAATCCAAAAATCCAATACGTTGAATAAGTATTTATTCCAAGAAGATTCCTCGAGAACTTTGGGAGAGCAACGAGGAATACATAGAATAAGATACCGACCAAGAACGGTCAAAATATCTTCTCTAATGTATGAGAAATACCTCTTTGAATGATCGTACTTTAGCTGAACTTCTTGAATATATGTTTCCATCTCATCAGGAGAGCAACTAGATGAAGTTGGATTTCTATCTTCTAGAGCTTGTAATAGAGATAGAACATGATATTCATAAACAGCCTGCCAGGATAGAAGTTCCTTAGCCATTGAGTCAGTGTACACACGATTAAAGGTCCGAACCATCTCAGCAAGAGCATCGACAGTAGATTCGTTGATATTGTTGCGAACCTTCAGTATTGAAAGTATTAAAATTCACATCATCTAGGCCAGCGATATTTTTGAAGTTCAATTCTTCTATAAAGGAAACCCTAAGACATTCTTGTTCGAGAATCTTGTAATATTCGTCCAATTGCAAAATATGCGAATGTCGACTTCCCTGATAACTAAGCAAAGATGGATCTTTGGTCTTTTTCAAACGCAAGTAGCACGCTGAAAGAATACTATAAATGTAAGAGAGACGCTTCTTGTTAGTCCCTTTAATTTCGGGATGAACAGCTGAGCGAACCATATAAATAACATCTCTGGGATGTTTGACAACATCTTCTCTGAATTCTGAGATCTCAGCTAGAATGTCATCATTTCCCCAGTGCTCTGAAACGAGAGCGCAAGCAAAGAAACGAAGAACCATCTAAATATTTTGAGAAATAATGCTCGGTCAGGTAACATTAATAAAGAAACAAGTTTTGCACACTTAGTAGTTGTACAGTTAGTTGAGAGAGAGAAAGTACCTCAAGGCGGTGCAAACCATATTTATCTGCAAGGTCTACTGCTTTACGAAGTATGTGTTTCTTTTCCAGCTTTGTAGTATCAATAAACGAGTAAATAGCCTTCCTTATATACTCGGTATCCCTTGACAAAAAACGGGCACTTTCCACACCAGGCATTAAATTTTCTACTGCTCTTGCTTCGTCAGCACGTTGTTTCTGCTTTTCTAATTTTGCTTTCCAATCGTGCCAAAAGTTGGAATGTACTTTGTCAATCTGATCTTTATCATCTAATTACAGACATGACGATAGTAAAATTGAGCATAGTCGTCATTTTATCCCATAGATATATAATAAAGTAATGATCAGGTATTGCATATTGAACAATAGATTATCTACATCTGCGCTGACAGAAAAACACTAAGCAGAAAGATGTAAAACGCATATTGAAAGAATCATGCTTTCCCACTTCTTGCTAGACTGGTTATGATGTTGTTTTAGAAATCTGTTCCAAGGCACCGCGTCAAAGAGGTCTTTTTAGATTTTGTCACTTAAATTAATTAATTAACAAATCTATATTAATTAGATTGTAAAAGCACTATGGACTTCTGTTCTACTAAACATTTTTTGATGTTTATATCATTATTAAACATATCGCAGCTCTGAACTGCCAAAAGATCACGTTGTGCCGCACAGCTCTGAACTGTATCAAAAACACTTGCTCTGCTCGGTTTAAAAGCCTTCACTGATAACCAAAGATCCTAGGTCATTAAGTAGCATGGATAATATAAAGAGGTATTTCGATTGATATGCTACGAATAGCCAGCCGTCTATGCAAGTTACTGAATCCATGAACTAAAATCACCAAGGTCTTAAAAAGTTAGAAGAATAATGCTTAAACCAAATTTACCTGAACTCAATGATGCACGCTTTTCTCGGAACTTGTCTAACAAAAGTTTACGTCGTTGTTCAGGATTTGAGAATTCAATGCAACCATTGTTTAGAGAGCCATATATGAGTCCTATATTCATGATGCTGTATATTTCCTCATAATCTTCCCTTCTTTTCATCTGTTCCTCAATTATTTCTACTCCATGTAAAGCATCATTAAGATTTAACAAGATTGAGCATCCACGAATATCATCCGCTTCAGTGACGGGAGATTTCATAAAGACCTTGGCAAGATTGGCAATCAAATAGTCGTTTGGAGCAAGATCATTTACAGCCAACCAATGAAGAATAATTACAATTGCCTGCATTTGCAAAGGAGAGGGACTACCGAAAGTTTTGGAACTGGTACTAACTTTACCATATTCTTCCTTCTCGCTCAGACCAAGAAGCCAAGGAATTTCGACCGCAACAAAGAGTAAAGCCTTCTTATTTTCTTTAAGAAAAGATTCCCACATACCACCACCTTCTGATGGTAAATCCATACTAACTTTTGACAGTATATTTGTTACATTAGTAATTAGAACTTGATCATCATTAACATTTAGGTGAGGGAGGTTTTGTATATCTCCAGAGATAAGATTAATTGTTTCTTGGTGACCGTACACAGGAAGCTGAACTGGAGATCCTTGGAAGAAGAACTTGGGAGGACTTGCTCCGGTTGAAGTAACAAGCTGCTCGGATTGTTCAAGCATGTCAGCTTCTTTCCATGCATTTAATAACTCCCCGACAGATTCATCATCACAGTGACTCAAAGCAAAACCAAGGAGATGCTTTCGAGAATTCATATCCATGTTGTCAATATGGGGACCCCTCGCAATTGCTGCACACAAGTCCCAAATAGGTCCATGGTCCTTTTTGGCCAAAACTAAGCAAAGATTAAAAGCTAGCTGCAGATCACCAGCTACTGCAGCTTCTCTAGCAACAGCCTCTTCTACAGCAGCAATATCTACCGGAGAGTTCAACCCAAGAAGTTTGGCAATTTCGATAAGTTCTTCTACATTGAGATAAGCTCCATTTTGACTTGAAATGACCATGGTGATGATTTCCATAGGGTTTCTTACCTGCCTGAACTGCACTGGGAGGATTGTCACTCCAAGACTTGGAAGTTTGATGGTCAGTGCATCTATGATATCAGATTCTGCTTGTATGAGTTTGCTGTTTGGAAATAGGCTTAAACAGTCCTTTGCCTTCCAGATCTGCAATAATTTCGTAAGTATACTTATAAGAACAAGAATTGGTCTTTTCAAAAGATAACTGAAAATTATTCAGTTAGTACATGCACCAGAGTTTATGCTTAGGTCTATTAGTAATTCAGAAGGTCGCACTTGGAAAAAAAAAAGAGCAAATAGTGCCCAGTAAAAAAATAAAAAAATAAAATATGTCATAATTATTGACAATGACAATTGAAATTTATTGGGTCGGAACTTAACTAACATCTGAAGCTTGAAAATCGTACTCACCAGATAGGTTTACAAGTAATCTAAGAAGTCTATTTGATGGTCCAACTCAAGTGTTAAAACCCAATTTAGACAAGCCATTTCCCACTTGGGCCCAAATAAAGCTAGCTTAAATTATGCTGATTATGATTAATCCAATTAGAAAACCAGGTAATTAGCTACGAGTCATTGTGATTAGGTAAAATGGAGGAGAGTAGGAGTTATTATACAAATAAAAAAAGCTTAGGCTCAACCATGTCATTTCGCATTTCATCAACAAAATAAATCATACTTCTTCCAATAATCTTCTATATTGTATCCTAGCTATTTCAGGCTGAACATTTCGAAGCACCACCAACGGTCCACCCTAGCATCTTGCTACAATATTCATGGCTTCCTATCCAAACCCCACCATTTCTCAGTAGGGCATGCGTTTGCTAAAGGTTTTGCAGTTTACAGGTTTGACCGAAAGTTTGGGAAGCTAGGGCTAGGCGGCCATGAATGGAACCAGAGTGATACTGGATTGACCATTAATGATGCTTGGGAGTGCTTGACTTGAAGTAGCTAAAGTGGATAAGAGAAGATGAGTGGGGGAAAGATGATAATGTGCATTCATTGCTCAAATGAGATAATCTGGTTGAGTCCTAAGCTCTTGCCATTTCTGCAATGCCTAACATACTCCATCTAACATAAGAGACATGTTAAAGAGGACATCTACGCCCAATGACTCTCATTACTTAATTACATAATTTGCCATTGTAATTTGACTAAATATAAGAACTTAATTAAACATATGTCATAAACTAAGCTAGCTTTATTTGGATCAATGTGGGGAAAGTGTTCAGATGTGTCTTAGGTACCTCACCACAGTCGTGCATAGTCCCCACTCTACCCTATAGCTAATCCATGCCTAGCAGTCCCAAACTCCATTCATGGCCGATCTCACCATCTCCATACTGTTATGTACGGAATTAAAGGGGTTCAAGCCACATGAGGACACGGATCACGGATCAAGTTCATATTAGTCAGAGTTGTATTAGGAATAGTTTTAATAGGAATATCCATAATAGGAATATTTGTAGTAGGAAATATCATATTTGAATATTTTATTAATAGAATATGTAGGAGAATGTTATGGAAATAACATAGAGGGATAGCCTCTATAAATAAGTATGTAATGTTTATTTTTATTATGGAAGAAAAAAATTAGTTTTTATTATTAAATTAGTTGGTAAAATTAGTTGTAGAGCCGCCACCGGGCCGCCGGTGTCTTATCTTCGCTGCGTCCGAGCCACCGACGTGAGCCGATCCGATCGGTTCATAACAAATTGGTATCAGAGCCAAGGATCCACCCTCGCCGAAGCTGCTGCCGATTCACTCATCACCACCACCCTTATAACAATGGCATCATACTGGGACATACTACAACCTACACCCTCATCGCACTGGCATCCATCATATGTGTCTTATCCATTGCCACCAGAACCTCCGCAGACTTATTATCAGCAGTCATCTCCACCATATTGGTCTTCTTACTCATCACCATATGTTCAATTACCGCGGCAGTGGGGTTACAATCAATCCCCATCACCACAGAGCTATGATTCTCCTCCCGAACTTCATACATCGCAACTGCAAGATACTCATTATCACGTGTAGCCAGTATCTCATACGACAGATCAGCTTCATGACTTTCTATCTACTGTATATGAGAAAATACAAAACAAGTTGGGAGAAATATTTAAAGACAATGAAGAACTCTTGAGAAAATTGGCTGAGCAACAAGATGTCGAAAGGAATAAAGCGTGCCTTCAAGAACTTCGAACTATTCGGCAAAAGGACTCCGTGGCGCAATATTGGATTGAGTTTTTGAAACATAAAGCTGACATAAATTTTGAGTCCGAACAACACGTTATTAACATATTTATTGACGGTCTCAAAGACGATATTCAAGGAGAGCTGAAAAGAGCAAGCAATCACTGCACCTCGCTTCTCTTTACTTATCGATTAGCCTTATTCTTTGAGTTGTGCGACAGTGGACATTTTGAGGAACCTATTGACGTTACTGGAAAGAATCCATCCTCGATGATTGGACAAGTATTGCATTGGCTATATGTTATTATAAAAATTGTCCGCCCCTATTTTCACAGGTTCAACTCGTTGCAAGTTCAATTAACATACTTATTTTGGTGGTTCGGACAAAATCAGTTTTCTCGGCGCTTCAACACTGCAAACCTTGAGGGCAAGGTTGCTTTCCAAGAGGGGTGGAATGTCATGTACGGAATTAAAGGGGTTCAAGCCACATGAGGACACGGATCACGGATCAAGTTCATATTAGTCAGAGTTGTATTAGGAATATCTATAATAGGAATATTTGTAGTAGGAAATATCATATTTGAATATTTTATTAATAGAATATGTAGGAGAATGTTATGGAAATAACATAGAGGGATAGCCTCTATAAATAAGTATGTAATGTTTATTTTTATTATGGAAATAAATTAGTTTTTATTATTAAATTAGTCGGTAAAATTAGTTGTAGAGCCGCCACCGGGCCGCCGGTGTCTTATCTTCGCTGCGTCCGAGCCACCGACGTGAGCCAATCCGATCGGTTCATAACACATACTTCTGTTCATGGATGCCTAAACCCTGACTTCCCAAACTTCCACCCGTAACTTCTAAACCTCTCTAATCTCCCCCAGATTGGGCTAGGCCAAAACCAAGCTCGTGGTAAGCTCATTTAAATCTTGATCAAATAGATATCAATTGAGTGAGTCAGTTAGTAGGTGTGAGGTCTTGAAATTACAAACATCAAGAGGGTAGAGGAAGGCCAAGAAGAGTTGGACAAAAACTCTCAACTCGCCTCATTTTTATTAATTTGAATTAAACATTGCACTAAATAAAGCACAGGCGTACAAGGATCCACATTGATGGCCCCACCTAGTTGAGAAATGCTTTGTATTGTTGTTGTTGTATGGTAAACCTTGCCAACAATGACACACAATAAATGAACCTGAAAAGCTAGCATTCTCTAACACAACACTGAAACCTAAACTTTCATGTAAATAGAGTTGGAACCTAGAAACTGAACGGGCATAAATTTCTAAAGTACACAACGTAAGACACAGTAACCAAATCAGTTCAAAAACATTTCTAATGAACTTCTGCAATGCAAAAACTGATTTTTCATTGACCTATTCTAGCATCAAGCTTCAATAGTAATCGATCCAACAAAAATGAAAAGAAGGTTGTGCAGTAAGAGAAAACTGACGTATGCTGATAGTCTATAACCCATATCCATGATATTGAACCTCATGCAACTATTGTCATTTTTTAAAATAATGGACGCCACTAATTAACTTGACATGTTTAGAAGAAAGAACATTAGAAGAAGATATCAAGGCTGCCAAACCATCGTATTATTCTTTCACAAACACAAGAGATAGGACTTTGGAGAAAGAAACCTACTTCATTACTGTGAAGGCTTGACGCTGAGAAGAAATACTCTCTCGCGGCTTGAATAACCAGATTCTCGGCTTTTTCTGTTGGTAGAGAGGTCAGATAGTATCTTGCAAGCGAGAATCTAGCAGCTTTTAGAAGGCCTCTACAAAATTCAACAAGATTATACTCTAGGTCAAGAAAAGGAAAAGCTTTCTCTTGTAAATACTGCAAATCACGCCACATATTAGTCCAATCACTATCTGTTTTAACCGGTTGTCGACGGGCAAATTTTGACAATATAAGACGGATAATCTGTTTTACATTCTTCACCTCCGAATTAGCAGACAAAAAGAAACTCATAGGTTTTGGAACCTGCAAAAAGAGGAATAACACATTATCAGCTAATGTAGAATTTAGAGCTTCACAAAATCACTAGGTACATAGAAAACACAAAGATAACATCACGGCACCAAACCAATGTATGTGATACTATAAATATCATAATCCACCTCTTAGAATAGATCTACTATTGAAATTGTAGATGTGAATACACCATAATCAAAGAAAATAAACACCTCCATGTGGGAAGAAGCTGCTTAAAAGTGAACAAGAAATCATGCAAAACTAAGACTTCCTACCACTTAGCTTCAACAGCTGTAATTTTATTTTGAATAGCATGTTTCATGCACTTTTTATTCCTTGGAAATGCCACCATAAAGACGGAACATAAGCAACAACCTCAGAAAGCTATCTCCTGTAGAATAAAATAATGAATTTTCTGACCTGATAATATTCCATAAGCCTTCCTGCCTCTACATGGCCTTCTGCAACTTTTATTTTCTTATTCAACTTGTCAGATACATCTTCATCTAAATGGTCTGTTTCATCTTCAATGTGTTTTACGGATGAGTCTACTTCATGGGACTCCATTTTGCTACGCTTCCCGGAACTCGAAAAAGGACTGCTCTGGTGAGAGAACTTCGGAGTTCCAGGACTCTGTCTGGGGCTCATATTCTTTCCAGCAAAAGCTAATTTGCCTTTGAAAGGTTTTTGCCCAAGCTTCGACAAAATGGTTGTCATCACAGTCCAGCGATCTGTGAGAGTGCACAAGTATAAGCAGTCAACCGCAGTTTCTATCTTTTCAGCTTCATTATAAAAAATCCATCAACTGAATCATCACATGCTCTTTCAAGTACTGCTAGACATATCTCTAATTTATTTTCTGCAGCAATTTCCTTCAACCATTTAACCAGGTATGATTCCCTCTGCTCAAAATTTATTTCCTCCTTTCGCGGCAACCCAGATTCAGAATGTTTTGATTTAAGTCGAGTCTGCATGAATGGGATGGCTTTCGTGCGCAGACGTTCTACCACAGTGGCCTCATTAACTCCTCTAAGCATCATTCGAAACTTCTCATAATCTGAAAGTTGCTCCCAGCCCACTATAGTTAAGATTGTATCTTCATCACATGTATCTGAGTATATCAGCTGATGCAAGAATGAGATGTCTTCAAGAAAACGCTGCAGCTGCACTAAACCCTTGCGGCAAGCAATCTCCACCAAAGAGATACAATTATCTAGTTGCCCACTTAATTGATCAATGTCCATAGCCCTCTTCTTGTACCATTCAGTAAGTTCATTAACTGATGGCCATATAAAACCCGTCAATTCTTTCAAAATATTTTCAGTACCAATCTGCACCATTCTTTCAGAATTACTTCCAAATCTTCTCCTTAAGAAGGAGACCATCTTTTTATTTTCAACCCAATCTCCCTCTCTTAATGCAGGCGAGCCAGGGGCAGAACTGCCTGGGAGTAGCTGATCATAAGACTGAACAGGGATTGTTTCAGGAATAGCAGACAGAATTGATAAAGTATGAGGAGATAGGGAATAAGGATGGCGCTTCAAAAGAAGGTTGAGTGCCCCAATTTTTCCATTCTCCGCAATAGTTATAGCAGCTTCAGCCAAGGAGATTACACGGAAATTCCTATATTCCTGGGATGAAAACCTACAAAAAAGCATGCACGTAGCAGCCCATAGGTCCATAAGTACAAGTGAGACCAATATGCTTCAAAGTGCATGAAGCAGAAAGAAGGAACTGCACGTCCATCAATGGCCACAAGAATAGTCGAGTTTTCATTAAATGGAAATCAAGCAAATTAAACTACTTATGATCTAAATAAGTAACTCATACTGATATGGGTACCATTACCATCTGTGCTACATCAAGCATATTTCAACTAGCCATAATAAAGCTAATCTGCAGAATCCTAGTTGAGGGGACTGCATTGGATAATCATTGTTTTGAGACATACGGTTATGTACAGGATGGACCCGTGTCCAACCCATCAGAAGATACGGATTTGAGATTGAGTTAGAGATTAGGGTTTCCTGCATAATTATATTATGAGCTTTATTTTGGAGAGTATTTAGGAGAATACTTGTATTAGGAAAGATATTATTTAGAGGAGGGTATTTAGGAGTTATTTTAGGAGGATTTTTAGGAGAAGAATTTAGTAGGATCTTGAAGGGCTAGCCTCTATATTACTCAATATATTCCTTACTTTTCATTATGGAAGATATATAGTAATTTTAGTTACAATAGTTTGTAGTCGTAGTTTGTAGAGCCGCCACCGGGCCGCCGGTGTCTTATCTTCGCGGCGTCCGGGCGGCCGATGTGAGCCGATCCGAGTCGGGTCATAACACATACATTCATAAAGGATAACCTATCTATATGATTACTACAGTACATCCCTCAAGGTTATGTCATATGTACTGCTAGTTTATTTGAAACGCATATAGAGACGCACATACTATCAACATAGCCATTAAAACAATAATTAAACATTGAGTAAATAAACTCTCAAGCAATTTAAATGAACTATTCAAACTTACATCATAAAACACAAAATTATAATAGTGACTTCTTTCTTCTAACATACAGATTGAAACAGTTTAATGTTTTTATCGAGGGAAACATACCTAATTGGTACATGAATTTTCACAAAATATGTTCTTGTACCCTCCAACATGAACTTATGCCCCTGAACTTTTAATTGAGAAGGGGCCCTTTTGAACAACTAATGTGACTTTTGAGGCGGGTTGCGTTACAAATTTGATGTGGCAACTACAATGGCACTCGTTATACTCCTGCTATATTTTTATCACATATATGTTAAAAAGGGTTTTTATGACAAAGATAGTTTGACCAAAAGTAAATTAAATTATATATAATATATATATATATATATATATATATATCAACAGCAGTTTTCCCTTGAAATTGTAATATCATGCACCATAAAACTTGATGTCTGTTATAGAAAAAGGGCATCACAAACTAAATTTGAAACATGAAATGGACTGTTGGAAGTGTAGAGACACATGATAGCATTTGATGCAAGTTCAGGGACCAATTCGGTAATTTAACCTTTTATCAATATAATTAATATTACCAAAGGTAAATCAACACCTATGAAAAGATAAAAGTAAACTATCATCACGATCCATCAACTCCTCTATCAAAAACATTTTTTTTAGAATGTCAATTTAGATCATCCTGAGTATATAACATGGTGTTAGAATACATCATCATAATGTTGAGGCAGACCTCACAATAGCAGGCATAGACAAAACAATAGTGTTGTAAAAATATTTGCACTAAAGTCTGTTTCATGAACTCTAAGGCACCATGAAGCAAAGGACAAATCTAGACCTTTGAATAGCCTCATCAAATTCCTCCCCTATACTAAATGCAGCAAAAGAGACTCAAAATAGGTAGCTCTTCCAAGCAACCTAAGTGGTTTGACTTCTATCTCTAACAGTTTGACGAAGCATGTTCTTGCCATGTTTGAAGTCTTTACAACTCCATCCAAATAAAAGATAAACAATAAAAACAGTGGTGCAAGTCGATGAGGCACCAGAGTCCTCGTACAAATGGCAACCAGTTCTATCAAAAGACATAGCCGCCTAAATCTACCAACAACTTTAATATTTGCATTGTCAAGTAAGAAAAGCAGCAAAAGGAACAAGAAAAGTTTTTTTTAAAAAAACGCAGTATGAAGGATGAAAAACAAGAACAGCTGCTACCAAAGAAAAAAGGAAGCAGCAGCAACACAGCAAAAGATTTTAAGAAAAAAAAAGAAAAGAAAGAAAAGCAGCAGCATGAACAGAAGCATCTGAGTAACAAAAAGAAGACAAAAGACGAAAAAACAAACTGCAGCCAAAGAAAAAAAAAAGAAAACAGCAGCACCACAGGAAAAAAAAAGGAAAGGAAAAAGGAAAAAGAAAAGAGCAGAGTGAACAGAGGCATCCTAGCAACAAAAAAAAAAGACCCATCAACAACAACATAAACAGAAAGAAAAATAAGTAGAGAAGGAAAAAGGAGGAAGAAGAAATGAAGCATAGGAAGAAGAAGGACAATGTAGTTCCTTCTCTTTTTCATAACTTTTTTGCCTTAATTTGATCCTTTCGTTTTTGAGAAGTGAAGTAACTTGTAGAACGATCTCAAGTTGTTTGATGAATGTCAACTCCAACGCTACTAGATTCTCAGCTCACAGTACCGTTACATGCTGAGCAGTTATTGGCACACAGCACTAATCGACACTGAAACCTTAATTGCTATTAATATGAGAGTTATAAAATGCAGGTTGTATAAAGGAGTCAACTTGTGATTCCATTACTCATTACTAGGTCAAAAAGGGAGCATAAATTACTATGAGAAGACAATTATCTGTGTTTATATTCAGGTTTGTCATTATGAAACCAGTATGATAGCAGCAAGTTTCATTTTGAGCAATGTCACTTCTCCAAAGTTTAAGAACGAATAGAGGATTTTGGATTATTTATTTCGATCTTGACCATCATTTATATAAACATTCATTTACTTAAAAGATCAAACAATTGCAAGGGCAAGCACACACTTGTACAAATAGATGTGACTGTGCAAGTGCGAAGAGATAATGTAACCATATGAAACTTCTACGGCACGACATTTGTATCTTATAACTAATAGAGAAGAAAAATTTTCTGTTTGTATCTTAAAATGGACAATTGGCATACCTTCCCATGTTTATTCCTACAAAAGTCTCCATCCTGTCTCTGTGTAGCAACAGTTGAAGCCTAATTAGACGGAACTCCCAAGCTGAGCTACTTCCATCATCTTCTGAGTCTGAAAATCTATATTTGTTAGTAATATGAAGGCCATGGGAAAGCAAGGACTTCACAGCTTCCTCGGTTGGTCCTACTTTATCCACACACTCTCCAAGTACAAATCTTGTATCCTTAACTTTCGATAAAAACATACTTATAGCACGCATTCCATAATCTGAATGTAGCCATTGAGCTTTCAAAACATCATCCTTGTCCAGCAAATACCGATCCGCAAAGTTTAAAGCAGCCTGGTAGTCTTGCTTGCTAATTAGTGAAGAGTACATTTGTGAAACAGACTTCTGAGATAAAGAACTTAACTTCCAGTATATTTGTTCAGTACCTATCTGATTGCCTGCATCAATTGGAAGCTCCATAGACGACATACTTAAGTTTCTCACCTTTTCAGGTATCACTTTTTCATCACTAGACGATCCACCATCCAAAACAAAAACCAAGCCTTCAACATTACCAGCTCTTTTTAAGATCGGTGCACAAAATAATGGACCATTCTGCAAAACGTTTACACCGCAGTGAACATCATACATGGTAACACAACCAGACCTCTTAGCTACAATAAGAATCGTCCCAGACCACCAGTTAACATCCACAATGTCATCCAAGGATTTCTTCTTCTCATCTACCTCATCAGGCATGTGCTTGTACTGCTTCACAGCAAAAGCACAAGGAGTGAGGGAGTATTTCTCACAGTCCAGGTTAAATATATTTACACACCCTCTCACATCTAGAGTAGCAACAAGTCTACCCTGCGGTGAAATAACAACTTTTGGAACTGACAATTCAAGACCTTTTGAATAAGAAAAATAACCTTTCAACTGAGAACTGCAGCACTTGACTTCCAACTCCATACCGTTTACCATATGCAATACATGAAGAGAATATAATCCTGAAATAAGTCAAAAAGAATAAACTTTCTTAGATTGCATCGGGTATTATTAAATTTAATATGCTTGCGCAAACAATATAAGTAGAATGCAGATACAAAATGTCTATCTTGAAGATATACTGTAGAAACTAAAGAGGAAGCCAATAAGAATAATAAGATTAGAGGCCAAAAAAATAATGACAGCAAAGGATTATGAATTTCATGCCAAAGAAAAACCAGATATTTGTTATATCCAATTAATGTTAGACAACATAAATATTCTGGTGGTAAATGATGTGCAAGTTGGGGCAGCAAATAAAATAAGGCAGCTTGAAAAATATTACAATAAATATTGTGCACCATTAATATACCTGTATCATCTCTAGGCTTCACTTGTGGATTGGAAGCAGAAACTAAGACCACTAATGACAGCTTTGGATGGAAATCCAGGCAAGATATATCATATTGTAACGGAACCTTGCAGGTAAAGAAGTCATCTAAATTTCGAATATGGCAACTTGGTGCACCAAGACTTTCAGTACCCTCAATCTGATAAATCAAGCCATCTGCTGTAAAAGTGCGGAAGCGATTCCTGTACAAGACTTATCTAGAATTGAATTTCTTAAAAGAATCCTTAATAGCATGAAACAAGCAAAATGGCAACGCTGTACCAGAGCTATAATGTTCTCAAAAAGTAAATTCACCTTAAAATGGCAGAGATAAACTTACAAGAAAGAAGAGCTTGAGTTGCATTCCTCCAATACAAGAAGGTCAACTATAGGCTGAGATGATTTCAAATGGTCTTTTGTCAACCTGCCAATTTCTTCTCCAGTTGATTTAATGAAATAGAGCGTATTCAAGTCATCAACAACACCAAGAACACCTTGAGGTTCACACCAAGCTCCACACGTAAAACAAGTAGCTCTATCAGAACCTGGTACGCAAATGAATTTGAGTTAACATGTCCACATCCATTAGGGAATTAACACTTTGTCATACTACAACCATTAAATAATAATAAGTTCGAATGAGAAGCAGCATATCCTCATGGTTGTCCAAATCACTATTTTAAGACATAACCACCCAAAACCTGTTCAAAACGCATGAAAAAAGGACTACATCCATATCAAGTAGCCTTACTAGTGATAATATTTGAGTTACCCATCTCTCATTGAATCTGTTATCTTGTCAAAAGACCCCAAACATGCTGAGACATCATATACATGTTGCAATGATCGTGACCACAGCATAAACGACTGTTTTGCTATCCGGATTCTGGACATTGGAATGATCTAAATTCCTTAAACAGCAGCACTAATTAGAATCCAAGTGCACTGATTCTACAGAATTAAACCTCTCAAATATTACTCAGTTGTTATATGGATGTGTAAACAATCATGATAGACTCAGTACTATGAACAGTTAGCCCCCTTGCATGTGCGAGCTACTTTCTTGCGCGTCCCTTTTTACAGTTTCTCTAACTTCAGAAGGAAAATCTTGGACGATATCAGAAACCCCCACCATCCGGATTCAATTGGAATGCAACGCATATGGAAACACCAAAAGAAAATCTGCAAAATATTTCGCATCTCAACCTGATTTTCCTTACTTATTGAGTTTATTCTAGCAATAATCTTAAAAGCACGGAATTCCTCAACTAATACGTCTGGGCATTCAGATTTTGAGAACAATCTCATTGTCTACTCCATTCATCCTCAATTTGTCTTGCAATGCCTCCCAAGCCTGCAATAGATCAAAAATTGCTAAAGCTAATGTTCGTCCAAAATTATTAAAAGATTGATGACATATATTTAATTCCAACACTTCTTTCCTCCCCTAATTTTTGCTGGCTAAATGGATTAACTGTTTTTATCCTAGTGAACCGGCATTTTCTACCAATTTGACTCCAGATTGTGACTTTATCTAGATTTGTGATTCAACTCTTCATTTCTTTTCAATCTATACCTTGTCAACTAACTCTCAATGCTTTTTATCATCTTAGGTTGACTCCAGCTCTATGCTGAACAATTTGTACTACTTTCTCTGCGGCGTATCGAGCTGATTTTTGGTAAATTCCAAAGTCGAGACTTGCCAAGCATGCAGTGCCGACCCATGCCGATAATAAATCATTACTTTTATGATTTTATTAAAATAAAAACAAAGAACAAAGAAAATAAAAATAATTAAACAAAAAAGATCATGAAGACGCGACCCCGTGATTTAAGTGTTTGCAGTATAGAAAGTGAGAGGAGGTGATGGTGTCGTCGGCTATGACGTTAGTCAGATGCCCCTTCTCCTCAATGTTCACAATGTTGGGAATGGCATCTGAATTCTCCATATTAAATTAGATAAAAAATGACAGCATCGATAGTAAACAGTATCGGATCACGTGTCGAATGTGACAAAAGTTTAGGAACTAAAAATATAAATATATTAAAAAAGGTTACGCGCACGCAGTGCGTAACACTCTTCATCTTCCTCACGACAAGGATGAACAATCTTCAATTAAAAAGAAAAAGAGAAACTGCGAGCAAGAGAGATGAAGTAAAGAAGAAACGGCCGAACGACAGGAAGAAGCGGAAAAGGACGGCCGAGAGAGGCAGAGGTAGAGAAGCATGGCCTGTCGTGAGAGACGGAGGTAGAGAAGAAATGTCCAGCACGGCCAGAAAATAACCATATCAGATCCTGGCAAATTTGTCACGTGCTGGGCGGCACATTCGGTGCCTGCCGGAACGTAAAAATGATGTTCCCTCCCTTATTCAACTAGTCGATTAACTTTATCAAGAAACTAGGGGCAAAATTGGTAGTACTATCTTGCCCACTCTAACCTTTCAAGTCGATTGTAGGAACATCCTTCTCTTATTCATCATTGGAAGAAGTTCTTTCCCACAAAATGTTTGTCTTCAAGGTCGTCGATGGCGCGCTCCTGACAACAAGTATTTATTCCTTCATTTGTGTCATCTTTGGTTGGAGGTTGGAATAGGTATAAGGATCGGAATGGAAATGCACTAGAATTAGAATGTGAATGGATGATACTCTTACCATATGATAGTTCAACAAGGAATAGGAATAAGAATTGAACTCTTTACACATTACCATGAAGACACTTGGGAATCCAAAAACCCATTGACTCCTAATTCTGATGGTTACAATATAAACCAAACACCAATAATTAGAATAACTCCTATTTCTGGTAGTTATTATTTCAATCAAACACCATATTATAGTATTGAATTATGTCTCCAAAACAAGGTTGTGCCGTCTCGTGCCGCGTTTCGGTAAATCCCAAACTCAAAAAGTGCCGATCTGTACAATTTTTTATTTTTAAAATATTAATTATAAGTACAAGATTAATTAAAAAAAGGATTAATGAAACATGAAATACAAAAGTCTTAAATACATATTAAAAGTATATAGTTCATAAATCATTGCCATATGGAGTGTCGATGTGGTTGATAGAAGGGATCTGTAAAATGCAAAGCATTCAAATCTACTTCATATGCAATTTGGAAATAACAAAAAAAACCCATTATCTCAAGTATGGTGGTATTCGTGGATAAAATATTTGACCGCCCTTCATGGGCATTACGTAGATTTAAAAATAAATAAAAAAATCGTGCAGACCGAAACGATCGGCACAGGCGAGACGACCGTCACAACACGTGCCTCCCGACACCTGAAACCTTGCTCCAAATGAAGTTTATCAAAGCTATGATAACTATCCTAGTCAATGCCATTTTATTTGAATCTTGGCTTCAAAAAGTAGTTGCGAAACAAGAAAGTGGTTCGAGTATTTGTTTTAGTCCTTCGTGCTTTAATTTTAATTTGTCTTAAAGATTTGCCTAACATTGCTTGTTTTGACTTGTAGAGATGCCTCGCGATATTGCTGCACTATCCTCTGCACCCCAAGCTCATCATGTTGAGAATTGGGCTTCCAATATCCTCGCTCTACTCCACTCTTGAAGTAGCTCATCCATCTGTGCTAAAGTTGTTGTGTTAACTCCTGATAATCCCATTTAGTGATGCTTTGGCACCACTGCACAACAATGTAAAGGAAGTTGTTCATACGATCATTCACCAAAGCATCGTCCTCGAACAAGAGATGGAGCAAAATTCGGCATCACAACCCTCCCAAATGTGTTTGGTATCTCAACATTCATGAACCCACTTTTGGCCAATCTAAAGTTTGACTTGCTATTTTCCTACGAGATAATGTCGCCATGAATTAAAACTAGAAGGAAGATGGAACTTGACGAAAAACAATTTTTTCTTCCAGTGACCGATATACTAAGGTTTTTTCTACAAATTGGACCCAACTCTGCATCTGACTATTTATGTAGGAATCTAAAAGACAACTGGAGAAAAAGGGAAAGATGAGGCTGATACAGCCCTTATTCTAAAAATAACAACAATCATATTCAATCACTTACCAACAAAGATGCCACATGGTTCCATATAGTCATTCTCCTTATGCAAGATGATAACTTGGTTTGTAGCAGTAACAGCTACATGCTCGCCATCTTGGGAGACATAGAGGGACATTCTTTTGTTCCTGTATGCTCCTAACCTTTTGTATCCCTCCCACTTATCTTTAATCTGTTTTACAACTGGTTAAAGGTAAAAACATCGATTATTTTTCAAAATCACGCTAAACATTCAAGATTAGGAACCAACAAAAGCAGGAAAATCACAACCAGAGGGGAAAAAAGAATAAAGAAAAAGAAGAATAATCTAGCTAACAACTATCTTATACTGATACGAAAGTATGTATATTTCGTAAATTTCACCATGTACATTGTGCAGCAAAATGCAAACTTTCTAAGGTATAACTCCAAATCAAAGATTCCAGGCCACTGACGGGGAAAAAAAAGCTACCTAGAATCAGTTTTTCAAATGTTCTTGATGCAAATTTTCATGACTTGCAGTCCAGCAAATGGGTGATTCTGACGTGCACTACAGCAAGAAAGTCATAAACATGTTGGTGATTTTAATGGGAACATCTGTACATAAAATTCCTTTAACCAAACTTTTTATCGATATATTTTTTCTGCATCTTGCTTATTGTTCCGTCAATAAATTAACTTCGAATCACAGGAGTAAAAAGAACAGATGACACTAAATTGTCTTGTCCTACTTAAAGTGTTCATCTTAAACCAGTTGGCAATTAAGGCATCACTATTAGACTAGTGGATTAGTGAGGGTGGAAGTGCTAGATGTAAGTCCTAGCAACCATTTCAGCTGAGCTCCAGGATAGTTTGAAGTCATTTGAAGGCATGTTACTACCAAATGTCTATGGTATTTAGGCTGAAGTATGGGCATATCATGCCCTTCACTCTTGGGTCTCCTAGTCTCTAAGTTATCTCTCCAGAAAAAAGTAGGGATATCAAAAACCGCTGATCAGAGTCCGGTTTATTTCAGTAAAGCATTCTGGAAGGAGAATAACATGTCCATCCAATACCGATATAGCCTCCGAAAGCAAGGTTGAACATCTCCCAACATATTTCAAAAAGAAAAAAAACTATCAAAAATGAATTTTAAGCAATTTTATTTGCAAAAGCACGATATAGAAACGAAACTCTAATGCTTAAATAATAGCTTGTGCCCATCCAGTTCTCACTCCTCTGTTCTTGCCCATTGGTCCTCAGCCAACAGCTCCTTACACCCATCCCCCAACCTTAAACTGCATGCACCAATCCCCATATTATACTCGTACGAAGCAAAAAGAGGAATCGAGACTGGAATCTACTTGGTACCTTAACACCTTGGTCAAATTTGTCAAACCAGGACTCTGCTTGAGACCATAATTACTTTCTTAAATCTGCACACCATTCTCTCACCCGGCGAATAACATACCCAAGAAATTGCTCAGTGACCTCGAAATAAGCTCACATATACATTTGGCAGCCAATTGACAATGCAACGGAATCTTTTAACATCACATTTCAACATATTAAATCTTTGCCTATAGCAACTTAATGTATATCTCAGCGGATACCACAGAAAATTAAGCTGACCTGGAAGTTGATAAAGATAAGGCAGAAACCGGCCGCCGCCTGCGCCTCCACTCCCCTGTTTCCATATATAAAGAATATTAAAGGAGGCACTAATTAGCAAATCAAACAGCGACAATTTAAGGGGGGGGGGGGGGGGGGGGGAAGAAACCTGTTGGAGGGTTTGAGGCGGCGAGATGCTGCCTTTGGCGTGATCGCGAATCTCGTAGAGCACCTCTAATGGCGACTCGCCGCGACTGTATTCGCCGGCCATTGGATCTACAGAAATGATCCAGTGCGGCGCCGGAGTAAATTTTGCGGTGGTGGTGATAAGCTTGAATCCGGTGATTAGGCGGCGAATAACTGATTCCGGTGATAATTAACGGAAGCGTTGCTGAGAGAGAGCTATACGGTCTGACAGCAGCCGAGCCAAAGTTAGAGAAATATTTAGGGCTTTTTCGCGTTCAGCCCCTGCAGGGCGAAAAGTTATCGTTTTCAGCCCCTGAAAAATATCATCTTCCATTTAGGCCCTTCCTCGACAAACGTGCATCACTATTTTGACCACTGTATCAGTATTTTTTGGAAAAACTTTCAACATGAAAGTTTTATATTTTGATAAGATCTACAACTTTTATATTCAACATTTTTTCAAAAAATATTTCTAAATAGGAGTTTTAAGACTTTGAAATTTTTGCGGGTTATCGGATTGGATCCGTAACCCGTTAACACTTCGGAGCATCAAAATATTCATTTAAAAGTATTTTTTTGAAAAATGTTAAACATGAAAATTGTAGATCTCATCAAAATCTAAAATTTTTATGTTGAAAGTATTTTTAAAAAATATTAATACAATGGTCAAAATAAGAAAACACGAAAAATGAGAGAGGGGCTAAAACGGAAATATGCAAATATGGGGGCTGACTGCGACATGGTTTGAAAAGGGAGGGCTGTTTGAGACTTATCCCAAATATTTATAAACTTATCTGCAAATTTTATTTACTCCTACTATATTCATTAAAACTCATATCTTAAACTACTTTTTTTAAAAATAAAAATGAAATTATCAAAATTTAGAATTTATAATTTTATAAATAATTTATTTTAAAATACCAATAGGCATGTCAAGAAAATTATCAAAACAATACTAGAAATATTAATTTACTTTTACTTGTTATTTTTATCTATACATTTGACATGTCATTTATTTTTTTTTAAGAATATTTTATACAAGATTATATATTTTATTTTCTTAACAGATTTGTAATTTTTAAAAATATCTGTAATATACATTTTTGTGAGTATAATGCAAGTAATAAAATTCATACATGAAGTATTATAAAATTTGTACATAGATTATTATAAAATTTTATCTATCTGATTATGATATATCATGATCGATTTATTTTCACCCATTTTGTTTTTGATTAAATCAACGTGCTCTTTCTTGTAATATATTACCTTCAATAGCTTCTAAATGCTGATTTTTTACCCCTACTGGTAAACATAAAATTTAAAATCGTGTCCAGAAAGGATGGACATACCGAAATTTTTACCTCATATTCGTCCATTGTTCGATATCAACATTTTGCAGATACGTCCCGACACATATCGGACACATCAGAGAAGCATTCAAAAAATAAATATTCGACACGTATATCGGACATGCCAGACATGAGTATCTGACACGTATGCCCATATTTATATTTTTTATTTTTTAAAGAATTTTTTTTTCTAAAAAGAAAAATATAATATAACACTATAGCGCTAAGTAATATAATATAATAATATATTCAGATATTATATTTTTATTGATGTAATTTGGCTTTTACTTTTTAAATTTATTGTATTTTTAAAATATTATTTAATACATTATTTATTTATTTATTGTATTATTTATTATATTTTTAGTGATATAATAATATTTTTAAATATTATTTAATGTATAGACACAAATTTTTTACTAACCATATCCATGTCTTTTAAAATAAGTTATTATATTCCATATTTATATCGTATTTTCGTACCCGTATAAGTATTTCGCTTTCTAGATTTGTGCCTATGAAAAATTGTTTATATCAAATTCGGAACATGAAAAAGAAAATCCGAACTGATAATTTACAAATTGGATTCCAATGGAGGCTTTAATTTAAAAATAACTAATTGGGCCTTACTGAGGCCCAATAGACAGCAAACCGCCCAGCACTTGAGTTTACCGCTCATGGACTATTGATATCCAACTCTCCTTCCAAACCAGCAGCGCAGCCTCTCTCTCTCTCTCTCTCTCCCCCTCTCTCTCTCTCCCCCTCTCAACCGAGCAGCGCAGCCTCTCTCTCTCTCTCTCTCTCTCTCTCTCTCTCTCTCTCTTCATCCGGCCGTTAATCGCATGGCGATGGCAGATGAGTCGTGGTGGGTAGAAGACGAGATATTCAACGAACCCGTTGCAGCGCTCCCCAACATCTCCGCCACCATCTTTGACGTCTTCGACTTCGACGACGTCACCCTCCAACTCTACATCAATGCAGCCGCCGACGTAACCTCGAATCCTCCGTCTTCCTCGCGGACCTCCGACGAGGGTTTCGCCGGAACAACTTGGCGGCCGCTTCATATCGAAGCATATTATTTTCCTGAATTAATCACAATCCTCGTCCAAGGCGGCGGAGAGAGGAAGTTTGATAGTAGGGTTGTTAAAGAAAAGGTTAAGAAGCATCTGATCGCGATTGGTTGGAAGATCGAATGTAAAAGATCAGAAACGAGCTTGAGGATAAGATATATATCGCCGGCGGGGAAGATTTATTATTCTCTCCCAAAAGCCTGCCATGATCTGCTGAAAAAGAACGACAAAAAACACGAAAATCGCAGAGATCATATCAGAGTGAAGAAGGAAGACAATAGCACGGAAGGTGCAAGGAGGCCGAACTCCGTCCGAGAATACAAGCAATACATGGATAAGTTGAAGCGAGGTGGAAAGACTGAGCTGAAGATCAATGGCCGCGCTAAAACTCTGAGACTCCATGCGAAGCAACATCTTGTGAGCAGTGGGTGGAAGCTGTGGATGAAGATGAAGAAGACGAAGCCCGAGGCCTGCTATACTTCTCCTATCGGCAAGTCATACTACTCTCTCTACACCGCTTGTGTTGGATATTTGGAAGAATAATTTCTGGATATTTCAAAATTTTCTGCGATGATTTTTCCAAAAATTAACGGTGTTTGCTGATATTTTAACCGCTTGCACTGTTATCTGTCGAATGACAGATAATTAAATTTAGGAGTTTAGCTACTTGACCTAAGTTTGTAATCTTCCTATTTGTGATTAATAATAATTTCTCAAAAAAAAAATGTGATTAATATCAAGATTTCTTAATTAGATTAATATTTTGGAAGAATAATTTAGAAATTTAGTTACTTTAGCTAACTTTGTATTCTTTTAACTATAAAACTTATGATTACTGGAAAATATTTTAAAAATATTCTTGCATGTATTTGGAAATAATTATGGCAAACTCTAGACCGCTGAATTTTTTTAAAAAATTATAATGAAAAATATTTATCGTACTCGATTTATTTTTATTAGATTATTATAATAAATAAATCTACGTATAATACCTACACATGCCTATTTGGAAGAGTAATCTAGAAATTTTAGTTTCTTGAGCTAACTTTGTATTCTTTTAATTATAATATTTATAATTACTGGAAACATTTATTAGAATAATAATTAAAAATATTTCTTGCGGTTATTTGGGGACTAACTTCCGAAACGAAACCTGGATATTCGGATAATTTTTGGGCCAAACTTCAACTGTGTCCCGAATATTTTTCTTATTTCTAAATTATCATACAAATTTACAAAAATCAACATATTTTCATAATATTATCCTAACAGAAAAATCCACGTGATATCATTCTATCAATATTTTTCCGTTGCATGTAAATATGGACGTAGAAAGTATGGAAACGTTGACCCCTGCAGTATCCATACAGTAGTCTATGCGGACAGATTTTTATTTTATTTTTCATTTTTAAAAAATTATTTTTATTATTTAAAAAAATAAAATTCTATATAATAATATCAACATATGATAATAAATTATATACTAAATATTTTTTTTTTTATTTTTATTGATAAAATTAGACTCATCTTACTTAAAATTATTTTAAAATATAAATATTATATTATATTATACTAATTTATTATTATATTTTTATCTATTTAAATATTTAAAATAAATTAATTTTTAATTTATTTATAGTTTTTTATTATCGTAGTCGAATGATACTTATGTTCTATTTTTTAAAAATTATTATATTTTATATTATATACGTAAACTCTTTTACAACAGTGAAAAGTCAAAAAAGTCAATTACCTCAGAAAACAAATTGGATATAAAAGAAACAATATTAATAACGAATAATTGGTCTGCAGTCCCTCCATATTATTTCATCATTTAAATCCTCTTCAAAAATTGTTTTTTGCACTTTAGTCAATTTGACATCTTCTGATAAATTTTTAACATATTCCTATAAATTTTTGACACCTCCGACATACGCCTAATATTTTATATTTTAACACATTTTAGTAAATTTTTAACACATCTTTGTTAATTTTGAACACTCTCCTAATAGAAAATAACAAATTGACACCTTTATTATAACTTTTAATACCTTTTTGATAATTTTTGACACCATTTGCGAAAGTATTTAACTGTAATTAAAACAGTCCAGAATTCAGGTGCAATAAAATTTTTAACTTTGGACCCAAACGCAACTTACCATATTAATAATAACCTAAGCGTTGCGAGGACGATACAATTTCCAATACTCAAAAAAAACCACAAAGTCCAAATTTCTCACAAACTCTATCCCAAAGCTCAGCATCATCAACGTAAGCTTTCTCTTCAGGAGATTGCAGAGAAGTCGGAGTCTGATCAAACGTACCACAAAGACCAATCAACCACATGCATGCATCATCTCTCTCTCCTCCGCCGCCGTCGCCGAGAACTCTGCCTTGCAACATCTCCATCTCGTCCAAAATCATGTCGGCGAGCTCCACGGTACACGCAGTCACCTCACTAACCCTAGATCTCACCGATATATTATGTCGCCGATATACTTTGCTCGTCTCTGTAAACTACCCAATTCAATTGCTCCCCGCCACTCTTATGGTCGTAATATCAATACAACCCCGCCACCGCTGGCGCTGACCGTCGCGTCGGAGGGCGGAGTGGTGGAGGCAAGGGCGCAGCGGCGAGGGAGATCCACTTCCCGCCGCCGATACTTTTCAGCCATAAAATCAACTTTGTCAACTAGAATGAAACACTTCTTCTTGACTAGTTTAGTGTAACACTACAAGCATGATACCAAGACGTGTGATGGTTGTCGTCGATGCTCCATGAGAGCTCTTCCATGCCAATCAGGTGCAATTCACGGACGCCGACGACGGTGAGCTTTGAGACGTGTGATGGTTTTCTCTTCTTTTTCTTCTTCTTCTTCTCTCTCTCTCCGCCGGCATCTTCCCCCTTGATCTGGCTGCTCCCCCTTCGTATAGGACCGTAGGTGAAAGGAAGATGGAGGTGTGGAGGGATGTGATGTTGTAAGGTCAAACTTCATTTCACTCTGTGCGGCCCTAATTGGTGTATTTTGGTTAGTATATACGGATAGTTTGGACAAAATAGAATGTCAATACTCCCATCATTGAGTTTGGAATAGGGAGGCTTGCATATCAGCCCCTCCCTTGAATTAAATCATCATTTACAATTGTTATCTTCGACAACTCAAAATAAATATTTAAATATTTTTTTTTAAAAATTTTTAATATAAATATTGTATATCGCATCAAATCTATTTTTATTATAATAAATTTTTTTTAGTAAAATATCTCTATAAAATTTAGCGAGTTAGCGGATTAATTTTTAAATTCACTAAAAAGTTAAAGTCTCAAAATATCTATTTAGAAATATTTTTTTAAAAAAAAATTTAAATACAAAAATTGTAGATCACATCGAATATATATATTAAAATTCACTAAAAAGTTGAAGTCTCAAAATATTTATTTAGAAATATTTTTTAAAAAAATTTTAAATACAAAAATCGTAGATCACATCGAATATATATATATATATATATATACAAAGCTTTTCTGAAAATAGTTATATAATAATCAAAATACTTGTGTTATAAATTTGGAGACTGATTCTAATTTACAACAATCAAAATAAAAGACTGATTTGTAAAGATTTTTAAAATTGGAGACTGATATGTAATTTTCCTAATGAATATTAGGAATTGGAAAAAAGGGTTTTGTAGCAACTTGACTCCAATTTGTTGATATGTTACTTAATTAGTAACTTGGATAATCAATCAGAGAAATGCGAGGATAAATTCATATTTTTCGCCAGATACATAGTTTTAAAAACTAGGATGCGAGCATTTCGCGGTCTGGACTACTTTCGTGGCTAAAATTGAAATTGATTTTATTTTAAAATAATTATAAAAAATCCAACTCAGCAACGAGTCCACTTAGTAAAATAATTATTAAAAGTCCAACTCAGCAACGGGCCCACTTAGTGAGCAAATCGTAAATCCACTTGGCAGTGGTTTGGAAAAAACAGCACATTTATGTGGAAAAGAGTAAGAAGGGAGATCTAACTAATCGAGCTGGTACTTGACCGAACAATAAAGTGATCGAAAACGGAATTGGCTAAAAATATAGCAAATAGGGAACAGAGAAAATAAAGAACATTACATATTTTTTACGTGGAAACCATCATTGCCAAGATAAAATCATAGACGATCACGTAATGCCAACGGAGAATGTACTATGAGTAAAAGAGACTACAGTCTCACAAAACTCACAATTCTCTCAAATACAAAAAGCTCTCAAGTAATCAGAATCCAACCCTAAGTATATTACGTAGACGACCTTTTATAGACGCCTTGGGAGCTAAGCTAGCTAGACGGCGGTTGAAAAAATTTCGAATCTCGGCTGGTATTTTGGCTTAATCGCGTCATTCTTGTGCTACGTCAGCTGCTAAAACCTCGGAAGACCTGTTCTCGCGTACGTGGTGACGACGTAGAGGACGTGGTCTTCAGTATATCCACGCAGAAGCGTCTGGCCGAGGTCTCCTGGTCCTCGGGTAAGAAGACTCCGAGGTGAGTCTTGGTATCGCGCGTTTCTGATATAGCCGCGGTGCTCCTCCGAGATCCGGCTTACGTGAGGCATCAACAGGCTTCTCAGGATCTACCTTCGTGGGCTTTTCTGTCTGGGTATTTAGATCTTACTATCTTTCAGACAAATGATAGTCCAAATCCGAGCTCCATCACTAATAGTGTTCAAATCATGCATAATAACACTTTTGTGCGACCGATATAACATATAGATTTAGAAATAACACCATTCAATATTTCACCTTTTGTTCTAGACAGAATTAGAAATTTATTTTATCGAAATATGGAAAGAATAAATCTTTTAAATTTTTTTACAATGCTCAAAATGTAGATTTCATTAGTTGCACCGAACTGAATAAAACTCATATTTAAATATTTAAAAAAAGTTTGAAATATAAAATTATTTTAAAAAAACAAAATTTATAAACTTGACAATTTAAATTATTTTCAAAAAAATATCTCAAATATTTACATAAATCGATGTATTAATGTGAACTTACATGACCCTATAGGTGAAAACACGTCGAGTAGTACTTTGCTTAGGTCGGCTCGTTTGAAAAAAAACGAATTCGAGTACGAAACAAGTTTAGCGCAAGCTGATCTCGAATTTAATAATAGATTCAAATTATGAATACATACTAATACTGCTATTTTTTTTTTTACTCTTACACAAATTTTATTACGTATGTCAATTCAAATATTTAAATTATATTTATTTCTTATAATATCTAGTATTTCTATATTTTAACCATCTATTTTAATACTAGAAATTGATATAGCGGAGAACAAAATATTCTTACGATTTATCGTTTTTGAACTCACAAGCTTTTGAGTCGAGCACAAGTACTACTTTACACGTTTAGATCGAGTTCGAGTCAAGCTCGAACTGCTCATGAGCGGCTTAACTCGTGTACACCCCTACATGACCCTACTGGGCCGGATGCAAATCCCTTAGAATTGAAATTCTACTATCATACATACAATAACAAACAAATAAATATCTAAAATATATTTTTATTAAAAGAAACTGTATCATTAAAATTATAAATTTTAATAAAACTAATATTATAATATTTAATTTTTTGAAAACAATATTTCTATATAAATATTTTAATATTTTTACAGATTTTAGAAACTATATTTAAAACTTTAGAAAAGTAAAATATTTATTAACTTTCTCTCTCAAAAAAAAAAAAAAAAAATATTTATTAACATATTTTTTTAAAAAAATTTAAAATAAAATTATAAAATTTATTAATTTTTTTTTTTTAAAAAATATTGTTAGATATTTTTACTGGATGCTAGCAGATTCTGTTGCTGAGAATCTGCATCCAAAATAGACATCCACTGATTGAGAGAGAAAAACAATCCTCGCCCAGTCGCCCTTTGTGAAGTTAGATTATCCGAACAAAAAACCAATTTTTTTTGAGAATAAGCAAAGAAACAATTTAATTGCCATCACAATCAATGCAAACAGGCTGCCAAACCATGGCCGATCATATAACTAATAATCAAATCTACAAAATTAAGATCAGAAATGAAAAAAACAAGATCTCGTAACAGCTTCTACTATCGAAGAAATTCTACAAATTAAGATCATAAATGAAAATTCAAGATCTCATAAAAGCTTCTTCTATAGAAGAAATTCTACAAATTAAGATCACAAATGAAAAATCAAGATATCATAACAGCTTCTACTATCGAAAGAAAATTCTACAAATTAAGATCAGAAATGAAAAATCAAGATCTCATAACAGTTTCTACATAGCAGAAAGAAAATTCTATAAACTGAAATCTAATAATAAGAAGCTTTTTAATAGCAGGAGAAGAATTTTAAAATCTAGCGAACATACCTTTCAATCGTGTATCTGCATGGAAGAATTTAAAATCCAGATTAAAACACAATTCAATTAATCAGTACTAAAATCGATAAATATTTACAAAATTTTGAGAATAAGAAAAACAAATTCAACAAAGAAAAATTATTAATAAGATAACAAATTAACAACAAACATGATATCTGGTTGGAGTAGAGGAGAGGAATGTGCTTAAGACTACTAGACCAGCTTCATGGAGAGAAGGGGATCGCCTTCCCCTCTCAGCAAATCTGAAGAGCAGAAGCTTGCGTTTGATCTCCGAGCAAAATAACGCCACCAATGCCATTGGATCAAAGGCAAAGGGGCTGCCTGAATTTTTGCTCGATCCGATCCAACAAAAATTACTTTCTCAAATCCTAGAGAAAAAGGGAAAAAAAGAATCCAGAAACTAAGAAATCGAAACGAAATTAGAGAAATTAAAGAGATTTAATGGCGGAGTCAGGATGTCGCAGTTCAGAACCATTTATAGATACATGGCGGCGCACGTGAACCCTAATTCGTTGAAGCTTCGAAAAGACCGAAATAGGCTTCAGTACTACCAAAATTACCTAATAAGTTAGCCCCAGCCCAGAGCCCATACTGATGATGGCCGTATCTAGTTCATTTTATGGATGTTCAGTTGAAGCTTGTAGTTTATATTTTGGGATACTACCATATCAGCCCCTCTACTGTTTAAAACGTGCCGAATCAAACCCCCATTTTGAATTTGCGTCGGATCAGTCCCTGCATCACTGTTCGCAAATTTTTCGGACGAAATTACCCCTATACCTGTTAACACTTCGGACACCGATATCATCCATTTAGAAGCGACCTCAGAAAAAACTTTGAACATGAAAGTTGTAGATCTCGAAAAGAACTACAACTTTCATTTTGAAAATTTTTCAAAAAAATACTTCAAAAGTTATGTTTTTGAGGTCGGAAGCATAACGGATCGACCCGACCCGACCCGAAATTGCTACAAATAGTTCGGATATCAAAAACACCTATCTAAAAACATTTGTTGGAAAAATTTTGAACATGAAAATTGTAGATCTCGGCGAGATCTATAACTTTCATGTTCAACATTTTTTTAAAAAATACTTCTAAGTAGATGATCTCGGTGTCGGCAACAAAAGGACAGTTTTGTCCAAAAAAAAGGGTAAACAGTGAATGGGGGGCTGATTTGGGCTGTTTTGGAGAGGAGGAGCTGATATGGTATGAGAATTGAAAACGGGGGGCTGATTTGGTATTTCCCCTTATATTTTTATCTGATTGATTTTTTTTTTTTATATTTAACTAATAGTATAATCTGTTTTGTCCTTTTAAATGTTTGATAAATAAAAGGGCAAATACCAATTCAGCCCCTATATTATTCCTATTCATCCAAATTAACCCCTATATTTTTTAGTTACTGTTTAAACTTTCAAAAAAATCCCTTTCTCGATATTCACGCTAAAGCTATTTTGACCATTTTATAAGTATTTTTTTTTTAAAAAAAAATTAACATTAAAGTTTTAGATTTGATGAGATCTACAATTTTTATGTTTAATATTTTTTCAGAAAATGCTTAAAAATATATGTTTTGAGATTTTAAAGTCTTAATGGGTTTAAAATTAATTCACTAATCCGCTGAATTTTGGAGCATCAAAACATAGACTTGGAAGTGTTTTTTTTAAAAAAAAAAAATTAATATAAAAATTATAGATCTAATCAAAATTTACAACTTTCATGTTGAATATTTTTTTAAATAATAATTCTAAATAAGTGTTTTAGGATGTCAAAGTTAACGGATAAAAATGAGGGACTTATCCGTCAAATTTGGAAAGTATAGGGGCTGATATGGAACTCTCACTAATAAAACTGGTTATCTGTAGGTATAAAATAAAAAAAACAAAAAAAAAAAACATATTAATAGTAGTTGATGTCTGTATAGAGTTTTTTTTTTTTTTTTTACTTGCTATTCTAAGCTACCAGGGACGGACCCAGGCTGTAGCAGGGGTGTCAAGCGACACCCCTGCTTTTCGGGCCGGGGTATATATATTATATATATATACTATATATATATATATATATATATATATATATATATATATATATATATATTATATATATATATATATACATATATATATATATATATATAATATATATATATATATATACATATATATATATATATAATATATATATATACATACATATATATATATATATATATACATACATATATATATATATGTACATACATATATATATATATGTATATATATATATATATATATGTATATATATATATATATATATATGTTGTATATATAGCAAAAAAAACATTAGTAATAGGTTGGATAAAGTTGGCGCAGCGGTTAAGTTCTGCGCTAGTGCTAGGCGAGATGCGGCTTCGAATCCGCGCGGAGCCCTTTACTCCCTTTCTTTTTTTCCTTTTTTTTTTTTTGGCCCTAAGTCTATCGTGCCTGGAGGTGCCCCTCATTTCCCCAAATCGAAATTCCATACCAATTCCATCCGAAATCGACGCCGGCCCGATCATCTCCCCCGCCGCCGCGCCGCGCCGCCGTTGCTCCGCCGCTGCCCCGCCGCCGCGCCGCGGCTGTCAGTCTGCTGCCTGCCGATCTCGCCGTCTCTCTCGACACTCGGACCTCGATCCGACGATCTCGTCGTCTCGATCCCGCCGTCTCGATCTCGCCGTCTCGCCGTCGCCGTCGACGATCTCGCCGTCTCGCCGTCTCGATCTCGCCGTCTCTCTCGACTCTCGGACCTCGATCTCGTCGTCTCGATCCGCCGTCTCGATCTCGCCGTCGCCGTCTCCGTCTCGCCGTCGCCGTCTCCGTCTCGCGGCTCTAGCCCGTCGCCGTCTCCGCGGCTCTAGCCGTCGCCGTCTCCGCATCTCGCCCGCCGCTGCCGCGTGCTTGCACGGCCCGCGCCGCGCCGCCGCCGCCTGCGTGCAGTTGCACGGCCCGCGCCGCGCCGCCGCCATCCAGTGACTGACTGTCGCGACTCCAGCCCCGCCGGCACGCCACCTTCGTTCGATTTCGCCGCCTCACACACTTGCAGGTCCATCCCGCTTCTTTGTTTGATTTTTCTGTATATTTTTTCATTAGATATGTCATTTGATTTCTAATAGTCTTGCAAGTTTAATTTGATATCAAATTTCAAATTGATCGTTTGTGTTGTTAGAGAAGTTGACTAGTATTGGGTAGTATTTGATTAGATTTTTATTGATTATTTCAACAGTGAAAGTAAAAATGTTAAGATATTTCAAGAAAAAGGACGGTGAATCCTCTCAGTCAAATGCTTTAGGAGATTCTCCGTCTGTTAATTCACCATCGACTCGAGAAAGTCAAAATCAATTACAAGTTATTATAAGTGATAACCAAGCTCCAACTGAGAATGATTTAAGTTCTCTCAAAGCCGATCCATTGGATAGAAAGCCTATTTTGGAGTACGCTCCTGAGAAACGTGATGAGGTAAGAAGATATTATATTTTGAAAGGCCCTTTTCAACCACGGAATCATGACTTTCCTCAACAGATTTTTTATGGTGTTATGCGTCGTTTTAATTCCGTTTGGTTTGATGCATATGGTGATTGGTTAGAATATAGTATCAAAGCAGATGCAGCATTTTGTTTGTGTTGCTATTTGTTCAAAAATGAGCATGAAGGGCATGGTGGGGCAATTGATTCGTTTACAAGCAAGGGATTTAGGAGTTGGAATAAAGTGGATAGATTTAAAAAGCACATTGGTGAGGTAAATAGTGTTCATGACAGATGTTTGAAGAAGATGTAGATCTTCGTAGACAATCACAATCCATTCATACTGCTTTTGATAAGCAATCTGAGAAGACCAAGAGTGAGTATAGAACACGCTTAACTACCTCAATTGATGTGGCAAGATTACTTTTATCTTGTGGATTACCATTTCGTGGTAATGATGAGCATGAGTCATCTAGAAATAAAGGAAATTTTCTTACAATTTTGAAATGGTATGCAGAAAGAAAGGAGGAAGTGGGAAGCATTGTGTTAAAAAATGCTCCAGGAAATCAAAAATTGACTTCGCCAAAAATTCAGAAAGATATAGTCAATGCTTGTGCTAAAGAAACAGTTAAAGCCATTGTTGCTGATATTGGTGACGATTATTTTGGCATACTAGCTGACGAATCTCGTGATGCATCCCATAAAGAACAAATGGCTCTTGTTTTGCGCTATGTTGATAAAAGGGGGATTGTGATGGAGCGCTTTGTTGGCATTGTTCATGTTAGTGATACATCAGCAAGAGCGTTAAAAGAAGAAATATATTCTTTACTTGCTCAACATTCTTTAAGCGCATCCCAAATACGCGGACAAGGTTATGATGGAGCTAGCAATATGCAAGGAGATGTTAATGGGCTTAAAACTTTAATTATGAGAGATACCCAATCTGCCTATTGTATTCATTGCTTCGCTCACCAACTACAGCTGACTCTTGTGGCCGTTGCAAGTAAAGTTGATGATGTTGCTTGGCTTTTTGATATAATTGCTAATGTATTGAATTGCATTGGTGCTTCTTTTAAGCGTAGGGACAAACTTCGAGAAAAACAAGCAGAGAAGCAAGAAGAATTATATAGGTTGGGTGAGCTGGAAACTGGACGAGGTCTTAATCAAGAACTTGGCCTAAGGAGACCAGGTGATACTCGATGGGGTTCTCATTTTAAAACGGTTTTGAATGTGATTGACTTGTTTCCGTCGATTATTGATGTTCTTGATGCCGTTGCTACAGAAGGATTAGATCCAATTGATAGGATCAAAGCGCAACGTCTTTTAGATGACATGCAAACATTTGAATTTGTTTACCTGTTGCACTTGATGAAAAAATATTAGCTATCACAAATGAGTTAAACTTAGCTTTGCAGAGACAAGATCAAGATATTGTGAATGCTATGTCACTGGTTGCTTTGGCAAAGAAACAATTACAAGTGATGAGAGAGGAAGGATGGGATGCTCTTGTGAGTACTACCTCTGCATTTTGCACGAAAAATGATATTGTGACACCTAACATGAATGACTTACATGTTATTAGAGGAAAGTCGAAGCGTAGAGTTTCTACAGCCCCAAATTCGCATTACTTTCGTATTGAACTTTTTTATGCAGTTGTTGATAGACAGCTTCAAGAGCTTAACAGTCGATTTAATGAGGTGAACACAGAGTTATTACTTGGCGTTGCTAGTTTGAATCCTGCTAATGGTTTTGCAAGTTACGATAAGGAGAAGATAATGAAACTGGCTCAATTTTATCCATATGAATTTGATCGCCAGAGGCTTCAGGAACTTGATTGTCAACTTGATAATTTCATATTTGATATGCGACACAATGATGACAGATTTTCTAACTTGAGGGGTATTAGTGATCTTTCTAAGAAGTTAGTTGAAACGAAAAAGCATATTACTTGGTCGCATGTCTATTTGCTTGTGAAATTGGCATTGATTCTTCCTGTCGTGACTACAACTACGAAAAGGGCTTTTTCAACGATGAAGTACATCAAAAATGATTTGCGGAACCGAATGTCTGATCAATTTGTAAATGACTGTTTGCTTACTTACATCGAAAATGATGTATTTCAGAGTATATCTATTGATGCTATCATTGATCATTTTCAAAATATGAAAACCCGTCGAGGGCAATTGTAATGTTGACTTCATATAAGGTATGTGAAAATTTTTTTGCTTGTACATTCTTACATTTGTTACTTTATTTTGTCACCCCTGCATGAAATTTCTGGGTCCGTCACTGTAAGCTACTCAGTCGATGGTGGCACTCAAATCCTCCGTCGATGGTGGCGGCGCAGCAGAGAGAACAACGGGTTTTATCCGAGAAGCCACATCATCACCGGCTGACCTACTTTGCTAGAACGGCATATATAGGGTTTAACACCGGCGCTCTATCTTTGGTATTCTCTTCATGAGTACTCTTCTTCTAGCCTGTAATATATCTCTCCATTTTCTCGAAACTGAATGCCGGTAATGACGAATGCGGCAGTAAGGAGTCGGCAATGGTGACGTACTTGTAAAAAACAAAGAAACAATTATCGTCAAATTAACTATATTAATTATTTAAGAAAAAAAATAATTAAAAAAATATTTTTTATAACTTTAAAATTATCAAAATAAAATTATTGTAATTAGATTACCTATGGAATTGTTATTCCGGAGCAACTTTAAAATCTTGATGACACCTGTCTCACCCGATACCGCGAGAGCAGCAAAGAAAGCGGATACCAATTTGATTTTGTCACGCCGCTTTAATTCTAGGCCTCGATATCAGAAATGTTATCGCTATCAACCTGAATCTCGTGCCTTTCTTTCTGCACCCTCTCTCTCTCTCTCTCCACCATTTTCTTCTTCACAGGAGAGTTCTTCTTCTTCTTCTTCTTCTTAAGACCTCCATTAAAGCTTATTTTGATCTTCATAACGTGGATTCTTGATTTTTTTTTTTGAGATGAGAGAGAAAGATCTTGATTACGTGCTGGTTCCGATCGGCATCGCCGCCATGGCCATCTACCATGCATGGCTTCTCCGCCGCGTAACCACTCACCCCACCCGCACTGTCATCGGCATCAACGCCATCAACCGCCGCATCTGGGTCCAAGCCATGATGGAGGTAATTTAATTGATTTGTTCTAATTTTCTTCATTTAATCAGAAAAACAACACTTTAATTAGCAAAATTCATATTTATATGCAGGATTCTTCGAAGAACGGGGTGTTGGCGGTGCAAACCCTAAGGAACAACATAATGGCGTCAACATTATTAGCCTCGACGGCGATCACGCTAAGCTCCCTCATCGCCGTGCTGATGACCGGAAACGGCAGCGCTCTCGCCGGCGGCGACCATCCATCCCGATTCATCTACGGTGACACGAGCGAGCTCTCGCTCTCGATAAAGCTCTTCGCGATCCTCGTCTGCTTCCTCCTCGCTTTCCTCCTCAACGTGCAGTCTATCAGATACTACAGCCATGCAAGCGTGCTGATAAACGTTCCGCCACGTGGCAATCCGCCGGCGCGCGCGCTCGCCGCCGACTACGTCAGCCGCACGCTTAATCGAGGGAGCTATTTCTGGTCGCTGGGGTTGCGAGCTTACTACTTTTCGTTCCCGCTGTTCTTGTGGGTGTTTGGGCCGATTCCCATGGCGTCGTGCTGCTTCGTGCTCGTGTTTCTGCTCTATTTTCTCGATTCTTACTCCGACTGGATCGACACGGCGGCGCTGGAGAAGAGCAAGAAGGGCGGTGACCTTGAGAGCGGCGCCGCCGTCTTCAACGTTCGCTGATCCAACGGTTATCTAGCGAATAATATTGTTTATTAAAAGATGTTGAAAGATTCCTTATGTAGAAATTCTAGTGCAATTCAACTATCGTTGAATTTTTTGAGAAGAAACTTATTAGCTATGAATTGAACTGTGATAGGTGTAGGGTAGCTTAATGTTAGGAGATGGCGGATCAGGGCCGCGGCTCTCCCGATGTGTTTGCACCCGGAATCACCAAAATCAACGGAATCTCGAAATTTTTATATAAAATTTTAACGATTTATTTAATCTATTTTTAAATATTTTTATAAAAAATATTATATTATAAAATTATAGATTTCGATGTCATCAATAATTTTGTTGTTGAACAATTTTATTTTTGGCATATTATTTATAGATGATATCGAAATTTATAATTTTGTAGTTCAATATTTTTCATAAAAATACTTAGAAATAGATCAAATAAGTCATTGAAATTTTAAATAAAACTTCGAGATCGGTGTGATACTGATGGATTATATCTTGGCCGTTGGTTTCCCTGCATCCCGATGCGTTAGCATCATAGGAGCCGCGTCCGCAGGTCAGCACCTTCACAGTAATTATCAAATGGAAAAATATATATATATATATATATATATATATAGAGAGAGAGAGAGAGAGAGAGAGAGAGAGAGAGAGAGAGAGAGAGAGATGGGCTATTTTCAGCTCGACTTGATAATAACACCGCTCAACTATGATATCGGCCGTTGGATTGTTTGAAATTGACAGTCGAGATCGCAACGTGATTTGGGGCTAAAAAAAATTTTGGGCGTTAATATTAATGGATCACGTTAACGGGCGCGAATGGATCCCGTTAACGGGCGCGCGTCCGCACCCCCTTTCTCTCTCTCTTCCTCATAATCACCCCCATTTGCTGCCGATCTTGGCCGTCGAGTTTGGCGACGAGATCGGGGCAGAACCTTAAATCGCGTAAGACATTTCGTAGATCAGCGATGAGACGTTCGATCTCGGCAACGAACACGGTGATCTGATGCCGCGACGAACTCGGCGGTCGGTCGAGATCGGTGATGAACACGACGGTCGAGATGGGCAAAGAACTTGACCTTTGAGTTAAGCGACGAAATCGACAGCTAAGGTCGGCGATGAGGCTTAGTGGCGGGACCAAAAAACCCTAGATTGCGAGATTGCGAGCATCACGACACGAGGCGTCTATGATGTCGGCGACGAGACTCGACGGTGAGATCAGCAAACCCTAGTTTGCGAGATTGCGAGAGTTGTGGCTTGACTGCAGCTACAAATACTCGGTGATTTTAAATTTCTTTACAAATCAACATTTAGTTTAAAATTTATTACAAATCGGCTCCTGTCCTATAATTTATATAAAAAGAATATTTTGATCACTATATTAAATTTTTCTTGGAGAAGCTTTATATATGATTTATAATTATTATATTTGAGATTTGTTTTCAATAAAAAATATTTCTAATGGATATTTTAAGCTACAACATTTTAAAATTAATTCGCTAATCCGTTAAGATTTTTGAGCCATAAAATATCTTTTTAAAAATAGTACTTCGATAAAAAACAAAAATAGTTTTTGATATGACTTATGTATTCAAATTTTTTTTCAAAATATATTTCTAAATAAATATTTTGGTGTCGAAGAATACCGATTGTAACCAAGAGATATATTTGTAAACAAAATTTTAAAGGAGAGGCTGAAATACAAGCCTCCCATTTTTCTTTGCATATCAGTATCTTGACCCAATTTTTTCTTATAAACAGGTGTTTGCAAATCGGTCTCCATCTTAAAAGAAACTTTTTAATTAATATATAAGTTCTTTTAAGAAATTTTCAATAGATTAAATTTTTTTTTTATGTGATTTATAATTGTTTTAAGATAAATGTTATGAGGCTTGCTGTCTTAACAGAGTAAAAATGTATTCGCTAATCAGCTAAAATTTTGTACTCAAAATATTTATCTTGAATATTTTAAAAAAATAATACATGAAAGTGTATATTTGATATCTATACATGTGAATTAACGACCATCATATTATGCATCAAAATATGTATGGTATACATTCCGATACATAATATATAAATCTGATCATCACAGCTTTCAAGAATTTATGATGAATGGAATTTCTCTAAATTATAAGTTCTACTAAACATGAACATCTCACAATCTAAATTAGGTTAAGTCTTTTCTAGTTAGGCTTAAATTGGATAAACTCCTCTAATGTTTATTTACAAGACCACTCTACAGCATTGTGGCTAGTTTTAAAATATTCTTAGTAGACAAACACCCAGATATTATAAGAAATTTAAATAAATAAATATATATATATATATATATATATATATATAATTTAATGAAGTATGGGTCAAGCTTTAAAAATAAACATAATGTCAATTTGATTGCAAATAGTGCCAAGACCGTACCAGATTTTTGAATATTCAGAAATACAAAAAGGAAAGTAGAATTTTGTTAAAAATTTATGCTTTATAAATTTTTATAAATTTAAATTTTTTGTAAAAACATAAATAAAATTATATAAAACTTATATAAATATAAAAATGTCAAAACTTATATAATACTTTTTATAAATTTAAATATAAATAAATGAATTTAATAAATTTTATAACTTTTAAGATACATATTCTAAATTAATGTTTTGGCATTCTAAAAAATTTTACTAGTAAAACTTTTATACTTTAACATATATATTTAAACTATTTATTTTAAAATAAACAAATATTAGTAGATTATATTTAATTTTTTTAATATATATACACACATATTTAAAATTAATGTATTAATTATTAGAAATTTAAAAGTACAGTAACCGGACTTATTTTGATATGATTCTTTAATTAATAGTAAATTTTAATACGCGTGCTTTGCAATAAAAAAGAATATGTTTAAAATTATTTTTAATATTAAAATTATAAATTTAATAAATTTAATAATTTTCATAATGGACGATTTTTTTAAAATTATTTTTAAATAAATATTTAGAATGATAAATTTAATAAATTGGACATAGAAAACTCCATTGTCGCTTATCTCGCTTCTTGCTTCAATGGCGTGCTTCCCTCGCGCTGCCATTTCCTTCCGACCTCTTATTCTCCTCTCCTACTCCCAATATTCCTACTCCCAATCCCGCATCTTCTTCCACTCTCCACATCCTCAACGCGAGCTCTCCGGAGACTCCAAGCACCGGCTCCGTACTTCCACACAGGCGGCGGCGGCGCCTGTTGTGGTTGCTGAAGACCAGAACTACGGGAACAAGCAGGTGATCAGCCTCACCCCCCAGCTCTACGACTACATCCTCTCCAACGTTCGAGAACCATTGGTGATTCTAACCCTCTTTCTCAATTATCCATTTAATTGTGATTTTATTATGTTTTTTGTGGCAAGAACATCATCTGCAGTATTGTCGGTGTGGATTTATGGTGACCGTCACGGGATGCGTTAGGACTTAGGAGTGGTGGAGATGGGTGAGATTCTTGGAGGAGCACTGTAACCTAGAAATGACTCTTGGAGGAATTCAAATCCTCTGCCCGACTCATTTGTTGTTACTTTGATAAATGACATATCAAGTTATTGATTTATAAAGAAGATTTAACATTGAAACAGACTTAATAAGGAATGCAATAGAAGACGAGATAGAGAATTGGAGCAGAGGATTTGGATTTCTCTTTGAGGGGTACATAACCTTATTAGGAGAACAACGATAGTAGATAATGAAGATTCGTTCTTAGGGTACTCCTTGGTTTAATGAAAAGTGTGGATGGGTGAGATCCACCCTGTCGGGATGGGTGTTAAGATGGAGAGGGGGATGAAGTGACCATACGAGGGACTGTTGGATGGGTAGCGTAACAGATATTGAAGATTCAACAGATAGCGTTTACAAGTCTTTGCATGTATGAACGAATATTAATTTTCTAATTCTAGAGCAGTTAGCATCTATCTGCAAATCCTTGCAGTCATGTAGGCAACTAAGATAAAGAATTGAGTAGAGAAGTCTTTAGCTATCCTAAAACCTGTGCTGTGTTTCACATGTTAGACCCTCTGATGATTTTTTCCAGATGTATAGATACCTATATAAGACTATTTGCATGACGAAACTAACAGAGAAACTCCAATCTTAGAGAAAAGAAAAACCAATGAGTGCTATGTCGATCCTAGGAGGAATGCAGTAAATAAGTTGTCAGTGATTCCAAAACATGCTTCTGATATGAAAATTAATTCTTATGATTTTAACTAAACTTTAACTTTATGCTAAAAGAAACTTCTGCATCTTAGATGCTATTGGGATAAATGAACACTTGGGCTCCACATCCAGGGAACATACGTTGAAATCTGTTATCACCTTTGGGAATTAAGAACTAAAGAGCACACTGAGGAAGATCAGTTATACGAGACCAGAATACATTTGAACCAAATGCTCAAGTGTATGATTCCTCGTGCCCAATCCTATCTCAACTCCGTGTTTCTATATAACATCCGATGCATGAGTATTATAAGATGTTAAACCTCCATAAAACAACTTGTGATTTGTTGTTTGCTCTTAAGACATTGAGCTTTGATTTATTTGGAATTTATATGACTTTGGATTGTGTTTGAACTCGGATGTTCTAAAAGAATCACTCTGGTGATGCAAGGAGCACCGTTCAAGTCGTTATGTCTAAATTTGTTGCCAGGAACTCGCAAGAGAGTCATCAAATAGACTCTTCAGGCAGCATTGCCGCTTCTTCTTCTTCCTTGACTAGCGAAGAATCTTAACATTTCCCTCAATTTCGTTTATTGTCTTTGCTGTGAATGAGTAAGCAATCATAGCGAAGTGGATCATTTAAGGTGCTCTAATTGTTTGGACTGTAAAACATTGATTATTTTTGGTTGCGTTCATTATATATAGGGCGGTAGTTTTCATTTCTTTCTTCTCTCTCTCTCTCTCTCTCCCCTTCTTTTTTTTTTTTGTGTGTGTGTGTGTGTGGCGGCTCGCCCAATAGCTGAGTTACGAATTGTGTAGTCAGATTCTTCGAGAGCTTCGCGAGGAGACAGCCACTATGAGGGGAAGCCAGATGCAGGTATTTTCTTACATCATCTCTCTGATATTTAGTATTTTCTAATGTTGATCTCTTTTGACATTCTATTAAAACCTTTTGGTTTCTATTACTGTTTGCAGTGAATTGAATGTTAAATCGGTCCCTGTATATTTCAAAAATATCGTATTATGTTCATTAGAATGTTATTAATGAGTACTTACTAAGTTATGAGCATTATTTCTTTCTTGTATGACTGTGTCTCGATACAGGGGACCAGGGGTTTCTTAGAACTTTCTCTTTTTTTTTAGTCAACCTAACCTAGTGTTGCAGTGTTAATGTGTAAACAGTTCCTTTTTTTTCCTATTCGTCTCTGTATTTCTCTTGAAATTGGCTAAACTGTTGACTATTCAAATCCTTAATTAACCAAGTCTGGTCGGAGTGAGGCTAATCTTGTCTCACATGATAATGGTCGAGAAAACAGAATACAGTAATAATCTTAATGCATTAGAACTCTGTGCTGTATGCTGGTGAAGTACCCGTAGCCGTCGATCTTATAGACTCCACGCTTGGACTCCTAATTTCCGTTAAAGCTGCCAACATCACTATTAAATCAAATAAAACTTCAAGATAATCAAATAAAAACCAAATTTGGGAACACATGCTTAAATTAATTGGACTTCTATGATGGTTCAGTTGCTGGTAGGCTTCCCTTTTGCATCCTTGAATTGTGGGTTATTTTTCATCCATCTTGTTGATCTAGCCTTCGGATGAAAATCCCATCCTATTGCCTTCTTGCTAGAAAGGTTGGCTGCTGGCAGTGACACACGATGACTGAGTATAGCTCGGTGGCTCTATGGTGCTTGCTATTACCCAGATTCATGCTGCTAGTGTTTAAGGCAGCTTAGCCTCAGCTTACATCTTACCCTTTTATGCTTGAGCTCCCCATTTTTTGTCCATTTCCATTCCCTTCTGCTAGCACTTTCCACGTCTTTAGTTAAATTCCAATCTTAGAAATTTAGCAATCCTATCTTTCTTAAACATATAATTCTTTATGTCTATTCTTTTGCGTGCTTTTCTTTAATAATATTTCCAGTAGTTTGAGACCCAGGATTTGCTCTAATTTTGAGTGGTCTGAATTCATGCTATGTAAATGTTTGGTTGCGTACTGATGTGCTTGTGTGCATGAGGTGTTTCTAGATACCGAGGCTAAGAGTCATTTGGAAACAACCTCTTTCGGGATATAGCTGCGTACATCCTACCTTTCCCAAAACTTGCTTAGGCGGGATTTCTCTTTGGATATCGTTGTTGTTACCCCAGTGGTGAAAACTGCTAGGTTTATACTTTTGTAGGATTAATGAAACTTGGATAGATGCTAGATTAGAACTTTTCAAGTGTTATTTAGGATTCACAGTCATAATTTAATCGTTCCAAATGCTTCATTGTTGCATAACAAAAGCTTATGATTTCTTTCTTAGAAAACAGCTATCTGTGTTCAATGTCTTGCCTTGTTTACTTAGGTTTTTGTCTTTAGTAGGTTTCTCCCGATCAAGCACAGCTGTTAGCAATGCTTGTCCAGATTCTAGGTGCACGGCGATGTATTGAAGTTGGCATCTATACTGTATGTAACCAAAATCACATTTAAACTGGTTTTCACTTAATTTCTCTTTATGCTTATAGATCATTCTAAAAGGTTATGTTCATGATGTATTGTAGGTGCAGCCTACATTTACTATTGCGATAATCATATACTAAAATTTATTTACCATGTAATTTTATGTTTTATTTCTCAGATGCTCCTCCTATGTTTGATAAACTATTACGGTGTGCAATACTTAAGATTTAAATGCATAAAAAAAAATGTAATTCTACTAGCAACAAAGCTAGCTATGTTCTTAATGTTTTTACTTTAACGGTTACCCGACCCTCCAGCTTGAGTTTAACACTTTTAGGAAAATTGCATGGAGTGTAAAAGTTATTACAAAAGGTTATGATATATTGGATTTTGTCAAGTTGTTTTGTTTGGTAGATTTCATCTATCTCAGGTCAAGGTTGTCTCTTTGTTTTCGTGAGATTTGATGGCCGTGGAATTTGAACTTTGTCCTCCACACACATAGATACCAGGTAGTCCAAGGGCTAGGCTAGTGGTTTTGCTCAGAACGAAATTGTCTTCAAGTGCCATAAGTTCTCAATAGGCAACAATGCAACTTTGGTCCTTTTACATATGTAAGAAAATGACTTGAGTGCATAAAAGCTGATGACTAAATGGTTACATCTAATTGAAAGTATAAACATGACTAAATGGTTACACTCTCACCCTCTCTCTGGGTGGGTGATTTTTGACGAAAGAGGGAACTAAAATAGAAATAGGTAGTGGATTCTAATCCGAGGAGCAGGTGGATAAGTAATGTTCCATCAAAGTATAAATAAGCACATAATTTTTTTTTTCCTACTAATCCAATGGATGGTTGAAATTTTCATCAGTAGCCCATGGCGTCTAGGACTGATGACGGATTCCACTATGAAGTGGAGATCTCTGGTTCGAATTCCGCAAGCGTCACCTGTAAGGGTGTGTGAGATTTATACCCTTTGTACCCTGTGGATTGTAAGACGTGCCTTCGAGCCAACCCAGATCGAAAGGCTGGGACTTTCAATTGGTGGAAGATAGGTCGGTGCCACCAGTAGGCTTATTTGTTACGATTGTCGCACAAAAGTGGACCGGTTACTGGTAAAGTTTTCCTACGTTAAATCTTTAAAAAAAAAAGAAATTTTAATCAGTAAGAGAAATGACCAAAGAGATCCATCCTTAGTGGGACAACATCCTAAGATTGTAGCTATTTTTATATGTTTTGGGAAGTTTTATTTTGTTAGCTTATACATAAGGTAGAATATTCAGTAATTTGCTTGTCTTAATAGGGATACTCCTCTCTAGCAGTTGCGCTGGCACTTCCCGAATCAGGTTGCTTGGTTGCATGTGAAAGAGATAAAAAATGTCTTGAAGTTGCAAAGAAATATTATGAAATGGCTGGTGTCTCCCATAAGGTGATTGATTGACCATGAATATGAAATGACATTCTATTGGGAGTTGAAAGAAACTTTAATCTGTGTATGTTTCATCTGTTTAGGTTGATATTAAGCATGGGCCAGCAGTAGATACTTTGACCTCTCTAGTCCAAAATGGTGAAGCATGTAGGTAAGCAAAAAGAAAATGCTAAATTATTTGTCAGATACCTATCATGCAAATTGCTGTTATATTGTATCCTCTCATATGCTACATATTGATTTCTGGTCTGCATCACCAGTTTAGTTCGTACGACACACACACACACACACACACTCACACACACACAGAGTTTTGAATGACTAAATCAGTGGTACCTGCATTAAGATTGAAGAAACGTATGAAGTGAAGTGATTGCTTTCTGCTTTCAATACTTGCTCTACGTTTGAAGGCCCGTATGAGTATTACTTTAATCAGGAATGGAATTTTAATGCTTGCTTGTGATCAGAATGCCTTTAGAGAAACTAATTATAGATATGTCGGCTTCTTTGCAAGTAAGAATATCCTTAGACGTGGAAAAACGGATGTAGGCATAACATGGACATAACATATTGTAGTTGAGAATAGGGCTGAGCATTACCCGAAAAAACGAACCGAACCTGCCCGAACAAAGCCAAAATTTCGGGTTGGGTTCGGGTCGGGTTCGGTTCGGGTCCGTATTTTAATAGTTCGGGTCTATATAATTCAGTTCGGATTCGGTGGTCGGATTTTGAGTCGGTTCGGGTTGGACCTGAATAATCCTCGCGAGTCATATTTTAATTAGTTTTTATGTGCTAATTTTTTCTTTGTAAACAAAACATTTATGTTACAACTATTCGGGTCAACCCAAACCGATACGAATCTGAATTGGTGTTGAATAAAAATAATTTGTGTTGTCATTCGGGTCAACCCGAACCAACATGAACTGACCCGAATTTTAGTTGGTTCGGGTTGAAATGAAATTCAGTTCGGTTCGGGTCTAAAAGTATTTGGCTCGGGTTGGCCTTAAGAATTCGGGTCTGATTGGTTCGGTTCGGGCTGATCCGAATGCTCAGCCCGAGTTGAGAAGCCATTGTGTATTAGATAAGAATTAATTTACATGTGATTTATTGAATCTGATCTTCTGAGCTAACTGCATTATCTTCAATGTTCCAGCTATGATTTTGCATTTGTCGATGCTGAGAAGCGAATGAACGATAAATATTTTGAACTTCTACTGCAACTGGTATTGTGACTACTTTTCAAATACCCCCAGATTAAGAATGGTGGATTGTTTTTTTCTCAAAAAAGAAAAAAAAATAATAGCGGTAGATTGATCTTTACTTCTACTCGTTCTTTCTGGTCATCAATTAATTAATGTTAGATCCCTGCTTCTTAAGCTCTGGAAGTCACATGCACGTCAAACTGAGGATCAATATACATTAGCATAGACGAAATTGCACCATTTAAATCTCTTTGTTGTAAGTTTGACTAGTTAAAGGCGTTCATGGACTTATTCTCTTAGATTGCAAATGAATCTAAAGTTGAGAAGGTTATGCACATGAAGTAATCCGGAACTCGCATGATATTATGAAAACATTATGGAAATTACAGGCAAATTTTCATTTCTCTTTACATATGTTCAACGAGTGCAAATCTACGCGATTCTCTTAAGGTTGTTTGTTATAAATGAGGGTCATTTTTAACTTTGTTCTACTTTTATGCTTTTTTCCAGATGAGAACAGTTACATTTCGTCATTTCAAGCTTAGGGTTTGTTTACATTGGTGAATGAGAAGTGGTGAAAGTGTAAACGTGGTGAAATTGAGTTGAGAAATGGTGAAAGTAGAAAAAATACTGAAAAGTGGTAGAAAATTTATTATTATTATTATTATTATTTTGTTTACTTGGGATTGTGAAGTTAGAAATGAAGCTAGAATATAGTTTTCTTGTTTATGTTGGGCGGAGAAGTGGGTGAATTGTAGTTTTTCTTTTTTTTTAAAAAAAATGGGGGAAAGAAATAGATTTGGTGTTGCCTGCCAAAGTTTGTTTTTAAAGATTTTTTCAAGAAATATAATCAATTACAATAAAGATATAGAAGTGTCCTAAAACTTTGTAGTCGAAGTTTAGAAAAATCAAGAAAATGCAATCGAATTGGATGGTCGGAAGTTGTAGTTAACCATAGAAAAATTCGGCACAGGTGTTTACAACCCAGAAATGAGCACATCTCATATTGATCTAGTTAGCTAATTTCCTAACCTTCAGCATGATTAGTACGCTACCTCGTGCATTTTTCAGGTTACGGTGATTATTAGTTTAACAAACTTCCTAATCTTGGGTAGCTTATTAAAATTTGGGATCTTCTGTTTCAGGTCAGGGTGGGTGGAGTAATCGTCATTGACAATGTTCTTTGGCACGGAAAAGTTGCTGAAACACTGGTAAGTAATGTTTTATTACGAAATCTACCCAGATTACGATTGTATTTGAAAACAAATTCTTATCTTGTCCTAGCAGTTAAATGACTCCAAGACCGTCAGCATAAGGAACTTCAACAGAAAAATCTTCGAGGATAAGAGAATTAGTACTAGCATGGCAAGCTTCTCTCTCTCTCTCTCTCTCTCTCTCTCTCTCTCTCTCTCTCTCTCTCTCTATGATATATAGATATATTAGATATATGTATCCAAAGCCCTCTCTCTCTCTCTCTCTCTCTGTGTGGCATGATATCAACTTTACAATAGCTAATGATGTAGGAGTCAACAGGTACCGATTGGCGATGGTATGACAATATGTCGGAAATTGGTGCACGATTAAGTTGGATATGATCTTTGTTATGTTGTCATTCGACTTCTCTAAGGGAGTTGGGGAGAATTTAGGCGGCAACGGCAACTAGAGAATTTAGTTGGTCAACTTTATAAAGGAAGTTGAATGGTAGAGGCCACTTTCTCTTAATGAGGACACAGTAGGATCATGATCGTGAGGATGATCTGGATTGACTCCAGTTACATTCTGCTGAAAAAATGATGATATTGCCAGCAGATTGATGAACTCTGTTGAAGTTTCTACTGCCAATTTTGTTATACAATCTTTATCAAGGAAGTTGAATGGTAGAGGCCACTTTCTCTATGAGGACACAGGTAGAATCATGATCATGAGGATGATCTGGATTGACTACAGTTACACAGCAGATTGATGAACTCTGTTGAAGTTTCTACTGCCAATGTTGTTATACAATCTTAATCCCCAGCTTCGACTGCGGCATCATATTTTTCGGTCGGTCTTCTCCATGATTTGTCAATTTCCTCGAAGGACATTTATACATGACAAGGTGAGATGGTTGCAAATATGAGGACAGCTGATGCTTCGTAGTGACGGTTATACTATCAACTTTGAATAAACGTTTTCTTCTTTTTTAAAAAAAATAAAAAAGAGATTAGTAGGTGAGAATGTGAGGATGACAACAGCTCTCTCTTTGCAAAGGTCAAAGAATGTGACACACGAAAATGAAAGTAAGTCAACTGTTTATGCTGATAACATTCTTTTGCTGATTGTCGCTCACTTGTTGCTGACTCGTTGCACCATAAAAGACCATCTGCATTATGAAGAAAGGCAGCTGGTGGATCGAGATCCCCTGTGGCTGCTTGCTGCGGCTGCACCCGCCTCGTTTCGGGGCGGTGCAGATTTTTTTTAGAAAAAATTTTAACAAGAAAATCATAGGATGTGATACGACTTATAACTTTAATGTTTTGATTTTTTATAAAAATTAAATCTAAGTACTTGTTTCGAGACCTAAAATTTAACGGATTTTATACTATTTTTAAAATCTATTCTGAATCTTTGTACCCGTTAATTTTGAAGCCTCAATATATTTATTTTGAAAGTATTTTTTGAAAAATATGGAGAATAAAAAATATAAATTTTATTAAAATATAATTTTAATGTTAAATTTTTTTTTTAAAAAAAAATACATGTTACGTTCTGAAACGGGCTGGGTGTAGTGTATGGTGATTAATTAGGTTTAGGATGGAATGGTTGAGTTAGGTTTAGAATGAAGTGATTGGAAGATACTAAATTGTGAAGAAAAAATTCAGATTTAACCCGATCCAACTCGATTTTTAACTATAGAACCTAGACCGAATTTGTACCCGAACTGTTAAATATTCGACCTGAACTCGACCCGAACCGATTCCGAGTTTTTGGCTTTATTCGGATATATTCTTCGGATAAGTTTGGATAATGCTCAGCCCTATACTCAGCAAGCTATATTCTTTGGAGGAACCTTTCGAACAAGCTTAAAAAGAAAAGAGTACTTGCATTTTTATGCCCCGAGCTTTCAAATTTGCAAAACTTTGTCCCTGATTTAAATGACATTTTATACCCCTCCCTTGTCAGTGTTATTTGTGAAACGACGAAACCATCCTTATCAAATTAACTGTCCATGTTTTTCAAGAAAAAGAATTAAGATAATTTCACATAGTCAAGAGGGGCATAAACACGTCATTTTGAAATTCGGCATCAAACTCTCAGTTTGCAAGGAGAAAAAAAAATAAGGAGGATGATAAATTTCTCACTCATAACACAATCAACATTACTGTTTCTGCTTTTTAAATAAGGTACATATATGTATAGAATATGCATGAGACTACAGAGGGCTACAATGCTTTGCTAGAGGAAGTGAATAATAAATTTTCAAACAAGAAGCTATAATAAAATTAAAAAAGCAAAACTCCGAGAAAATAAAACAAAAGAATAACCCCACAACATAACCTCATCGAAAGGGCTCTCAAAATTAGCACCCAAATAACTTCCTTTACCTACCAAAACCCTAATATGAACAGGTCAGCCGCCGAAACATGATCAGCTTGCAGCTCATCCACAAATCATTGATATGAGGAAGAGAAAAATACATAACGATGTATGAAAATTACCGATCTCACAATAGTCCAGCAAGCATAGCACCGGGGTCATTCACTGTTGCTGCCCCAACCGGTGATTGAGGCTGTACCGGAGCGGAATTTGGACCCGACGGTTGAGCTGGGGCTGGTGCAGGATTTGCTGTTGGGATGTTGATCAAATGTTCCTTGATGAACTCCTTAAGCCTAAAAGAAACAAAAAAAATTATTTTTTTAAATATATATATATATATATACACAACACACACATGAGGATGATGAGAAGTTTGATAAAGTCTTAAATTTCGCCGCAAAGAGTTTGATTTTAAAATGAAGTTAGAAACTTACTCGAACGTCAGCATCGGATCGCCAGATGCAATTGTCAAACGCAACTGGGTTCTGTCTGATGGATCTGTTTCAACTCTAACCTGAATTTGCACTAGAAGGTTCAGTATCTGAAATCATACTCTAAATAATGCATGATTACAAGCTACACTGAAATTTTCATGTGAACAGATTGAACTCCATGGGGACCCAGGAAAGGCTCAGTTGGTTATTTAGGTTTAATTTTGGATATATAATGTCTACATACATATGTAGCCATGCTAAAAAAATGTTCTTTCTTTCCGCTGGAAAAGAACGAGTACAAAATAAGATCATTTTTTGCTGATATAGCATGTAAATTGATCTATTGCATGTAGACTTGAAGCCGCATGGATCATAATGACAACCATTACTTCAATAGTAAAGAATGCAACAATAGAAAGCATCGGGGAATATCACAGGGACGGTACAAATCTAGATGTATCCAACGCTATACACAAACATCTGATATTTGCTCTTGCTCATATTAGATAACTCCATGGGAGATAATAATTCTTAATCAATATATAAAAGGATAAATAACAAGAACTCAAGGTATCAGCAATATGGTTAAGTCCAAGTGTAACTTGACCGCTTTAGATTTACATAAGTGCATCTTTGCCATACACTTTACATATTGTACTAATCGAAAATATGGTTGACAATTTGCTAATCCAAGCTTGAAGCCATATATATATATATATATATATATATATATATAGAGAGAGAGAGAGAGAGAGAGAGGCTATTCTCAGCTCGACCTGAGAATAGCCTTAAAAAGCTAACATCTCAGCCGTTGATCTCCTTGATCTAACGGCTGAGATTTAATTTTAACACTTCACGCCGTTAAGTGTTAAAATTAAATCTCAGCCGTTAGATCAAGGAGATCTACGGCTGAGATGTTAGCTTATTAAGGCTATTCTCAGGTCGAGCTGAGAATAGCCTTTCTCATATATATATATATATATATACTCTAAGATATGCCTTGTCTATATGTCTATATATTTGTCTGATTGAGATTGTTTCTTTCAAGAAGCACGTGTGAAAATTGAAGCAAAGTATAGATATAGAAACTAGATTTATGAGAAATAAGCTATTTACTTACCAAGCAAATCATGGCATGAGTACTCTCGGAGTAGAAGGTAGTGCTAGCAACCAGGTTGTTAGGGTTCATGTCCTGGTCCAGAGTGTCAAAAGCTTAAGCCACCGATACAAATTCCATAATAGAAAAGGCTACAAAAGAGCAACCTACCAATCCTGGAGTAACACCTAATCGGAGGCTGGTAAACAAATTTGCCATTTCAGGTATGGATAATGGTTTTACACCTCTTACCTGCGCATATTTGAAATTTCAGCGCCAGCTGATTAAATATATAGCAACTATTTGGAAATAGTCACAATAGAAGTAAAACATAAGCAAAATCGTAATAACCAAACTATTAAGTTATGATGGTAGATAGAACAGAACATTTTTTCAACATAAAAACTTTTAGAATAATTGGTGCAACTTCCGGTCTTTCGTCGCCGGTTTCCTATTAGCAGTAAGAACTTAGCAGATAAAAATTTTCCCCAGATTTGCTGGAAAATGCTTAGCTAGTTCCCACAAGTTGAAGGTCAAAGACCAAGCAGTCACACTCAATAGAGCACGAATTTAGTTGTCGAATATTTAGCAGGCAGTTCAACGGCAAAAAGTATCAACAAAAATTGTACTTGCAGCTTTATGGTGAAAAGAAAAGAAGAAACTTACTACTTCTTGAAGCTTCAAAGGTGGTCCAGACAATGATTTCCACTGAGGGAAAAACTCCTCAGCACTGATTGAAATAGGCTGAAGGAACTTACACAAGACAGCTGGAAGGCGAAGTTTCACATTGATCTGATTGGAAACAATAGATAACTTAATAGAAGAACAAAGAAATATTTCAAAAGCTAACATCAAAATGACAAACAGTATGCTGCAGATCATGTAGTAATACCGCGGCAGTCCCAAATTTATAAGAAAAATCAAGAACAGCCACATCCCTGCTTGCACGAAGGTTTACAACTTCAAGAGGACATTGCACCTACCAAATCCAGAAATAAATTAATTAGAAATATTAAAACAATTATCAAACAGGCTATAAAGTGTTTTTCACCTGCGCTCTTGGAGGAATAGTATCTGGAACCAACGAGAGTTCCATCTTCATATGTGCTGGAGGCAATATGACAGCTCTTACTGACATAAGAGGCGCAGTATTTTTGTTACCCAAAAACAGGACAAGCCGTCCATGATGTGCTCGCCACTCTCCTTTAACTCCAATCTAAATACGTAAACAGAGAATTAAGCAATAAATATAAAAATGCATTCAAATAACAATAAGAATGCATCAAATAACCCGTACACAAACTAGAAGTGTTAAAAATTGCACTTATCAAGAAAGAAATGATCATCATGTTTAAATCAAGGTTTAAGGTGCGGGGCAACAAGCGTCGTGCCGCCCGGCACACGCCGATCCGGCTGTGACGGCCGGAATGGCCGTTTTCCCGCCACGCCGTCCGTGCTGGGCGGTACCGGTAACTGCACTTCTCAAGAAAGAAATGATCATCATGTTTAAATCAAGGTTTAAGGTGCGGGGCAACAAGCATTGTGCCGCCCAGCATGTGCCGATCCGGCAGTGACGGCCGGAACGGCCGTTTTCCGGCCATGCCGTCCGTGCTGGGCGGCACGGACTACCGGTGCCGCCAGAGCCTGGCTCGGCGCGGCGTTGTTTAAAAACAAAAAAAGAGAAATCGCTGCCGCTGCTGTCACCGAGACCTTCCCCACCATCTCCTTCTCTATCTCTCTTTCCCTCCTCCCTCCCCCTCTCTGTCTCCCTCTCACACCATCTTCTTCTTCCTCACTGCAAGGAAGCAGCGAGGGAGAAGATGGAATTTTCCTTTTTTAAAAAAAAAAAAAAAAAGGAGATGCCCGTGAGGGCAGCTCTTCTAAAACCAGCTCTAATGGGCTGGCATCTTATTTGGGCCCCAAATCAGATGCTAGCCCATTACGGCTGGTTGATTTTAATTTTTTTTTTCTTTCTATTTCAATTTTCCTTTTCATAATTTTTTTTAAAAAAAAAAAAAAGATCAGCACGTCTCGAGTTTGGAATTTATCGAAACGCGGCACAATATGACACCTCAAAACTTGGTTTAAATTAGGTACTGATGCTAGAGGGTTACTGACCTGGATGTATGGATCCTCATAAACAACACCACTGTCTTTAAAGCATAATGCATAAAACCTCTCTGCTATATTGCAAATTGGCTGCAAATGTCAAGAAGCAATACAACTTACAATACTAGAAAGCACAATTGATCACATGAATTCATTGAAAATAACATCTATAACGGCCACACTAACAAATCCGGCAATAACAATCAGCTAGAGGGAGAGATGTTTTGAACAAATTAACTACAACATCAAAAAGCAACTTGGACAAGAAAGGTTTTAGGATAAAAATATGCAAAACATCATGTGTGCTGCAACCAACAAAAGTTCAAACTAGAGAAGAAAGTTCGACAATCTACCTGGACGGAATTCGTCTGATCCTCTAAAGTAGCTAGTGCTAGGACATCCGCCGTGTTGGGAGCAGCATCAAGCCCTGACACCAGATCCTGCTTTGCCGGTGTAGCAGCACTAGGTGGGCCTTCAATAGCAAGAGGACCCAGTAGGTCGCCAAGGAGGTCAGCTGATGGAATGGCCTCTGGATCTGCTTCGCTCAGAGTCCCATTAACCCTGCTAACTTCATGTTCCACAGAATTGGTATCCTGATTTTGTAAATGAACTTTTAGTTGAATTCTTGTACTGTAACAAGCAATGCTAGAAGTTGAATCAATTAGTATAGAAGGAGCTATCCATCTAACCACATTTTGACTTGGCATCTTGACAGGCACAAGTGGGCCAACTGGTGGTGGAGGGGACCCATTAGCAGGACGTTGGTCAGTTACAACCAGAGCATTTGATGTCTGTTGTTGACTGCGTAACTTTATGGCACTTTGCTCAGCGGTGTCAACTTCAGCATCCTCAGCTTTCTTTAGCAAAGAAGACTAGCATTTACATGGTAAGTAATATAAGATATTTAATGATACTCCTCCATCACAATTCTTAAAGTCCCGATACGTAAACCCTTCATAAAAGTAACGTATTGGTTATTAACTTTTATACATACCTGACGTTCAGGAAATTTTGGCATTTCAGCTAATACATCTGCTAACGCTGCACCTTTCCTACTTAAAGCAAAATATTCGACTGCTCTTTGTTGTATCTCAACATCAATATAACTTTCATATCTAAGGGAAAAGTATAACTAATGGTTATACAAAGTTAATAGCTTGGGAAAAACAAGCATAAAGCAGTTTATCTTACTTTCTGAAAATTGACCAGACTTGTTCTTGCAGTTCTGGATCAGGAGGTTGCGTGTGCATTAAGATTTTAGCATAGGTTGATAGAAGGATTGCAAGGGTATTTGTCCTGAAACATCCAAAGTTTCATCACCATCACATAGCACATGGATATTGGTCACAGAAAATTGGAAGCTGTTATCTTACGTCACCGTTGGAATCTTCTGATTTATGATGTTAAAAATTTCCCTAGGACTACAGCCAGGTCTTCTAGCCAAAAGGTGGCTGTACTCTCCAAGAAGATAAGCACTAACCTGAGGGATAAAGCATAAAGGGAGAATAAGAAGACATGTAGAATGCTATCACATTGGCAAGTGGCAACAGCCCACAGTTCCGATAGATAGATGCATAAGGAGTAACAACTTCTTGACATAAGATCCATGCATGGAAATACAAAAGCTAAACATGTTTTCCCCAAAAAGAGAACTACTTTCTCCTTTTCCATAATGCAACCACTCGATAAGACATTTCTGCTTGTACAACTAGCACTACTTCAACCAGGTGTTAGAAAGATGGATGATCCTTGAAAGCAGATGTTTAAAATAGAATTACGTTAGGTGATTTAAGCATAGACTAGATATCCAACCAAGAAAATCGGTCCTTTCCTTGAAAGCAACTGTGATGTTCGTATGTCTATGTGTGTATGTATATGTACAGATATTGTTGAAAAGGGGAGCAATAACAGAACGGAAAGATTTAACACCTTGACCATTGTCTCATGCATTGCTGCCTTGTCCAAATACTCTCTTGCCTTTGCTGCTGCATATGGCTGACGATATAGGAGAGAGTCACCAATGGAGACCAAAAAGTAAATAGTAGAAAGAGGTTGCAATGCTTTATGGAATACCTGTAGATCTTCATTGTTGGTAACAAACTGGACCACCCGATACCAAATGTCATCACTCACAAAATCTCCTGCTTTGTCAATCAGCTGAAGAATGACATCTACATACCTACAGATTTTTATTTTTTTCATTTTAATGAATGATGGTGTAAAATTTTTCTCAAATAATTGTCTTAATCTAAAGGTCATCTCACGTGATGTTTCAGATACAAAGCTTAACAAGAACTAAACCATATCAAGGATTTCCTTCAAAAGAGAGGGATGCTTGATCTAGCATTATACAAACTCAACACTGTAAGAAACCGAGAAGATGGAATTTTTTAAATCACTTGAACTTAACATCACTAAAACATCACTTTAGCTTGCTCCCTCTCTTGTGAGTTCATCAAGGAACAACTTGTGAGTTCAAAGGGTTTAAGATCCATCGAGCTTCATACATGAGATCATGAAAGGAAGTTTGAAAGACAACTAGAGTCAACGTTGTCATAATGCAGCTAACGGATCAAATCACTGTAAAATTCTATTTCAGGTATTCGAAATAAATAAATAAATGAAGGAAACTAGATCTGCAAACATACCAGGAAAGATCTGGAGCAAATTTTTCTGCCAAGATAGCAGCTTTTAAAGCCAATTCTTCACGCATTGCAAAATCAGCACTGCTCAGATACTGTTGCAAGGGGGAAAAGAAAGAAAAAGGCGATAAGCAATTTCATTACCATAGTCTCCTATATGTCAAATTCATGCTTTAGGACTGCAGAATTAACAAGGCAGTAAGCACTATGTGTTCACATATACCTGCAATAGCTCCTCAACTATATCTTTAGCATTAGAAACATCACACATTGCATAAAGCAAATCGAGAGCACGTCTACGAATGCTGCAGAAAAAATTACATATAGTACATCAATATTTAACTAACATATGATGAAGCATAAATACACTTGGACTATTGAGTAAAGAAAAGCTAGATCTCATATTCGAAACATACAAATTGAAAAGAAGTTATCTAAACTGCTCGATCTGCGAGCAATTGGCAATTGAAAGACTTTTCTTGGAGCACTTGCAATTTAAAATGCAGATCGCATATAATTTGTCTAAACATTACGATTACACGAACCATCTTGAATAGATGGCGTGAAATTGCTATCTCAGATTTAATAATAAGACCGTTATATGAAAATAAAACAACAAAATTTGGCCTAAAATCGAGTCCAAAAGCAAAAAGTTGCAAAGGACCACGGCCGCAGTCCAAAAGCTAGTGTTTAGGTTTAATGGGATGGATGGGGGAACATGTAGTTACACAAGTGAACAGCTGTAATAAAAATGGACTTCTAGAAAAGAGTTGGATTGGCACTTAAGCCAAACCCTAAAAGGAAACCACATATCCTTTTTTAGGGAATCATCCCATATGTTTTGTATTTTTGCTAGAAAACTCAAACAAGCAAATTTCCACAACAGATAAGGGTGATAAGGACCATGCCATCCAATTTAGAAGACATATAGTACTAATAGCAAGAAGAATAGTGACAATTTCATCAATTTTTAAAAGGAAGACTTCTATAAGAATAGCGACATTAGCAGCAACAATAACGAGAACGACAATGACAACAGTGCCACTCTTTATGTAACTGACGCAATCAGTTGCAACATCTAAAAGTGTTACCTAATGTCAGGATCTTTTAAAGAAGTAATAATCTGGGCTTGATGTCGTTTGATAATATCGTGCACATCAGCAACCAATAACATCCTTGTCATATTCTCCTGCAAATAAAAATAAAAATAAAAATAAAGAGGAAACATCATTAATACCGAAAGAGATAATCTCCTGCCAGTAGGTTTTATCGATATTGTATATTATGTGCCGTCATAAGACTAACCAGACCAAGATAACGAATATTTGGTTCTCGAACGGACATGAATTTCCCAAGTAACGCAACACATTGTGACATCATCTCCTTTTCTGCATCGAGGTGCATAACCTGTCAAGAGAAGCAGTAGTTAATAATAAAGTTTAAACAAATTGTGGTGTTTGTCTACTTTAATTTGGAAGGTCACAACAACAAAAAAAAAACCATTTCCCCACTAGGTGGGTCGGCTAGAGGGAATCTTATACATTGAAAATTGCAAAAAGTGCAAATGCAAATACAAATAATTAGCCATGTCAATATACAACAAGCATGTTTCTTCTATATACTTTTTAAGGACGTTAAATGTTTTAGTAATCAAACAGCATTCCTTAGCGTTCGAATATCAAAATGCTGCATGTTCACAGTTTATCTCTTAGACAATTCTTGACTACAGAAAACTTACTTCTCTATGCTGCAGAAGATTTACATTTGAATAGCATGGTGTACCATTAAGTATCAAACGATTTCGCGAACAAAGTAACCAAAAAAAAAATTAGTAAAGTTGTTTACTTTCATTTAGAAAGAGCACAACAACAACAACGCTTTTTCTTCCACTAGGTGAGATGGCTAAAGGAATCATTGTAGCATTCAAAATTGCAAATGCAAATGCAGTATTCTAGTCAAGAACAAAATTGCAACAGCAAACGCAGTATTCTAGACAAAAAAAAAAAAAAAAATTACTTTTGAAGGTAAAGTTGATTTTTTAATAACCAAACTGAATTCATAAACATTCAACATGATATCGAAATGCTGCATGTTCACAATTATATCTAGGACAATTTTTTGTACAGAAGAACTTGCTTTTCTATGCTGCAGAGATTACATTTGAACAACATGGTGTACTATAAGTATCGAACTCATCAATGGACTCCGCAATCATCATTATAGCTAATTTAAACAGATGCCATCTGCCTCTTGACATGAGATGAACTACTTTATGAATCAGCTTACTACCAAATAACCCTTACACTGTATCCAGTATATCTTTGTAATCTACAATCTTATTTTATCATCTCCATGATTGCATAATCTTTCTGATTCTTTCAAGACACAACTTGAATCACCAAACCTGACCATAGTTTTACGTGCCAGATCTGCAAGGATCCAGCATGGAAACGGCCAGCATGGCCATTTTTCGGCCTTGCTGCCGGTACCGACCATGCAGCCCGTGCCGCCCGGCATGTGCCGGCAACATCTCTTTTGTTTGTTTTTTTTTAAAAGAAAGATAAAAAAGTAAAGGGAATAGAAGAAAATGAGCAGACAATACCCAATCACCGACATCTCTGACATCCTCGTTTTATCACCTCCGCCGTCACTATGTTTCCTCTCTTTTTTTTTAATAAAAAAAAAACCTCTTTGCTGAGAGAGCCAAGAGATCCATAAGAGAGAGCCGGAGTCAAGATAGAGAGCCTAGAACAAGAGAACCGAGAGAAAATAGAGTAGGGAGAAAAGAGATGAGATAGACACAGAAAGAAAAAGGAGAGGGGAAGAGAGAGATAGAAGAGTTCACGTAGACATGCGACCTTATGTCATGCGCCTGCATGCTCTTTATCATATTTTTATTTAATATTAAGTATAATTTTTTATTATTAGTATGGGTCGGCACAACACCTTCGACATTGGAGTTGACTGAAATTGGGTTCTGCATGGGGAGTAGAAGATCTTAAGGTAGGAACTACTTTAAAAATCACTCAAAAGCTTCAGGGAAGTATACCACATGTCTTTCAAATATCATGCATGTATACAAATGCACTCTTAGAAATAGCGCTCTTGCTATCGTGACAACCTTATATTTATCCTTAAAGATAATATATAAATAAACCTAACATCAACTTATCAACCTTTTATAAGCAATCTTGAATCAACTCACCAGAGCAAGGGCTTCGAAAAGAACAGCATGTGATGCATTGTTCTTGTTGACATTTTTCACAACATCAGTTCCCATCAGAATTCGTTGCAGAACCTACATGAAAAACTAGATAGGCATAATAGTCTATGTGGGGAGAATAAAAATAAATAAACTTTTAAGTATATGATCATAAACAGGAGACTTACCTCAAACAAGGATCTCCTAGTATTTGGATCTTCAATAGTGGGAAAATACTGAAGAGCTCTCATCGTTTTAACCTGTACTGATAGGTCGTAGTCAGGCCTTCAGCTTTCGGGTTCATAAGCCAGTAAGCTAACTTGTAAAGCCAAAAATCAAGGGGACTCTCATAGTTGTATATGATAAATGCACAAAATCGATTGATACATTCTCCGTGCTTCTAAAATGCTGAAAGGATGTTCTTCAGAATTTATATTCCTAGCTTATTGATTCGGAACATAGTCATTTGAAATATATCAGCATCATAATGGAACAAAAATAGAGAAAGTTGAAAACATGTTTGAGTTCTCTTTTAAGTTTTAACTAGTCACATATAAGTGTTCAAGTTGGATCCAGTGGTTAGGTCAATTGGTATATGCACTTCTTAGATAGATACAATGGATCCCAGATTCGATACCCATCCCCTTGGAATGGGTAAGGAAATTTGTCAAATTTGATGGCCGCTGCCAGTGGACAAAGGGCCCACATGTATGACCCATACTCTAGTATCTAGGTGGAGCTCCCTGAGAACAGGGATTCTTCGTGCCCGATCGTCTAATATGGCTAAAAGTGGGGCTTTGCCTCGTCATCTCAAAAAAAAAAAAAAAAAAAGGATTGTTTAAATGTAAGCAATGGTGGTCCATGGGGGGAATTACATACCTGAAGCCAAGGGGATGGTATTCCATAGTATGTATAATCCTGAGGAATGTCAAGATTCCTTGCCAATCTTTCTAAGATCTTAACACACTTTGGAAGACAGTTCCAGTACGCATCAGTATTATTAGACACTAAAGCAACAAAAAGACTCATAACAGAAGTCAGAACTCCCAAGTCTCGTTCATCTAGGAGCTGTGCCATGCGATCTGACCTATTAAAAAGTATGTAAAAAAGAATTAGTAAACAAACACAAAACCATTGTCGTCGGTACATGATGAAAGTAATTAAAGATGAATTATCATATTCAATCATATTCAGATTACCAGCCATCTACATTGACGACATCCTGGTTATTTCTGAATAAACGCAGAAGGCATAATGCAGCCTTCTTTCTAACAAGCGGTCTGCAACTACTTGAAATCTAACAAAGTACAAGAACATCTGGTTAAGAACACCACAATAATCCAATTATTCATTAGACAAAGCCCAGGCATCTTACAAGAAGCCTTTGTACATCCGGTGCCAAGGATTCGGCGAACTCTCTGCCACCAAGATTTCCAACCTTCAACAGACAAAAAAGCAATAAAATAGTAAGAAATAAAGTCTCTCGTCAGATCAACATAATAAAAATACATTAGGCATTAATGACGCTGACCACATTGACATTCAAATGTTTACTTTTTCTCTATTTATAGTTGTGCATATGTATGAACCACATATTAGAAATAACAGAAAGCGACTTAACTATGGATATTTGTACTTGAAATAAGAAGAGAACCATTAAGTTTTTTTTTTTTTCTATTTCCTCCAACATTTTCCTTTATGAACTATAGAATTCATCGAATTAAAACAATTCCCCAACTTTCTTATGTTGTTGGGCTTTAAACAAATTCCCATGCTTCATTCACAAAACCATCATGCCTTCCTAGTTCCTACATAGTGTGACAAAACTCTTGCACAAGAGACACTAATTAACTATGAGAGGCGAAACAAACGATTTTGAACGATTGTTTATCACCTCAAAAAATGTTGAACGCTGGAACTTTACTGCCATATAAAATGTTGAAGGCTGGGACTACTACTTATCTTGATACACCTCTAAGATTTGATAATGCTATTCTTTATGGTCATTTTTTACCTTGAATAATTCATTGCTAATGTGGCATTGTCCACATCAACCCATTTTTTATTATTTTAATTAAATGTTTGGAGAAGAACCACTTCAAATGTGATAACTTTAAAATAGTTGAAGTAGTCATTTCCAAAGCATTGAAAAGTAAAAAATACCATTTTCAAAGCTTTTTATTAAATCATTGGGCTGATGTGGAATTGTCCACATCAGCCCTGAATTCTTCAAGGGTCAAAATGAATATGAAGAATAACATTTCTCATAAGATATAGGCAATAGTAGAAGAAAAACAAAAGGTGGGTATCATCTCTGCTACAAGTCTCAAGAGAATTTCTATATATGCAAATAAAACGGTGTTAAAGTCCATTAAAATATTTGGATAATTGTTCTAAGGTGGCTCGTTAAATCCAATTATTCCTCATATCTTCTCAATCACTATAATATATCTGGTTTGAATGCTATACTTCCTTGTTTCGGAACTACATGTACACTTTCTTTAGCTTGAAACTGAGTTGTTTTACTTAAAAGTTAAGGTGTACTTCTTTTTGAAGGAAAGAATACTTTGGAAAGAGGGAGATCAAATTAAGCAAATTACGTTGATACATACAAGCAAACACAAACATAGCGATTAGCGACGGCACGGAGATTAATTACCCTTGAAATATTTAATCTATGTAACAAACAGCAGCGGACCAGGCAACTTCCAAATTTGCCTTAAAAAATAATGCACTCATACAAGCATATAACTATAGTTTCAAAAATGGTACCCACGAAAAGCAATCACCATTTCATAACTGTAATGGTGTAGCAAAACAAATTATCAGCAGTAGTTATGCAAGCCATTGATGTTTGATCTTTCTTAAGAAGATCAAACTATCAAATCTATTGAAAAGTTCAACATTAAGTCATAGGTCATTATACCATAGTTAGAGCCAAACATTGGAAGGTTTCGTTGCGCCCAATTATGTCATTCCGCACTGCATTTATAACCATTCTTAGAAAGTCATGGTTCTCGTTCAGTAAGCAAGATGTAACTATGTAACCCACCTGGCATTGAGAAACAAAAAGTATTTAAGAACAAGATGACGACTTAAGAAAGCCATATTCAAAAAGTTCAAAAATTTGTGACTACCTATAAAGTCGAAGGTGCTAAAATGGATGCATCCAAAACATGGAAGAAAGAACAAAAGCTAGAACTAAAAATAAAGAACTCTGATCTATGGAATTCTGGTATGATACCAGGTAACAAGAAAGATTTCTCATCAAGATATACACACTGAACAGACAAAAACCAAATTTTCACTATCCAGCATAAAGAAAAAAAAAAGACTAATGAATTGGGCGATAGGAAACAAGGAAAAAGGGAAAATCATGGAAGCACATTGTGAATTATGTCTCAAGGTAATTAAAATCAGTGAATAATTTAAGTATTAGATAAATATTTTCCTAAAACAAGACAATGGACTGAACAACTAAAAGGTACCGCCAATTACTTCAAGAATTAGCAAGCTTTTGGAATAGAAAGGAAAAAAAAACATAGCACTTAACAACAAATATTCTAACATAAGCAAAATTTCCCATGCATGAAGGCAAACGCATCCATGGATATGGAAGAGGCCTTATAAAGAATGCCTAAGGATCAGGTTGGTCTAACAGGTTCTCCTAGGCACCGGTCAAGTATAGTGGCTTTGCGATTATCAATTGGTTTAGAGACATTTCCTTTCAACCACAAATGCTTGTACAAGTTTAGCTTTTTAAAGCACCTTATTTTTTCCACAAGAATTTCCCTTGAATTGAACCCATATACTCCCCCCTAGGGGAGTGTATTAACCAAGATTTTAAAAACCGGGCGTCACGCTCAGTGCCGGACGGCACCGTTCCTTCTCTCTCTCTCTCTCTCTCTCTCTCTCTCTCTCTCTCTCTCTCTCTCTCTCTCTCTCTCTCGCGTGCCGCCCGGCACGTGCTGGAGCAGCCGGACTCTGGCACCGGGATGGTGCGAGCTCGCCAGCACCGTCCTCTCTCTCTCTCTCTCTCATTTTTTTTAAGGTCTTCTTCCTCGCGAACGGCCATTTCTCTTTTTTTTTAAATGCGCAGGCGTGCGACCGGCAGCACACCTAAGGCGTGTCACCCTTTTTTTTATTTCTTTAAAAAATTAAATATCTTTTTAAATATATATACATATAAAATAAATTATAAAAAAAATATATTTTTTTTTTATCGACACGTCTCAAATTTAGAATTTACTGAAATCCGGCACTTCAAACATTGGTTTTAACCACCAACCCTGGGTTTTAAAGCACCTTTTTAAATGAAGGCTTTTCACCTTCATCTGTGTTCTTCTATTGGTTACTTCTCTCCTGAGCAAAAAACATTTTCTACTATTTGAAACCTAAATTTCTCACAAAAGTTACCAGCATCATTGCCTTCTTGCCTGCCAATGCCAAAGGTCCAAAATGTTCCTCCACTCTCACTGTTGTAGATCACGTAGATCAGTAGATGAGGAACAGATGTTATCACAAGTCCATCAAGTAGCATTTTGACAACATTGTCAACAGAAGAGCATGAGGATTATTTTTGGCGAATAGCAATGTGGCACCAAAGAAACTTAGACCACATAATGCAAGAACTAGCAGTGCAGCAAAAAATTGATTGAAGGAAGCACTTCCCCTAGTCTAAAATCGCTGTTAAAAATGCACCATTAACTGTTCCAGCTAGTGCAACTAGGGTAACTTACGGACAAATCCTAATGATATCCTTCTTGCTTAAAATGAGGAAGTGACCACTAACTCTATCTAGTGATCGTGGGGTACTTAATGCAAACTCTTCTAATCATATTTACCTTGCCAATATGAAGAAGGGACCAGTAACTGTTCTAACTAGTACCCTTAAGACACTTAGTGGCAAAATCACATGACCACAATTCCCTGGACAAAATGAAGAAGTATCTAGTGTAGCATGTAAAACCGGTAAGACACACCTACCTCCCACAGAAACTAGAAAATAGAAAACAAAATGGAAGCAGTTGCATAAATGTACATCGTCGACGGAAAGCTAGAAAGATAGAATAAAACATTAAGACTTCAATAGAAATGTTCTCTTCGTCTTTACATTCAAATAATATCAAGATGCTTTAACTGTCAAGTTATTAGACAATAAGGATATTGCATTTTAAGACTTTGCGAAAAGATGAATCTAAGCAGGGTGGCAAGCGATTTCTAATATACATCAGTACCAATACTAGCTAACTAATATTCAAAAAATCACATCATTTGCCCCTTTCATTTTTTTATGGTTATGGTTGTAAGAAATGCAGTTATTCTCTTGAAAATAGATCGTGAATCTTAGTAGAAAAAACCTTACACTATCCCTATGAACCCTCCTCGGAACTTCGCTCTAGCTCTCGCTCCGGCCTAGCTTTATGTAAGGGTGTTCGACCGGTCCGAGCCGGACCAGACGACGTAAAAGCAGGACCGAACCAACCAGTTTGGACTAGTCCGCGTCCAAGGTTTTCCGTGTCGTGCCGAGCCGAGTATCGGTAATTCCGAAACTCGGCAAGTGCCGACTGTACCGATCTGTGCAATTTTATTATATTTAAATTATTAAATTATTTAAATATAATAATAAATATTAATGAAATAAAAATATTAAAATAAAATATAAAGACTTCAATTGAATATTAAAAGTAGATAGTATGAATTCTCGTATCGGATTTCAGTAAATTTTAAATTCGTGAAATCCCAATCTTGTCTATTATTTTTTATATTTATGTATATATTATTATTAAATTATTTTTAAAGATATTTTTTTATTAAAAAAAAAAAAAAAAACAAAGGGCCACACGCCTTGCGGGCGTGTGACCCCGCACGGACCGGCAGTTGCCGGTCGCGCGGTGCCTATTAAAAAAGAAAAAGAAAACAGCACACGCATGCACATGCACAGCCTCGCCGCACATGCATAGCCTCTCCGTCTCGCTCGTCGTCGATCGGACTGTAGAGGCCACGATTGTGCACTTGTCGCCATCGGCAAGACAGTAAGGCTGGTCTGCTGATTAACTGCAAGACGGCGATCGAGACTAATCCGAGTGCGTCGACGAGTCGGCGACCAGAAAACCTGGAAGACGATGACGGGTCGAAGGCCTTTGACGAGCGATCGTGGCCTGATCAGTCTCGATTGACGAATGACGACAGCCTTGATCAAAGCGATCGGCCACGAGACAGGAGAGCACCGACATAGCGAGGCTATGAGAGAGAGAGAGAGAGAGACCACATAGACCAGGCAGCCTGGGCTATGCGTGATCTTAATTTGGGCTACAGATTAAACCGATTCTCAGTCAAGTCTGCGGTTTTTCCGGTCAACGACCGGATCGCACCGAGAACGAAATCACAGTCCATACCAAGACCGTGCCCTGGACCGAAGCTCAACCGGTCCAAACTGGACCGAACCGGCTTGACCGGTCCGGTTTTTCGGTCCAAACGGTATATGAACACCCCTAACTTTATGCAACTATGTTATGCTCACACACTATCTAGCCACGCAAGTCACCCGTGGTCAGTTCTGTTCTCCTCTTTCTCTTTTCAATCGCCCAGAGAGGACATCTGAGAGTGCTAAAAACAACAACGGCATTGACTTTTTAAATGCTCGCAACCTAACATATTTCATAAGTTGCTCACTTCCAGCACCCGCACCTACTTTTGCAACTACGTTGCAAATAAAAATATGCCCAAAACGAATTAGAAAAAAAAACAGAACTTTAAATATTAGAAGAATTGTTGTGCCTGAAACATAATTGCAATAGATTAAACGAATCAAAACAGCTTTTGAGAACAAAAAAATTTCAATCTAAATCATAGGAAACCTGCTTTTCCGGATACTTTGGAGCAGAAATTAATGATATAACCTCCATATGACCAAAATCTACATCATAGCCTAGCATGTAAATATAAAGCATCTTCCACACATATTTCTTCTTCTCATATGGTGACAAACCCTGTGGAGAAAGCATGACATACTAACATAAGTTAGTTGACACAGTCAAATTCTTAATGACAAAAGGAAAATTAATAAACTTTATTTCAAAGCCATTAAATTATCCGACTGTTTTAATCAATCAATACAAAGTAATGCAAATACAATATGTCATTCCAATTATTGAATGCAAAAACATGCCAGTTCAAAAGCCAATAACAGAATATTATAATTTTATCGTTGTTAGTCTTTTCCCATTACTAGCATTGGAACTGTTAACTGCATAGGCCATCTCTGTCGTACTACAGGAAATGTTACAGAAGTCCATGCAAGCACCTGCTGCCCAGCAGATTTGGGCCCAGAAACTATTGGCTGTTTGTTCAACAGGAACAAAAAATCTTTTTAGTTCGGACCCGGATGACGAGTTTCGTACTGTCTTCGGAATGCTGTACCATTATAAACCATCAAAGAATATGATATGCATAAGCCCATATATATATCATACATGCCAGTAGAACGAATAGATGAGTAACAGACAAATTACAACATGACATGCTTTCAACTAATGGCTCGAACAGGACCAAGTCTGCTTGTCAATCCACGCGCAAAAAGGAAGTCCTATATTAGAGTTTCCACCATATTATTTTTGGGATTCCCTCTATTTTGTCTTGATAGGGCTGGCCACCTCACATCTTATACCAAGAAGAATCGATGGCTCATCTCTACCACTCACAATTTTTTGAACAATAGGCAGCAAACATGACTTGCTTGTGATCAGCTCATCCAACTGAATCTTACACCTAACTGGTCACCTAATTGACATGGAAGTTAATAACTACCTTGCGACTTCCTACTTTCTTAATTACTACTAAGATCATCATCATGTGGACCTACAACACAATGGCACATACTGCTCCACTGTCCAATTCAAAAGCTTCAACATCAACAACTACCATGGTCTAACATATGTATTAACCTTTTTTCATTATGAGAACCCAGTTGACATATTTGTTACCATGGGAAGAAAAGAATGACCAGTCAGCAATGATTGCTGAAACTACTGGCAAGTTGAAGATAACAGCCAGATCCTTGCATAAAGCCACAACAACAACAAAATAAATAAATAAAATAAAATAAATAAAAAACACGCAAGTGGACAGGAATACATATTCAAAACTAGACTTTATCCTCATCTACTGACCTCTGAGCTTATTATATCAAGAGGGTTTTTCCTGTTATGCTGATTACTATCCCCAAATTGCAACAATCATTTATCTATAATCCGCTATTAAAAATTTGAACTGGAAGTCAATACTCCTCTTAAATCAACATCACACAACACACGATCTATGCCACTCAAAGAAACAGCAAACTTAGACATTCATGGAGATGCATCTTTTTCTCATATCCTCCCATTTTCCGATTACCCATCCAATTCATTCTTTTAACAAATAGACTACTGAACCACAAACTACACTACGGATATAAATTAATGGACTACAAGCTTCAAACCTTATTAGTTTTGAATCCCGTGCGATTGTTTTAAAATCAAGTTCAAAGCCATCCAATTTATTCGTTTACATAGACAACAAAACCCCACAACTTTTACGCAAATCCAATAACTAAATACAAGCTCCAAATCTTCGCAGTTTGAATGGCGCTTGAATGTTTTGAAATCAAGCTCAATGCCATCCAGTTTATTCATTTACAAAACCATACAATGTTTATGCGTTCAATTATTAAATACAAGCTCCAAAACTTCTCAATTTGAATTGTGCGCGAATGTTCTAATATCAAGTTCAATGCCATCCAATTTATCCATTTAACACATAGACTAGAAAACACTACAACTTTTACGCAAATTCAATTATTAAATAGAAACTCCAAATCTTCTACGTTTGAATCACGGGCGAATTTTTTAAAATCAATCCAATATATTCGTTTGACACATAGACTACAAAACCCTACAACTTCAACGCAAATTCAATTTACAAAATACAAGCACCAAATCTTCTCCAGTTGGAAACGCGCACGAATGTTTTAAAATCAAGTTCAATGCCGTCTAATTTATTCGTTTAACACATAGAGAACAACACCCGCCAATATTACACAAATTCAATTATCAGATACAAGACGCAAACCTTCTCAGTTTTGAACCGGGCGCGAACGTTGCCGAGCTCCTTGTCGACGCGAAGCCTCTCTTGCTCCTTGTTCTGGCAATTCCTAATCTCGCTGATGAAAACTGATAGTCCACGCATTCCCGACAACGCCATGTTCTCACGCTACCTTCAGAGGATCTCCGATCCGGAGCAATTCCTCGCCGATCCTACACTTTCAGGCAAGATCTGCTCCAGAATCCCAGCACGAGATTCACAATTCCCAGAAATTTAGCGATGACCAAATCGAAAGTGACAGAGAGAAAAAGTATTACAATTTTATGGGCTCGTGTCCATGAAATCAGTACTGGCTTGTTTAGATCAAGATGACCAGGAGTCGTAATCTGAGGATTGTCTTCCAAGCCCGCTGTTTGAAAATTAAAAGTCCGGTCGCCGTTCGATCTTACTGTCCGACTTGCCAGTTGCCACTTTCAAATTCGTCCTTTGCCAGGCTGTTTTATCTTTTTTTTATTATTAATTATAGAAACTGCTTATTTGTTTTATACTTACAAAACAATCTTTTTTACATTTTTATAAATATTAAGTATAGCCAATATATATATATATATATATATATATATATATATATATATATATATAAAGGCTATTCTCAGCTCGACCTGAGAATAGCCTTAATAAGCTAACATCTCAGCCGTTGATCTGCTTGATCTAACGGCTGAGATTTAATTTTATACTTAATGGAATAACGATTCACGCCGTTAAGTATTTAACGGCGCCGTTAAGTGTTAAAATTAAATCTCATCCGTTATATCAAACAGATCAACGGTTGAGATGTTAGCTTATTAAGGCTATTCTCAGGTCGAGCTGAGAATAGCCTTTATATATATATATATATATATATATATATAAAATAAATTTTTATTATATATATAATAAAAAATCAATATACATAAAAGAAAAAAAAAATTATGTTATGTAATTTTTATGTTTAATATTTTTCTAAGAGCATATCCAAAATAACTAATTTTTATGTTTAATATTTTTCTAAGAGCATATCCAAAATAACAGTTTGGACTCAAAGTTCTTGATGTCAAATTTTGTGGCTCTAAATTATTTATTTAAAAGAATTTATTAAAAAAAATTAAGAGTACAAATTGTATACACTAAAATTTATTATCCGTATTCAAAAAAAATTTTAAAAGAAACTTATATAAATATCTAAGAATAATATTAGCAAGTTTTTTAAAAAAATCTAACCTTATTTGAAAAACATCACAATGAGTTTTTTTGAAAAAATTCTTTTTTTATAGATAAGATTATATAAAAAATCTTTTTTGAAAAACTTATATAAATAATATTAGCAAGTTTTTTTTTAAAAAAAAAACATAACTTAAGAGATTTTCATGTTTGTAAATCCGAAAATTCTTAGGTGGGTTCAAACTATGGTTTTCGGTGCCCGTCGGCACAACTCCCGCCGGACGGCACGTGCCTGTTCCGGCAGTTGTCCGCACGGCATGAACCAGCACGGCACATGTCAAAAAATTTTATATTTAAATTTTTGATTAATTTTTTATTTTTATTTTTATTTTTAAAAAATAACAAATAAATATATATCGGTACGGTCGGCACGGCACCATCGGCACAGTCGGCACGTGCCGGAATCTGAATTTACCGAAATTTGGCTCGGCTCGGCACAGAAAACCTTGGTTCAAACACCTCTTTGCCATCCAAATACGACCCTAATACACATTCATAACATACCAAGTATAGCTACGTACACATGCGTGCTATAATAATAATTTACGTATAAATTGGTCGTGGGAAAATTTCATGCTCCATCACTATTATATTTATATTATATTTCTATTTTTTTTTTATTAGAAATTATGTCAAAAGCTAACGTCAATTGAAATTTTAATTGAACTATGCATCAAAAGATTAAAAATAATTTCTGAATTTAATTAGATAAATAATTTTGGATAATTGGAAAAACAAAACAACAATTTGCAGCTAAGGACCTTGAGATTAGAATTAATTCGCATAGGTTTGAACAGCTTAGCTGGCAGTTTGGTGTGGTTGTTGGGATCAACAGCATCGGTTGCTGCAGCACACAGCAATTACAACTAGGGGGTGAAAACGAGCCGAGTTTGAGTTGAATACCACTGAGTTCAAGCTCGGCTCGATTGGTTTAGTTTGAGCTCGAACTCGAGCTCGAGCTCGATGATCTTCAGAGGCGAGCTCGAACTCGACTCGACTCGATAAATCTAAAGCTCGAACTCGACTCGAGCTCGGCTCGATTGTATCAACTGAATCGAGCTTGAGTCGATTCGAGCCGAACTCGACTTGAGCTCGACTCGATTGCATGAATTAGTCCAAGCTCCAGTAGAGCTTGAACTCGCTTAAGTAATTTTATTATAAAAAATATTTGAATAAAATAGAAAAGCTCGTTTAAACTCGCGAGTCTAACGAGCCGAGTAACACAATGCTCAAGCTCGGCTCGTTTAATTAGTCGAGCTTAAATTCGTGCTCAAACTCGACTTGAGTTCGATAATAATCGAGCTCGAGCCGAATTTAAACGAGTTCGAGCCCGAGCTACTCGTGAGCAGCTCTAATTACAACCATAAGCAATAATGGAACGTGGACGGTCTACTTAATTAGTACATGGGAGTCCGTAAAAATGATCATAATTTTATAATTATTTATCACCTTTGCACCACCAAAATTTTACCAAAGATAACGTGTTAGTGATAAAATTAATATATAATATAATACAAAAATTATAGTGAGATCATATGTGAAATTTATATAAAATTATATATTTAGTAAGATTAATAGGATAGTAAAGTATTTTAATTTATTTATAAGATAAAGATTAAACGCCTAGCAAATTTAAAATAAATTTTATAGAAGAAGTCCATGTTGTAATTTTTCACAATGAATTTTATTTTTTAAAACTTACAAAATAATATATATATATATATATATATATATATATATATATATATAGTGTATTTGTGTTTTTTTTAGAAATATATAAAATACCAAAAAATAAATTTTAGTGTGTTGTAATCAATTACAAATAATAACTGCTGAAATTATTTTTCAAAAATAAATTTGAGTTATTGTTGTGACCAATTTTATATAAGATAAAATTCATATATGACAAAAGTTATTATAAAAGTTATTTTATTTAGTCCCGTATTGACTAAATAAGAAAAAAAAATTTATTTATATACCCACAAGAGATTATAATTTGGACAAAATGATCTAGTTGGTCACTGTAACGTAGCCAACCTATATAAGTCTTGAATATTTTATAATCAAAATAATGACATACAATTATGCTACGTAGCCCACCAATTTAATATATATTTTTATTTATTATATTTTATAGTTTAATTTTAGATATTTTAGAAGGTGATGTTTGAAATTCAAAATTAAATTTTAAACTGATTGATCATAATAAATAACTACTGGCAGTTGTTCGGAATTATAATTGCAGATATTTTGAACAACTACCATTGTTCCAAAAATGCTTTTTTGAATTCTATTTAATGCAATAGGTAATTATATGAAAATAGAACGACAACATTAATTCTTTCTATCGTTCTATCAAAATAAAAATATCGTCTCTAATAATATCTGCTGTAAAATATACTGTCTGAGTTAGACATTTCTGTGAATATCAGTGTGTTTAGTGGCTGAATATCGTTAGTAAAAGGCGCCGCCGAACTAATTTTATTGTATCCTAAAGGTTACCAATATATACTATATAATGGAAAAGAATAAAGCTTTAAGAATAATTGTATTGTAACACGTCTCGGAGCTCTTTCAGTTACAATCAAGACTGATATTGCTATTTATGTACTAATTAATATTATATATTATATAACATAATTATTTTATTTTTAATATTTATATATCTATTTAGATTTTTTTAATAATTATTATTTTGTTAAGTATTTAATTTTAATATTAAAACTTTATATTATTTAAATAAGTTATATAATTTTATAAATTCATATCAATTAATATAAATATCATATAACTTTTTTAGTATAAGAGAAAATACAACATGCCACATCATAAATTATTTGAAATACCACGTGACGCAACAATTTTTATAGAACAATTATTTATATATATATATATATATATATATATATATATATATATATATATATATATATGATTTGAAAATGGGCCGGTTATAAAACAATTTCCACAAAAAAGAAAAAGAAATAAAAAAAGATGGCTATTATACGTGGTATCCGTGAACCCAAATCCAAATACTCCAAACAAGCCCAAAGCGTAGTCCCCTAGTGCCTGAAGGTGAGCAAGACTCTTTACTTTCTTCTTATTTCTTCATCTTCTTCTTCCTCGAGTAATGGAGCTCTGGTGGTAGATTATCCTATCAAGCACCGCACCCGCCGATCTTTGTTCTGATATATCCCGTTTTAATTTTAATCTTAAGGTTGATTTTCTCTGCCTGCGATTATTGCTTGATTTACACCATCAATTCGAATGTTTAGTTACAGTGACTGCATTTTGTTTCAGTATCAGATTTTAAGAATCATTTTAGAGGTTATTATTGATATGTCAAAGGATCAACAATGCACTTAAGTTGTTCGATGAAATAGCAAATGATTGAAAGTAAATACTAGGAGCTTTATGATATCGATATTCAACTATGCTTTGTTCTTTACTTTCTTTTACATCACCATTCAATTCTTTTTCTTTCTTTTTTTTTTAAAGTTATTGCAATTCGATTCAGTATAAGACTTGACCGATCACTATATAAATTATTATCTGTATTATGTGCGGATCAGCAATGCCCTTATGATGTTCGATGAAATAGCCAAGTGAGTAAAAGTAGATGTCATGGTTTTTATTTGTTTTGATTGTGGCAGTTGCATTGAGATATGGACTAAGAGCTTTATAGGATCGAAAGTCAGCTCTGTTTTGTCTTCTACTTCCTTTTACATCATCAAGTCAATTCTCTCTCTCTTCTCTCTCTCTCTCTCTCTCTCTCTCTATAACTTTTATTTATTTATTCTTTTTTTTTTTGCAGTGAGTGTAATTAGACTCAGTATAAAGCGTTGCTGATCATTTTATGGGTTATTATTGTTACGCAAATCTGTTTTGTTGTGCGGATCAACAGGGCACTTAATGTTCGATGAAATAGCCAAGTGATTGAAAGTAAGTAAATCTACGGTTCTCATTTGCTTTGATTCCGGCGGTTGCATCGAGATATGGACTAAGGGGTCTATGTGATCGAAGGTTGCCGCCGAGTCTAAAGCTTACTACATAGAATGATACATGTAGCAGACTCTTGAGAAAAACACTTTGTTGTAGTTGTTTTTCTTCCTCGTTCTTTTTTCCGTTTTCCTTTTTGTGGTTGCTGATGCTGCTTGCCTTTTTTTTCTCCTTTTTTTCTCCATTTTTTTTCTTTGTTGTTATTGTGATTGTTAATGTTGCTACAACTGTTCTTTCTTCTATCTTTCCCTTTTTTTGTGGCTGTTGATGTTCTTGCTGTTGTTGTTATTACCCTTTTTTTTTTCTTTTTTCAAATAAATTTGCTGTTGCCCTCCCCTATACATGCATATCAAAGAAGATTGAAGTTGAACCTTGCTATTTTGTAATTTATCATATTTCTTTAGTAATTTGTAAACCTCAAGCATTTTTTAAGAAGACAATAAAATGGTTTAAAGGGAGCGTCTTGTCTTATTCGCTAAATATATTCGCTATCGAATTGTTTTTTGATGTTTTCTGAGGGCTGTTTTGTCAATATCAAACTAGGTTGTAGTACATATAATGTGGATGCTTTTATAGTTGCCACCAATGAAGCTGTTCGCACACAACTATATTGCATTACATAAAAATGTGTAAGAAGCATGCATGGTTGATCGAGTCCGTACTCGACCGATGTACTAAGTGTTCAAAGACGAGTTAGCCTAAGAAATGCTAGCAAACAATCACACAAACAAACATGATTTTTAACGTGAAAACCCTCGGCTAGAGCAGAGGTAAAACCACGGATCGTACGCGACCATCGGAAAGAGTATCACTAAGAGTTGAATTTGAATACAGAATGTCCGAGCTCTGCAAGTAGCTCGGATTATTTCTCTCAGTCTCTCTTGAATACAGTAAAAGCCAACCCCTTCGACGTTAGTATTATTTTATAATACTCCGTCGAACTGTTAGGAGAGGAAAATGCGGATCGTGGGGATCTGCGATACGCGGTCAACGCCTTACAGAGTCGTGCCACGTGCTGCCGCCTCGGCCACCAACGACCGAGTCTTCCTCCTACAATCTCTACCCACGTTCAGCCACACTTAGTCAAGCTCGTCAAAGAGACGTCGGTGCAGCGGACGAGCACCGACGTCGCTCTATCGCCACGTGTCCAGCCACGTTGCATTCCATATCAATGGTTATGTGCAAAACTCGGCTTTCCTCATATATAAAGTTTTAATTTAACAGTGCATATGTGTTTGTATTCTTCTATAGTCTATACCCGTGGTGCTATTCTTTATGCTTGACACATACTTTCTCAGGTTCCAACTGTATTTTCTGCTTAATGGAGAGTTTTGGCCTCTGAAATTCTAAGAAGGATTAATGAATGGAGTTTCAGCATCCAGCAACGGCATCCGAGCAGCCTTCTCTTATTGCGCACAACAAGTACGTAGCTACGACTATCATCACTACCTCTGCCTCCTCCATCTTCCCCCGTCTCTGCGGAAGGCCGCGTTTGCCCTGAGAGCCTTCAATGTCGAGACAGCGAGGGCCATGGATGTTGCATCTGACCCTAAGATTGGCCTCATGCGGCTTTTATGGTGGCAGGAGACGATAGATAAGATATTTTCAAAGAAATTAGTAGAACACCCAGCAGCAAAAGCAATCTCTGCTGTAATCTCGGAGCAAAAGATAAGCAAGGCCTGGCTTAAACGGTCCGTGGAGGCCAGAATACGTGACGCTAGCGAAGAGAATGAGATCCCGAGGACAGTAGAAGATCTAGAGAATACGCGGAAGATACTGTTTCTACTATGTTGTATATGATTTTACAGGCCGGAGGAGTTCACTCCACAGCCGCAGATCACGCGGCATCTCATATAGGAAAAGCTAGCGGGCTGCTATTGCTGCTGAGATCGATTCCTTACCATGCAAGTAAAAGTGGGAGATTACGATATATTCCAGCTGATGTGGCGGATAAACATGGGCTTTTGGTTACCCGTGGCGGAAGATCGGACGTTCTAATGGAACCCGCGGAAAAACTTTCAGATGCGGTGTTCGATATTGCTTCTGTGGCGAATGTCCATCTCCAGAAAGCTAGAGAATTGAACGGGAAGGTACCTGCCGAGGCTGTTCCTATTCTTCTCCCGTCTGTGCCTGCCGAGGTTCTATTGGATTCTCTGAGGCGTTGTAATTTCAATGTTTTTGATTCGAGGCTCTCTCGTGGGATTCTTGGAGTTTCACCACTGTGGTTCCAGTTGAAGCTGAAATGGCATGCTTGGAGGAACAAGTACTAAAGTTCAGTTCTTAAATTTTGAAAACTCTATAGACGGGACCGAAGGTAAGTACCTTAAATTTCGCGTACTTTATCTATTTATCTGGAAAGGCTTTGTTGCACGTAGAAATAATCTTATCGCATGCTTTTGTTGCATACATCGATAATGACATGTCAATTTTTGTAACCATGTACTTTGCATTCGGTTTTGGGATTTCTCAAGTGCACTTATGCGAAGCGATTTAATAAATAGTATCTTGGACGATGAAATCTCATCTGTTACCAATGGTTTGTAACATGTGTAGTAGGAGTAGTTGTCTAAATACTGATATTATTGCTATCCATTCTTCGCGTCATTCACTCATTCTGCTATCCGTCGTCAAAATGGTGGGATGGGTGAGATTTTTCCTTAGGGATGGGTGCAGAACATTGAGAGTGGTGGAGAGCGAAAGTTACTCCTTTTGCATAAGGATAAGGCTACAACCCTGGAAAACCTGCCCGAACGTTTTTTTTTTCCTGCATCGGGATCGGTAAATCGTACGTTTATCAATCCCGAGGCAGGAAAAAACGCATTCGGACAGATTTTCGGGCGGAACAGTCGGTAGCTGCAGAATTTTCCATTGTAAAATAAATATAGAACCAAAATTGTCATTTTGAAGAAACATTTTGCAACATAGAAAAAGTGCAAACCTAAGTTGATTGATTCATTGGGATCATTTATGAATCAACCATTAGAACTTGCTCTGAGTGTGTTGTTCTTTTGTCAGTATATGAACCTGACAAAGAAAGTCTAATGCCTCTTCATAATACTAGGAACTACATTATCAAAGACTACAAACATTAAGGGCATGTTTACTTAGGCTAAAAGTGAAAAAGTGGAGAGAAAGTAGCCCCCGCGCTTGGACTGTCTGGGTGGGGCATTATGCCTTGGGAAGCGTGTGTCCCACTCGGGTTCGAATTTTGTGCGGCACATTTATAGGTGCGTATCTCATGGAGTGTCTCCATGCGCTTCTCAGTTGCCAGGGTTGGGGACGGGACCGCCCGTGGGGGTTTACCGCGAGTTTGAGGTCTCTTAGGACGTGCGCTCGCGTTTGGGTTCTACCACGAAAATCTCAAAAACAGAAAAAGTGGAGAGAAAGAAAAAAAAATTAAAAAGTGTAGAAGTCACTTTCTTTTTTTATTTTGAAAGGAAAAAGTAGAAAATAATTTCTCACTTCCTTCGTACTTTTTATTCTTTGTATAATTCTTATTTTCTCAATCTTTTTAATAAAATTTAGGAAGTGGGGGAGAAAGTTGTTGTTAATTAACATCTAGTACTAACATGTTATTATTAGTGAATTTACTACTTCGTATCTAGGATAGGGAATTTTATCAATCTGTTAATAAATCAAATACTATAATATTACTAAGTATAAGTTTTTAGTAATTTGTATAAGCTATTATTACTGATTTTTTCCTAAAAAAGTTATTAGTAAGCATTAACCATAAATAAAGATATAAAAATAATGAATTTACTAATTTATAAATTATTAAAAAAAACATAACTAAAATAATAAATATAAATATTTTTTGTGAAATAATTTATTTTTTTAGATTATCTTTATATTCTGAATAAACTACTATATCTGTAAGTAGACAAAAAAAACTCACTTCCTCACCATTTGCAACCTTTTTTCATTTTCATACTTCTAATTGATTTTTTTTTCTTATTTTTTTCTTTTTCTACTCTCCAAAATAAGTAGTTCCTAAATGCTAGACTTGTATTAGGCAAGGTATCAGTTTCTAGATATGCTATCTTGGATATACGTTTCTAGATATACGTAGCTCACGACAAATGGGTTCATCGGAGTAGCATACATTTTTCTTGGGATTATTGAAAAATTTCTATCCATAGTCGGTCTAATTTTATACGATTATTATAATAAATAAACTCACGGATAGGATAGAAGTTATAATTTTTTTTATCTGGACAGATCCGAAGGTTCGTGTTATCCACGAATTGAGTAGGTTTTTATGGATAGGTCACTATTGTTTTGACTTTTGAGCCATGCAAATTTGTGTATGTCTAAGTTCAGGATTTAAGGATAATTTATTTTTAAAGAATAATCCACTTTAGATATCGATAAAAATTGGTTGTTGTGACACTCATATATTAGCTAAGATGTAAAATGCTTTTATTATTATTATTATATTTATTCCCCTCCCTACCCACGTCCCTGGGTGACCCCCCCTACGGTCGAACCCGGGCCGCCCCGGGGGAGAAGGGAGAGATGCCACTGCGCCAAGGCGATAAGCCTTCAAATGCTTGATAAGCCATGTAAAATGCTTGGTAAGCCTTCAAAGACCCACATTTTGTGAAAAGATTTCGATCTCCAATAGTTGTTTTCATAGACCGAGATATCGGTCTTTGAACAAGCTCTTAGAGATTGGGAGAAAGTGTCTCTTGGGAAATTAATTGTTGCGGGACTTATATATCAGCCAATATAATGTTTAAACTTAATGAATAAATTTTTTATTTTATCCATTAATTTTAACACTCTAAAATACTTATTTAGAAGTATTTTTTTAAAAAAAAATGTTCAACAGAAAATTGTAGATTTTAATGAGATTTATAAGTTTTATTTTAATTTTTTTTATCAAAAATTACATTTGAATAAGTGTTTTGATGCACTAAAGTTCAGCGGGTCAGTGGATTGATTTTAAAATTCACTAATATTTTGAATTCTCAAACTACTTATTTGAAAGTATTTTTAAAAAAAAAAAAAATTGAAATGAAAGTTTTTTCAAAAATACTACAACGTCAAAATGTCAAAAAAAAAAACAACTTGTCAAAAAACTACAACTTTCCAAAAATAATAATTAAAATCTATAATTGTAATGTCGAAAATTTTTCCAAAAAAATTATTTATACAATGGTTAAAACGGCTTCGGCACGAATATTGAAATATAAATTTTTTTTTGTAAGTCTAAACAGTAAATAGGAGATTTAGGGATTGATTTGTATGAACATGAAGAATTTAAGGGTTGATTTGTAATTATCCCTTAATTTTTAGAAGCATTTCACACCGTCAACCAAATATTTTGCCATGTCATAAAAAAGTTAGGGCACTGACAAAATCAACCCCTTTCTATTTCGCTTCCAAAGTAGCCCATTCTCTGTAAACCAACTCCGATTTTTGCTGACGTGTAAGCTCGTTATGCTGCTACATCAGCAAAAATAGGGGTTGATTTGGACCTTAAGAAGTAGAGGTTGTGCTGGCACATCAGCTAAAAAAGAGGCTGATTCGATCCTTCAAAATTAGAAGGGGTCAGTTTAGAAGGAAACTCAGAGATTGAGAGGAAGTGTCTCTTGGGACATTAATTTTGGAGGCCTACTTCTAATTACCATCCAATGGGTGCCAAAATCAACCGGTAACTAAATATTTTACCATGTGAAAAAAATAGGGACTTTGATAAATCTGTCCCTTTCTATTTGGGATTTTTGCGTATCAACCCTCTGTTTTCTATCTTTACATGTTTTAGTCTCTGAAAATACGTTTTTAGGAACTAATTTATTTATTTTTTTTTACAAATCAGCCCCCCGAAAATATATTTTCGGAGGCTGAATTACGAACCACCAAAAATAGAGGGGCTGATACGCAATTGTCCGTTTCTATTTGCTTTCAACTCAACCACTTTTTTAAAAAATAGTTTCTACTTTTACTGATGTGGCATTATTGTGTACTGCCACGTCAACAAAAATAAGAGCTGATTTGGACCTTAAGAATTAGGGTTTGCCGATTTGAAGAAAATTGAAAAGAAGACTGATTCATCATTCACTCAATAGGTTACGCTATATCCAATCTCGCTGTATAACAATTATAATCTAGAAAAGTCATCTCCGAACGAAGTTTTTGAAGAATAACATGTACACAGCTATATTTTAGAGGAGGTTTTTTTGAATTCTTTGCCTGACAAAGTTAATACTCGAGCACATAAGCAACAAATTCACAAAGAAATATTTCAAAACCAAGAACGTCCAAAATAGATGAACAATACATACAACAAATAAGCAATAAAAGAAAAAAAAAAAAAAAAATCAAAGAGAGAACAAAGAAAAGAAACATGGGCTTTGGTTACTCGTGGTGGAAGATCGGATTTGACACGTCAGCATAAGCTAGAGCTGATATGAACCTTAAGAATTAGGGAAAGCTGATTTGAAGAAAAATGAAAATGACGATTTATCATTCACTCAAAAGGTTATGCTTTATCCGATCTCGCGGTATAACAACAATATCTAGAAAAGTCATCTCCGGGCGAAGTCTGTGAAGAATATGATATACACAACTATATCTCAAAGGAGGTTTCTTCTATAATCTTTGCATGAAAAAATAATATTTTAAAATCAAGCACGTCCAAAATAGACAGACGATACATACAACAAATAAGCAATAAAAGAGAAAAAAATAAATCAGAGAGCGAGAACAAAGAAAAGAAAAAGGAGCATTACCGTGACAACAAACGGACATTCCCCGAACACTACTTATATCTCCACTTTATAACATGCGCCGAAAATTTGATATGATGTATTAGGAATGTTCAAAATTCGACCACGATATCCGAATATATGTACCTTAACCACTACTTGGGAATCATGTGGTCAAAATAATAGCAAATGTGCATATAATCGTTTTTGCATCGCAATTATTGTCATGTACATTAGTGGAGATCTTTAAACTTTTGATTATTATATCCATTATATAGACATCCACTATCTTATGTACTAGAAATCACGGACACAGGCACCGAAACAAAAAAAATGACATGAGATACGGTATTTTTTTAAAAAGATATGATACGAATACTGTATGGACACAATAATAAAAATATGAATAATTATAAAATAATTTTGTATTCAATAAAAAAAATATATACGTAATTTAGTATTTTTCTTTAGACAAATATAAACAATAAGCATATGATTATATTAATAAAAATAAAAAATATAGTATTTTACTATATAACTATATTATACTATTTACGACTATATAGTGCTAGTAATATATAGTATACTATCTCTCAAAAAAATTTAGTTCCTTTTAAAAAAAAAAAAAAACATATATATGGACATGTATGGCGGATATCTTTATTTGACGTGTTGTGTCCAAATTTCTTTATTTTATATTTTGGACGCTCTTTAGCTACCTGTCCGGTCGTGTCCATCAGCGGACGCTGTACAATACAAATTTTAGGGTCGACCCACTCCGCTCGCCCGTGGACCGTCAGTGTCCCGTACGGCCGATCCGACGAGGCAAGCCGTAGTCCGCACAGCCAATTTGGAGTGTGGTTCAGCCCACGAGCCGCGAATATTTTCGCATTTTAACTTATTATCCTCTAACTTTTTTTTTTTTTTTAATTCATCCAAAGTCTAAATCTACCTTGCACTATATATCTATTGTCATCTTATGTTTCTTCAACTCTCTCTCTCTCTCTCTCTCTCTCTCTCTCTTCTCTCCTCTCTCTCACTACACAAAGTAAAAGGAAGAGAAGATCTCCTACGCCTACCACTTCTAGTGCGACTGGCAAGTCATCATCTCCGAATACGGGGTGGTAAGATTCGGAGGTTCGGAGTGGAAACATGACCTCCGAAGCACCGACGGCGGGGGAGATGGCGGCGGCGGTGCTGAAGGGGCGGTGGTTCCAAGTTTTCGCGGCGTTCTTGATAATGACGGCCGCGGGGGCGACGTACCTCTACGCCGCCTACTCCAAGGACATCAAATCGACGCTAGGGTACACGCAGGAGCAGATCGCCACCATCGGATTCTTCAAAGACTTGGGTGCGAACATCGGGATCCTTTCCGGGCTCATCAATGAAATCACGCCTCCATGGGTGGTCCTCTTCATCGGCGCCGCCATGAACTTCGCTGGTTATTTCATGATCTACCTCGTTATCACTGGCCGCATCACCAACGTCAAGGTACTCACTTTTTAATTAAATTAAAATAAAATAATTTTTTTTTAATTCTTAAATTTTATAAAAAATATATTTTTATAATTCTGAACTTAAAATTTGCGATAATTTTAAACAATAAAAAAATGCCCATAAATTATAATAGGCTTGCCGTCAATTTTTTCGTCCCCCGCAGTTAATTTGCTGACGTGGTAGATTCTAAATTATTTTTTAATCAAATTTTATTTTTTTTTAATTTGTGGAAAAATAAATATATCTTTATATATATTTATTTTTAATTATTTCTCTAGAAATAAACTTTCCTTCGGCGCTTTTGTTCGTTATAAAGTTTAAAAAAAAATTTAAATTAATAAAAAAATTTTAAAAACTGTCATGTTAGCGAATTAATAGCGGCAGACGAAAAAGCTGTCGGTAAAATTATGATGGACGTTTTTTCGTAGTTCAGGATTATCGCAAGTACAGTTTAAAGTTCAGAATTATAGAGATATATTTTTGTAAAAGTCATGAGCTACAAAAAATAATTTGCCTTAAATTATTATATATATATTTTTTAATTTTTTTAGAAATCACGTGATCTATTAAAGGACAGAGTCAGATCATTGCTCCTTGGATTTTTGCGGAAAAATTGAGTCCATGCCAACCTAATCTTCTTCGCTTTTAAAATCTAGCTAGCGAGTTCGGCGGTGAAGATACTTCCTTTTTTTATTAAAGAATTTGACAAAATTTATCATTTATATGAAATAGATGGTTTTTTAGGAATAATTTAAAAAAAATCATTTTTTTACAAAATTCGTACAAATTAATTTATATTTCTTATTTATTTTAAAAATTCCTAATATGAAAGCTTAAAAATATTCTAGAGAGCAAGTTTAATATTTCACCGAAATATTTTTGGCAAGTTATTTTAAAATTCTTTGAGCTAAAAAAGTGGTCCTGTTGAGCTAAAAGTGTTCGAAAAATTTAATTTAGAACTTCCATTTGAAAATTTTATTTGTTCTAATTTAAAAAGTAGGAATTTCTTTTTTGCAAAACATCTTTTTTTTAGAGGTGATTCTTACGCATAACTGATGCCATATTATTCGATATTCTACCATCGGTATATAAAAAAAAAAGCATAGATAGAGAGACCGACATGTTAGCACCCCGTTACAATCTTAGACGGTACTATGGACGGAGGTGTTAACGCTGCCACTTTCACAATTCTGAGTGGAAATGGATTTTGCTATGCACCCCTAAAAAATCACACAAAAAATTATATATATTGATGTAGTACAATCAAGACCATACATTACGATAGATATATCTGTAATTTTGATTTTTTACGGATCACGAGAAAATTGTGTGAATTACGAGATATGTGTGTGGTGGAGATTGGTTATGTAGTTTATTGGTAGTAGCTGAATAGTTTTTTCCGAGTGGAAAATACAAAATAACAGCATCTCCGAGTCGCAACGGTATAATATGGCCTAATTTCCTCAACAGTAAATGAATAAGGATTAAGGACTTACCCTAGGCATTTTACTCGGTGACTCTTTAATAATCATTTTTAGCATAATAGGACCCTCCTGGCTTCTTATGCTGCACCAAACAATGTTTGGTTTTTTTCCTAGTGTTACTATTCTAATGTCCTGGATCTCTGACCTGTCAACAGCCAACTCAATGTAAGTTCTCCTGGCTAGGGCTGGTCAGCCGGTCCGGTCAGGAGACCGAACATCATTCATATTTTGGATTGAATATCGGACCGGAATTCAACCGGTCACTTGACCGGATTGTATTACAGTCCAACCGAATCCGACCGGACTGGTTGGAACGATTTGATTATGCTTGGACCGCAAATTGCTTTGGGCGTGAATTTCTGAGTATTTAGGCCGCAAATAGCTTGTATGTTGATTAGCAAATTTATTGGGTCAAATGTTTAACCGATCATTGGTACGGTCCACCGGTTTTCTGATCTTGGACCGGACTAGACCGAATACCGGTTAAGAGCTTATAATCAGATTGTGGACCGGACGGTTTATATATCGGATCAGACTGAACTCATCCGTCCGGTCCTTTTTTTGGTCCAGATCGGTATATAAACACCCTTACTCCTGGGAGTGGCAGAGTAACATCTCTGCTGCTTTGGATAGCAGAGCATCTGGATTTCTGGAGACATTGGGATTATTTATATCCACTTGTAACTGCTCTTCAATATTAATTTCTGACAGCAATGAGCGCAAGTTAGGAACCGCCGAGTCCTACGTTTGACTTTCATGGGCTTTAAAGAGTCCACATATTGTAAAACTAGATATATTCCACACATTTCTCGATGGATAATATATAACTCTAATTGTATTAGTCATGATGGCTCTAATAAATACGGTGCGCGTATAAAAAAGACTGCAATTTGCTAGGCAAAACCCGGCCTCCTCGAAGGTTTACTCCTCCGGCTTCACCCTGCATTCTTAGTGTGGACCGCACCCACCTCTAATGTTTATACAAGTTGACACACGAAAGGATTTTCTAGGACGCCTAAGATAGATAGTGAAATTTTAACTTTATAAAGAGGATCTTTAAGATTGGAATATCGACGGTTATCCGTAAAGTGTTAGAGATTTTTCCTCTCTATAATTCGTGGAGCGTGACACGGGCTTCTTAGTTTGCCCATATTGCAAAGCTGGAATTCCTTAGTTGGTAAAATAATAGATAATCTCAAAAACCAAGTTTTCAAAAGAAAATACAAATAATAAGAATATTTATATTTTTTTATGTTCTCATAATTCAAAATTATATTTTTTATATTTTTATAATTTAATATTATATTCTTATATATATTTTTTTAATTCGAAATGATATTTTTATGACATATCCATCCAATCAAATGAAATAACAACTAAATCAATACCGGAGGTTCTTTTCACTAGCTTTTTAATATTCTATGTTTGCCATTGTTGTATTATTTTTAATATCGTCTTATTTTTACTTTTGTAATTACGTCCTGGTGGACATCACTTTGGGTAAATCTATTTTTTTAAATAATGAATGAAGTACCGTTGTGATTATCCATCTCAAATTTTTATTTTTTATTTTTTTTATTTTTTTTTGAGATTAGCATGGGAGAAATCCTGTCCGTAATTGGTCCTCTTTGAGCGACCGTCATAACAGATAAACCCACGGGTGACACCGATGCATGTTCCACCAATCGAGAGTTCCATCTTTACGGGTAGGGCAGACAACGGTGTACGCTTCTAAAGGGACCTTAAATCGGACTCATCTCACTTCCCACGAGGTACAGCGGAGAAAATCCTCCGACACACACCCGTGGGATTTGAACCCGAAAAGCGCAGTTCCTGAGCCGCGCACCCCACCATCCGTCCACAGGCGCGGGACCAAATTGCTATTATTTTTAAAAGAAAGCTCTTACTTGTTTGTTTTTTTTTTCGTTGGCATGAACAACAGTTCTGGCAGATGTGTCTGTACATATACATTGGCGCCAACTCTCAGGGCTTCGCAAACACAGGGACCGTGGTAACCTGCGTGAAGAACTTCCCTGAGGACCGGGGCAGCCTCCTCGGCCTCCTCAAGGGCTACACCGGACTCAGCGGCCCTATCCTCACTCAAATCTACATCGCGGCCTACGGAACTGCCTCCAACAGATCCATCCCCCTCCTCATCGCCTGGCTCCCCTCCGTCGTCTCCCTCCTCTTCATCGCTACCATCCGACCCCTCCCGCCGCTTCCTCGCCGCCGGAAGGACGACCCCGACCTCCTCAAAACCTTCCTTTACTTCTCCCTCCTCCTCGCAGCCTGTTTACTTGTCCTCCTCCTCGTCGAGAAGAACATCAAGCTCTCCCAAACCTGGTACATTCCTTTAACTCTCTTTTTCGCAGTTTGTGATTTAGTCTTCAAAATACATTTTCATACTGACATGACCACGTGCCATCACATGGAACGTTTTCGTATTTCGAAGGCTGAATCGTGCGACCGTAATTTTAGGAGGGCTTATATGCAATTATCTTACTTTTTTTTAATATTCTTTGCCGTTTATAAATTTATAAAATTTAAAAATATCTTTAAATGATTATTTTATGTATCTGAAAATTTTATTATTTATAAAAAATTTAGAGTTAAAATATTTATTTATAAGTATTTCGAAAAAAATATTAAATAGAAAATTATTGAGTATTACAAGTTTTTTTTATAGATAATTATAAATTAAAAAATTATTTCAAAAAGTTTGGAAAGCCAATTTCCACAAAACTTCTAGTTTACATTTTTAGGAGAATTGCGTTTCAGCCCCCCTAATTTTGGGGTCGTGCGTTTCAGCCCCCCGAAACGCCACGTGGCGGCACGCGCGCGCCGCCACGTCGGCGGAAAAACGCGTTTCGGGGGACTGAAACGTCAATTTTGAAAAACGGGGGGCTGAAACGCAATTCTCCCTTACATTTTTAGGTACTCTGACGTAATAACACCTCTTTTACAGGTACATCCTCGGGGCCGTCGTCTCCGTTGCCGTGCTATTTCTTCCTCTTATCCCTGTTACAAGAGAAGAACTCCGTCTCCTGAAGCAGAAGCACGAGGATGTTAACAGCATCGACAACCCAAATTCGATCTCCGTGGATCCCCAGCCATCTTCAGAGCCAGTAAAAAGCTCCGTATCAAAATGGAACCAGAATATTTTCCGTCCGCCTCCGAGAGGAGAAGATCACACAATTTTGCAGGCCGTGTTGAGCCTCGACATGATGATTTTACTTTCCGCTTCGTTTTTCGGCCTCGGCGGCGATTTGGCTACCCTAGATAACCTGGGACAAGTCGGACAATCCCTAGGGTACCCCCAGGGAGCCATCGGACCTTTCCTCGCCATACGCTGATTTGGGGCTACCTCGGCCGTGTCTTCGCGGCTTCGCGTCGGAATGGTTCATAACCAAGTATAAAATCCCTCGCCCTGTATGGCTGACAGTCGCGCTCGTACTCTCCGGCCTCGGACAATTGTGTCTCGCATTTGGCATCCCGGGGGCCTTATACTTCACGGCGGTGCTGATCGGGTTTTCGTTCGGTGCGCAACTGCCGCTGATCTTCGCCATCATTTCGGAGATTTTCGGGCTCAAGTATTACGCCACATTGTTCAACTTTGGGCAGTTGATGAGCCCGGCTGGATCGTATGTACTCGGGACGAAGCTCGTGGGAGCGTGGTACGACCGGGAGGCGCTGAAACAACGGGCGGCCGGGATAGTCCACCCAGCCGCCTCGGGAAAGGAGCTTGTGTGCATGGGAGTTCAGTGCTTCCGGCGCGCATTCTTCGCCATCGCCGGGCTGAGCTTGTTCGGAGCTGTGGTGTCGCTGGTGTTGGTGATCAGAAGTAGGGAGTTCTATAAGGGCGATATTTATGCGAAGTTCCGGCAGGCGCCCGCCATGACTCCCGAAGAGAATGAGAAGCGAAAGGAAGAGACGTTGTAGAGGAGATCAGATTTTCGGCGCCCAACTCCCTGTAACATCAAAGTTATAGCCCTAAAACTATTTTTAAAATTTATTTGGAGCTCTAAAATATTAATTTATAAGTATTTCTTTTTTTGAAAAATTTTTAAAATTAAAATTATAGATAATATTAAAATTTATAATTTTAATATTAGAAATTTTTTAAAAAATATAAATTGGTATGCATTTCGGATGTGGGTGCAGAGAGTGGCACAGGGAGTTGGGCGCAGAAAATCTGATCCCTTGTAGAGGGACGTTAGCCACTTATATTGCTCGATTGTTCAACTAGTTATTGTATGGACCATCCGAGCCACGCGAATTGTTATGTCAACAATGGCATGGCTTGTTATTTCAACCCCGGCCGTCTATTTTTGGTATAAGAAGAATGGACGGTCGAGATAAACTCGGTCCATAGAATATTTGGATTGTTCTTCACATAGTGATCAATGCAAATTCAAAGGGTGTGTATTTATGTTTATGCAAATAATAGAGCTTTTTGCCTCTGTATCGAATTGCACTCATTTGCTATCAATTGTTACCCGAGTAAACAATTTAGACATTTGTTGTTTTAAGGGATTTTGTAGTAATTAAAAAAAAAAAATGAAAATGTAAATTCACAAAATTTGAACAAATTAGCTCCTCAAATAAAAATACAAAAGCAGCTGTTTAGAACAATTTTTAGCTCATCCGGATCACTTTATTTTAGCTCATAAGAATGCTAAGATAGCTCGCTTAGAACACTTCAGTCTAAACAAAATGCAAGTGCCGACAATAGTCACAATACTATATTAGCCGTATGGAGTATTAAAAAAAATTATAAGTCCGGAACACTTTTGAATTTTCGACTATATTTTTTTTAAAAAAAATTAAAAAAACAGGAATTCATTTGTATAAGTTTTAAAAAGCAGGGGCATCTAAAAGTGTTATACGGATTTACACCAAAATACATTTATACGTATAGTATATGGTTTTTCATATGTATATCTCTAGTAATCAAAGACCCGATTGGAAAGGCACGCCACTCTCCGGGATCCAAGAATCACCTTGTATGAAGCTCCCAGCACTGAACTTGGCTGCCTCTCCCTCGTCTTCTATTACATGGAACCCGGACCAACTAACCCTCTGCCCGGTCTGCGAGCCATCACCCGTATTCATATACTCTCCATAATACAACGTATCCAACGCATAATCTCCGTTCCACCTTGCCCACCCTTCGGGGTTCACCAATCCATCCAGGTCCGTTTTTAAGAACACTACTCGGGAGTACCGCTTCCACGGTCTACCGAGGTAGGTCTTGAACGACCCCTTTACATTTGCGAAGTCATCTGCGGGCCTTACACGCGACAAATGGATTGAGATGCCCGTGTTCTCGTTTGGGTCGTCTCGGCCTTGTGCCGTGATCATGTTGGCTTGGTGGTCCATAGGTCGGCGTACCGATATGTTGCAATTCTGCAGCACCGCGGCAGCGTCGCCGAAGATGAAGTCAATTGTACCGTAGATAGTGCAGTCACGGTAGAACTGGCGCAACGAGTGGGCGAATAATGTGTCTTGGTAGCCCTTGAAGCTGCATCGGTAGAACACCGCGTGGTCAGAGGCGACCGTGATCGCCACCGCCTGGTGGTTCTCGGGTCCTGCCGTGTTCTCGAACGTGACGTCCCTCGCCCAGAACCCGTCTCCGGCTACAACTGTAATAGTTCACAATTAAGATTGCACGAGAAGTCCAAATGGGACATGTTTACTGCAAAATCATAACCCCCAACCTCTTAATTAAAAAAAAAAAAAAAAATAACCACTCTTGCATACTAAGACTATTTATCAGTTTAATCAATTTTCTTTTTACGTTGAAAACACAACTTTTTGTTATTATATATTTTGTCTATGTATGTCTCCCAGCACTAGCCCCATATATATATATAAAGAGAGAGAGAGAGAGAGAGGGGGGCTATTCTCAGCTCGACCTGAGAATAGTCTATTCTCAGCTAACATCTCAGCCGTTGATCTGTTTGATCCAACGGCTGAGATTTAATTTTAATACTTAACGGCGCCGTTAAATACTTAACGGCGTGAATCATTATTCCGTTAAGTATTAAAATTAAATCTCAACCGTTGGATCAAACAGATCAACGGCTGAGATGTTAGCTGAGAATAGGCTATTCTTAAGTCGAGCTGAGAATAGCCTCTATATATATATATATATGCATGCTGCTAGTATCTATGCTCCTCTTTCGGCACTCCAATTACTTACATAGTAACATATACATATGGTGGTGATGGGTGAGATTAAGCTCTTGGGATAGGTATGTGAGATGGAGGGTGCAGATCTGGAAGAAGTGAAAAGAGATGATAGAAACAATTATTAATTAAATGATACTGTAATTTGAGCAAAATGTGGTCTGCCTACTCAAGGTTGAAGATTGGTAAGTAGTGAAGCCGCCGGGGACACTGCGGCTGCCGGATATGATGGTCTTATCGGTGCCGTCGCCGACGAGCATGATGCCAATTTTGAACCGATCAATTCGCACATTCTCGTAGTAAACTCCAGTTTTGACGTATATTATCGTTCTTCTGCCACCGTTCGTCTGCTGATGACCGGCGGCCTCCACTGCCTCGTTGATCGTCCCGTAGTTGCCCGACCCGTCTTGAGCCACGACAATGTCTGCCTTGTCCTTAGATGCGTCCCAAGACGCAAGGATTCCCCAAGATTGAGAATTCGCATCCAAGGTTTTGCTTTTCGCTCCTGCCGAATCGATAAATAGAAAATATTTTGAGACTCCAAAACTTTTATATCTAAATTTAAAAATATTATAAATAAATTTTACCATAAAATTATAAAATAGATTAAAACTTATGTCTTTATATATATATATATATATATATATAGAGAGAGAGAGAGAGAGAGAGAGAGACACTAATATCCATTCCACAGGATTCTTCTTAAAAAAAAATATATATCCATTCCACAGGAGCTCGGCCCGCTCCTGTCGACTCCGTAACCATTGGATCGCAGCGATCGATGGTTGAAACGTGATTCGAGCTCTTCAAAAACACGCACATGATGTCAGCCGTTAAATCGCCGAGGCAATCCGACGGCTAAAACCGACCCGAGCTCTTCCAAAACACGCGCATGATCTCAGCCGTCAGATCGCCGCGATCCGACAGTTGCGGAGTCGACAGGAGCAAGCTATGCTCCTGTTTAGTGAAGATTAGCACCTATATATATATATATATATATATATATATATGAACTCACCACCATCGCCAACATTCTGACAGCTCTTCTCTATTGTGTTCACAACCACCAGAGCGTTCCGCACTTTCGCGCCGAACTTTTCTAACCCCGCCGTCGCCGCCGCTGTCTCGTTCCTCATAAGCAGCCCGTCGATGCACGTCGCATGACATGCCGCGGCGGCGCTCAGCCACGCCGCCGCGTCCGCCACCTCGTACGTCCTCAGTCTCGTCGCCAGTCTCTCCACACGGCTCTCACTGTCCTCGTACATCTGCACACAATCTTCCCACGCGCCGACGCTGCCGCCGCCGTGTTCCGCCGCCGACATCGTCGACGTAGCTGCTTGTGCCACTCTTTTCGCTCGTGCAAGGGCTTCGCGCGCCGCCGTCACCGCTGCCTCCAGCTCGTTGTTTGCGAAAGCTGGGACTGCTGCAATAAACAACAATAACAATATTAATGTCGACAACGTACGCATGGTGAAATATAGATAGTAGCTGGAGATGATCAGATCGGGAGAGATGTGGATTGCAGTGCGGGCGGTGCATTTAAGAAGGAGAAGGCGACGAACATGTGGCGGCGACGATGGGTACAGGTGTCCGGCGCCGGCGGTAGAGGACAGCGGAGGAGTGACACTGGGATGGGAAGAGTGTCGTGTGAAGAGAAACACCGAGTGCAGTAGGACATCCGAGAAAGCTCGGATACGGGTAAAGAAACACGACACGGTACGTATATATGATACGATAATTTTTAAAAACGGTTCGGACACGATAATAAAAAAAATAAATAATTAAAAAAATTACTGATTTAAATTTTTGAATATATTAAATATAATAAAATTTATGAACGGTAAAATATTTTACGAATTTAAGACAACTTTAAGCGAAAAAAGTCTAATTACAACAATAAAATTAAAAATATAATATTTAAATATATAACTATATTATATTATTTACTGTGATTTTTTATTAGTACTATATATTACTTCTTTACCAATAAAAAATAAAAAATAAAAGTTTTCTTTTAAAAAAAATTAAAAACTAACAAAAATTCGGATATGCGTGTCGGACATTCCTATTTGACATCCGACACGCGTGACCGAATTTTTGTTATTTTTTTTTTTTAAAAAAAAGAAAACTAATGCATTTGGACATTGGTGCTTGTGATTAGCTTGTTACTTTCCTAAGGGGGGTAAGTTGAGGGTGATTGCAATTGACAGATTTGATCGGATGCAAGTGATGGAATGCTCATACTTTAATTATCTGTTTGGATAGAAAATTATCAAATAAGGGGTTTATTCTACTAAAAAATTATCAAATATTTAATTTGGCTATTTTTACCCAGCTAATTCTTAAAGAAAAAAATATTTATGAGCTATTATTTTGTCCTATATATTGAAAACCTTATTTCATGAGGGGGACGGATTACGGTTTTTTCTTAGCTAATTCCTCCAAATGCATTTCTATAAAAAATTAATGCTATTTTCGTCTTATAAAATAGTTAATTCTTGTACTTTTTAGGATATTGAATTCCATATCTGCCACGTTGATATAGACACAATAATTTTCAATAAACATAGGATGCATGTACATCTCGAATATGATAATACAAAATATAAATAATTAAAAATTAATTTTTATTAAGTATTTAAATGTATGAGAAATAAATAATATTTAATAGTAAAAATTATGCATGATATGATATTTTATAATTTTTGGCTAAATTTAAACAGTAAAAGTCTATTTCTATCACTAAAAAATATAAATAATTAAAAATTAACTTATATTAAGTATTTAACAGCAAAATATAATTATATCAATAAAATAAAAAAATATATAGTTTTTAATATATAATTATATTATATTAATTATTACCTACATATAATATGAAATATGATATTTAATGATGCTTAGTAGGAAAGATAATTAATGGTAAAATATGAAACATTTAAACTAAATCCTAAATAGCGTCTGTTTATTTCGGAAACAATATAAAAGGCAAATACTTAAAATTATATATTTGAGAATATATCAAGAATTTATTTATTATAAAGGGAAATACTAGTGTTTATATATATATATATATATATATATATATATATATATATATATATATATATATATATATATATACACACACGTCAAAGTAATCATAAATTCAAGCAATATTATCAGTAGCAGATGGCGAGCTCTAGCAGAAGCCGGGGATCTCCGGCGTTAACTAACGTCTTCACCGATCGGAAATGCTCTGCGACGGAAGACGGCGTTAGTTGCCGTTACAGTTGTCTTCCCGAAAACACCTTGTGCCGCATGCACCATCTCCTTCGACACGACCACGTCGAAGGAGTCTTCGTCGTAGAAGACCTACCACAGCACCTTCAGGAACACATCGACGCCATTGATGGAGAAGATCAAGCTGAACCTAACGATTATCCGAGGGAAGGGGAGGTGTGGCTGGTTGTTGATAATTGGCAGCACGGGACGAAGAGAATGGAGTGCCATGACGTGGTGGAGATCTTGAACGGGTACAGAGAGTGGTACGGCGTCCGGGTGGCCAAGCTGAAGCCGGCGGAATGCTCCGGCGGCGGCGGAGGAGAGATATTCGAGAGGGAGACGGTGCGGGGATTCGGGCTGACGAAGAACTACCCGAAGACGGAGATGTGGAGGTTCCGACGACGTCTGTCGGCGGAGAGGGTTCCGGAAGGTGACGGCGACGGTGGTCGGAAAAATGCATGGACTGTTGCATGGGAATGAGAAAATGGTCAGCACCCAGAATTTGTCGCAGAATTTCAACCATAGAGTAGTACTTTTGAATATGATAGGGTTAGATATGGATAATTTTTGGGCTAATTTAGGACAGTTTTTGGGAGCTGCGGAATTTTTAATTTTTATTTTTCACAAATAAAAATGCTAGCTTTGAACTTATCTTGCATAATATATTTTCAAGACTAATTCTCAGGCAGTTAGAAATTTACAAATATTCTTTTTTTTTTCCTCCTATTTAACTTGGCTTGTTTGGAATTAAAAAAAAAAATGACATTTCATTATCCAACAATAAGGTTATAGATCCAATTAAGCACTAACCAGCGCCCATGCCGGTCGGCAAGTGTCTGTTCCGGCAGTTGTCGGCATGGTACGAACCTGCACGACACCATTGGCACGGTCTGCATGGCACCATTAGCATGGTCGGTACGTGCCGGAATCTGAATTTACCGAAACTCGGCTCTACTCGGCACAAAAAGCCTTGAATCTATCACGCAGGTTCACTAAATGGTCAGTTGTGGGTGTAATTCAGATAAAAGATTAACAATTTGCTCACTCCATCTGATTTATCATCATACATAAACATCAAGTGGCTAAAAAAAAGTATCTGACTGTTTGATAAATTCTGCATAAAGTTAGCAATATTTTTGGTTTTATGGCCTAAATTGCATATCATCCATGTAATGTTTGGAATTTGTTTCTTTTTTCAAAGGCTGTAATGGTTTAATCTTTTTAAGATATTATTGGCTCTTGTTTTCTCAAACACAAAAAAAAAAAAAAAAAAAAAAAAAAAAGAAAAAAAAAGTTTTAACGAGGTGCGCACTCAAAGGCGAGCACTAGCACATAATTCTCTTTATCCGTGGTAAGAACCCTCATTTATAAAAGCATATATTTGAATTCCAGAACGTCGGTTAGAGACTAACGTAAGAATTTGAGCTCTCTACAAAAGCGTATGCTCGTATTACAAATTTCACCATTATTGCTACCAAGTCACAGACCGATCGGCATGGAGAGGACGGCAATGAGGATAGCATTCTCCAGAATAGCGCCGTAAAACGACACCACCTAGCCAGGTCGGGTTTATCATAACCTATAATTCCATATATAACCTACAGAAACCATAACATGGTACTGTAAATACAAATGCATGTATAATTTCTATAATAAAATAAATATAATTCCATTTCTGCATCATCCAAAAAAATATCATTCAAGGGACGATAGGGTCATCTAGGATGAAGAAAAATAGATGGAGAAACACACCACTCACTGGCTTCAGATGAGCATAATTTGAGAAGAGTAAAATATACAACCACATTGGAACCTGGAAAGAAGCAGATACAATTTTCGTAGGACCCTCATTCTAAAAAATAAATTCAAATCACACTGCACATGCACAATACAAGTACTACCCTTGCATACATAATTTAATAGTTAATAATAGAATAAAAAAAATATAGATATAAAAATAAATAGAATAAAAATATATAGATACGAAAATAAATAGAATAATATATAAATATGAGAAGGAAAAAAAATACGCAATCACAATGCAGAAAGAGATTATTTCTATATGACCCTCGCTAAAAGCATTAGCATATTCAAGTAAGCAAAGAGATATACACACAACAAATAAACATTAAAAAGGAAAAAATAAAAAATAAAAAAAAATCAAGATAAATGCACAGGAAATTAGGACGAGTACCATTAGAAGTTGACATAGTCTGAAAACTTGTACACAATCATCAGTATATGGTACTGTATTAGCTACACACATTCTACATAACCACGGACGGACCCGAAAACCTGAAAGAAAATGGGCAGAGTCCTGAAAACAAGGTCAATAAAACAATCGGTTGTATCGACAGAAAATGGGGAGAATTCTGCACGCCTAGAGCCTACACACAAGAATATCCTTCACTCGACGTTAAATTTCGTCCTGGGACAATCACAGTGATCTAACAAACAAATACCTCTACAGAAAAACCATAGTCGCGGCCAATAAAAGGATCGCCGATAAAAATTCGGTTCTCAAGTACGCGGCTCCAGATGAAGAAGCAAGCCCAGTCCCATGTGGTGTTTGCTTCCTGTAGATATATGGAGTCGAAGAGTTAGCGTGGTATTGTTGTTATAAAGTTTTGATAGCAATAATAATAAAAGCACGAATAGGCGAGCTAGAAAAAACAATTGATAGTGAGCATTTGCATTTTTATACCCCCCCCTATAATTCAAAATTGTTTTTTTTTGCGCCGCCACCCCCCTCCTGTAAAATGACGAAATTGCTCGTCATTTTTCTTGACAAAGGAGAGGACGAAGGTAGTTTCGTCATTTCACACGATCAATGGAGTATTAAAATGTCATTCGAATTAGGGAGATTCATTTTTGCAATTTTGAATTATCGGGGGGCATAAAAACGCAAATACCCCATTAATAAATAAAAGAGTGGTGCTATTTGCATTAGCCCTAATGAAACTCATCGACAACGTGACACATCTTATGTTGGCACGTAACGTCAGCCCTGAACTTCTCCAAAACCATTCCAGCCTTGAATAGTCCATTTGTCCAAATAAAATTTAGGGGGAATAAAAAAAACCTTGGCTCAAGAACTTAGTATGACTAATGAACCCATGTTAACATACAGGAAATATTGAAAACAAATACAAGTAGAAGAGATCATACGATAGAAATTAGTAAATAAGATGAAAGAATTGATTAGAAAACATACGTTTTCTGCATAGAGCTGAGGGAACCACAGTAAAGGGCATTATCTGGAATTGGCAGCTCGGTCTTGTTAGAATTATCTTCCGGGTTTACAACCCTTACGTATGTCTCCTGTCCAAGATACCATCTATCTAGATTTTCTGCACGAACATTCCATGTGCCTACATTGTCCAGTGAAACCAAGATTGCGGTCCATGCACCAGGGAATACCTGAGCACAACATGATGAATTAAGCCAAGTGCAATTGATAATTGGTTACATGTGTATATATGTACAACAAAGATGCCATAGAACATGTCTCAGTTGAACGTATATAGAATAACAGAAAAATGATTGACCAATCTCATATACAAACCTCATACTTTAAGTTCCATAGATCATCTATATATAATCATGGTTTTCGGTGCCGGGCAGCACGTACCTGTTCCGGCAGTTGTCGGTACGGCACGTGCCAAAAAATCTTATATTTGAATTTTTAAATTATTTTCTAATTTTATTTTTAAAAATATAAGAAATAAATATATATCAGCACGGTCGGCACGTGCCGCGATCTGAGTTTAGCGAAGCTCGGCTCGGCACAGAAAACCTTGTATATAATTACTCTTAATTATCAGATGAATTAGATGTGCTGCTAAAATCTTTCTCGGCTCAAATAGCATGGAGTGCATCGCTAATCCCACACGCCACAAAAACACTAAGTATCAACTCTAGCCTATTGGTCCCATCTTCCTAAGTTGATAAAACTATTTTTAATAGGTAATTGAGCATGGATAGTTATACCCAAATGGAGAATCACACTTGCTTATTTATTCACATACTCCTTATACATCACTGGGATCTACTTAGAGCCGTGTCTAATTCAAATCAGACAGGAGAGGGAATCACCTCTAGAACAAAATAGGAAGCACCTATAGTGTTCAAAATAGAAAGCACACAGACAGAAAATCAACTGCCGATAAAGCTTTGCAGTTGGAATTAAAACGAAACTAACTCTAATACCTCAAAATGTCATAAAGAGTAATCACAGGAATACGATAGATAAAGTTCCTGACCAACAAAAGTAAAATTTCCTGCATTGTGTTAAGGGGTAAGAAGGACTCTACCTCAGTAATTAAAACTAAACAATGAAGTTGGAATTAAAACTATGCAGTTGGAATTAAAAATAAACTAACTCTAATATCTCAAAATGTCATAAAGAGAAATCACAGGAATCCGATAGATAAGATCCTGACCAACAAAAACATAAAATTTTGTGCATTGTGTTAAGGGGTAAGAAGGACTCTACCTCAGTAATTTTAGAGATTACAATATTTTAGCAGGTATCGTTGCTCTTAGATTCCAACAAAAGAGAAACTTTGACAAATACTACAATGTTACAACAATGTAAGTTCTTTGATCAAGATGACATCTAACATTCAACTGTCCAAATGATAAGAAAGCATATCAATTAATAAGCAAGACATGTAGATTTCTGATTTCATAATTAATGATGTAAAACACAAATGGTGTATTTTAAAAGAATGGGAAGAGAACCACTGCAGAACTCCACTGAGGATACAGCAAAAAATTTGAATATTCGAAATTTCAAATACCTGTGTCGTAGAGCGAGCAACACCATCCCATTTGTTATACGTGCCTCTGCTATTCTCAGTCCACTCGCCGAAGTCCATCCTGTTAGAAATACACATGTCAAAAATAATATTGACAGTTAAACTGACTGATTTTAAAATATAAATCGAAGTCAGTACCCAACAACAAAGAACGCATAGCCATCCATGTGGTAGCACTGTACTTTGGTATCGTTGTTCTGAAATATAATCTCCATAAAACCCCTATATGTTCCGTTAATTATCGAAGATGCAAGACGAGGTGGTCGATCTAGAGGCCTTGTGGGGAAATCAAGTGTGTATACACCTTTCTTGTCATATGCATCAGCAAGCTTCAAAGGTGTATCCGGAGGGACATAGGAGATACCATTAAGTGTTGCTCGAAGTTTGCCATTGATGTCCACCAGTCCCTTATTTTTGAGCACATACACCTGAGTCACATTAATGGAACCATATTTAAAGGAACCTTGTGGATTGGGGCGCGCAGCACCAGCACTAACATTCCACCTGAAAATTTATTACATGTTTAGACTTTAGACATAGCAGAAAAAAATTGCTGATGCCCTTACTTCTAGATAAAGAGACTTTCAAGTTTAACACAATATGAGCATGGAGTTCCCTAAATTACAAAATGAGGTCCAACACTGGTCGATCCAACAGTTGAAACACTCACTTAAGGGAAAGAGATTTGAAAACCCCAATGCCCTTCAGCGGTGTGCAGCGCTTAGATGCTGTCTACAAGATGTACTAAGCCACTACACAAAACCCGGGTCAAGAACTTGGTTTGCCGGTGTCGAGAGAGACTACTGGCTTTGGTAATTAGCAGACTCAATAAGTGGTCCCTGGCTATCGAGTTTCCTTGGACCTCAAAAAACAAATATCTGGACCTCAAAAAACAAATATCACAGGAAATTACACAGAGGTCCCTCAAACTTTCTTTCGAGCTCGAAGGTCCCTCGTAAGATTCACGGAGATCTAAAATGCCTTTGTGAATGTAAAAGTTCTATAAATGTGAAGGAATAATTCTTTCTTTGCTCGAAGGTCCCTCGTAAAATTCACGGACAAAGGAGTAAATGATCGTAAGGTTTCGCTGCAAATTAGTGTTAGAAAACACAACGACACAGCACCACCAAAATGTCATTAATGTGACATTCTCTAACAAAAATATATATATGAGTAGTATGGAGGAATCAGAATTAAAAACCCAAAAAAATTCTCTGTTACACACTGATTTCACAAAAGTTTAGCCGAAATTAAATATCGCTCTCCAAACTAATACATAAATAAAGAAATGAGGAAGTGATTGAAGAAAAAACTAATGCATAGAGCATCGTCTGCAGGCAAAAATTTGGTTCTATATGTAATTATGTATACTAACACTTGAGTTTAACATGAAAAGAGGGGTTCTTAGAGGAATAGGCAGTTTCATGACAAACCTGATAGATCGTGCCTGATTCATCGACCATGTTTTGTCATAGAAATCATTCGGAGGGTCCGGAAGAGCACCAGATGCTTTGCCTTTGGAATTTGAATAGTGCAAGATGCCAACACCAGTGACCCTTTGCCACAGTGATTCGTTGACAAGCCTTGCACTAGCAACAATGTAGTAATCGCTGCTGGCGTTTTGATCCATTGTGACCAGGAAAGAGTACGACTGCCCAACATGAATATCAAGGTTTGTGTAGTTCTGTTGGACAGTATAAGAACCTTCTGTCTCCACAAGAAGCAGGTTATGATTCTGGATTCTGAAGTTCAGAGATGTAGACACACCAACATTATGGACACGAAACCGATATGTTTTCCCTGTTAACAGGAAAAAACGATGATTTTGTAAACATAGGGAACAAAGTTAGAGTCAAAACACAGAAGGGCAGGGTTGATTTGATAAAACATGAAAGCTGAAGATTCAACAAATGAAAACGTGGCGTAATTAGCCTTATTCTTAAAATTAGGATGTAAATCAACAATATGCGTTATTGTTACATAGAAATGCAGAAGAAATTACAACAGTTCAAAGGTAGAGAACAGAGCTCAATCTTAAGTTAATTCCAACTTTCTCGGCTATAATTTATTTAGTGTTCATGATCTCATCTGAATAACTTTCTTGGATGTCACTGGCCTTCAACGCATACAATCCTTGAAGTTGCACCTCACTAATTGCACAGGGTTCTATAGGGCAACATGGCAATTAGATACAAAGCATGCAATTAATTGTTCCCTGGACTCAATACTAACTGACAGCTAAAATGCTCAAAGGCAGCTGCTACAGACAAATTGCTGAGCTTTACAATCAGGAGCAAAGTTCAAGAAATGATGGTATACAATTTAGGAGTTCAGTGAAATGACATGCAGCACTAAAAAACATGTTTTTTTTCTAGACAGAAGCTAAAACAAAATTAACCAATGTCATATGAGCATATACATGATAAATTATTTGTGAAGAAGTGTAGTTCGGTGTTATTGTAAATATTGAGCTGATAAAGATCAGTGTTGGAGTGTTCATCCCTGAATTTATGCCAATGTATGGGTGAATCATCTGGCAAGTGGAATGCCATGCGACTTTTTTACAGTTCACATAAAGCACAGAACTCTCAGTAACCAAGAAATTCACCTCACTGTGGCAACATTGAAAATAGCAAAGGCATAACTGAATATCGTAAATTTAATGGAATCGCCCTTTGAAACTTTAGAGAACAAATTACCGCAATGGAATTGCACATATAGAGCCAGCAAAAGATTCTTATGTCAAGTGATTATTACCTGGCTCAACATTTATAGTTTCATAATCAATACCATCAGGCACGAGCGTGTTGTTGTATCTGTAGGGCCCCTTTCCATTGATCAATACACCATCAGGCATCCCAAGATCCTTTCCGTTATCAAGGGCCTTTCTCAAGTCCTGCATAAACGAGCAAGAGAATTAAGGTATTCCTTTAAACAGGTCGAAACATAGAAAAATAACAAAAGCTCAACAATTTGATTACCGTATGGTTCTTATTGAACCAATCGCCAATGAAGAGGGTTATATCACCATCTGGGGTACCAAATGGCACAGCTATAACCTCTCGATTGTTAATGGTGATACCACCATAACCACCAGCCGCCCTTTGGAGACGCAACGAAGGGTAGTAGAAAAAGCTCCCAATTTGGTCCTTAACCTGGAACTGGTACGTCCAGTTCCAGCCAACAGGTATAGGGCAGCTTGTACCAAGCACACCATCCTGCCACGAGTTCTTCCTTTGCTGGACACCAGCCCTACAGAAAGAAACACCAGTTCAGTGCGTAGATCTGGGCACTAAGCATGGGATTGTGACACATGGCCTCACTAATTACTAAGGGCACGTGTTGTAATCCATAGCTCGGGTGCATGGAATCGGTGCAGAGATACGATTTGGTTTAAAGGAGTACCAAGTGATAAGCAGAGGCTCGTCGAGGCTGTTGAGCACATTGACGACAACATTCCAATTGGTAGTCACATTCATTATAGGCCCGGGGAAATGACCATTGATCGCTATAACCTACCACCATCAGAACATGACAAAATCCATTAGCAAATCTTCAAGACTACATGGATCATCTATAATTAAATCAACTACTACTATATCTTTAAGCCACGGTAAAATTACCCCAAGATTAAACTGAAATTACTGCAGTAGGTACAGTAAATATTAGAGACATCAACTGTTCATAAATGGTAAAAAAAGGGTGAATAAAGCCGAATTCTCCAAATTAAATCTGCTTTCTGAAAGCAGCATAAAAAAAGTTCGGATAATATACAGAAAGTTGCAGTTCCAGCGCAAAGAAAAAAGCAGGAAAAAAAAAAAGAAAAGCTAAATCAACAAAAAGATAAAACAATCTAATCTCCAGAACAACACTCTTTTTTATCTAAACAACCGGGGAAATCCGATGGCTGAGCACTTAGATCTGAAGATAATGTATCAATATTGACTGCATATCAACCAACAACAGATCAAGAATAATGAACTATCATCGATTGGAATGAAGTAAAATATAAAGACTATAGTGATTAAGAAACCTGCTGTTTAACGCCGATGGGAGAAGCCATCATGTACTCAACATTCCAATCGTAGAAGACGAATGGATCTCCGGCTGAGCACTTCCCCACCAATACCGCCACCCACAAAATCACCACCGCCACCGCCACCGTCATCTTCATCTCCGCCGCCGCCGCCGCGAGAATGTAGATAAATGACAACCACAAGGAATGAGAACTGAAAGCTTTTACTTCGACATGGTTTGGGTTTCTCTCTCTAGATTTCTAGAAGTCCCTCACTTTCTCTCTCTCTCTCTCTCTCTAGTTAGCTAGGCTGGAGCCTCGAGCCTCGAGCGGAGCGGATGGTTCTGAACTGGGGAGGTAGCAAGTGTCGGACTTTTATAGTGGTCCGAGTCTTGAATCCACACTGCCTTCGTCCGATGCTTAACGCCGAAACACTGTCCGACTTGAGTCAGTGGCAACCTCTCGTAAATAGTTTAAATATAATAGTTCAATATCATCCTGAATATAGGCCTTAAATGACTCTAGAAAAAGAAAAAAAAAAGAAAATAGTACAGAGCGCAAACGTCCGTGTGGAAAAAATTATCGAACTCCATAAAAAATTACGTTTTTCTTTGGATAAAATGCGTTTCACTCAAAAAAAATGCAGTTTTTACGAATGTCCGTGATTTTTTTGCGGAGACGTCCGTGCTCTCAACCTCAACCAAAAGAAAAAACCACAAAATCACCTACATTAACTCATAACATACGTTTGAAATATATTTTGTTTTTAAAAGTGTCGTCATTTAGTTATATTTTATAGGATAATTGTATATCAGTCCCTCTAAAGCCAACAGTCACGTATTTTAGTTCTCAAAAATGCGCTATGTGACATCGCAAAAATACGTTTCCGGGAGCTGAAATATAAAAGTTAAACTTTGGGGGCTGATAGCAATTATCCCTTATATTTTTATAGTTTAAAATAGTTAAGTAATTTGTACTTATTTCGAAAATATTTGGTTTAACCTTTTTTTTTTGTTTTTAAATTTTCGTACGACGATATTCGTGTATTTTGAATTTTATCTAATCAAATCTAAAATCATACCAAAATAGCTTTATCCGAAATATGGCTACATATTTTTTCATATCTTCTGACCCTCGTAGAGACGGGACTTAATTGCAATATTGCCGTTATATATATATATATATATATATATATATTGTCATAATTTATGACAGCCAACTGAACTTTTATATACTTTTAAATAAAAACTTACATAATATATATAAATAAATTATAATAATTTTAAATTTTATATACCGTGGCTTATTTTGTGATACCTTTATGTTTCAAATTGGCTTTTGAAAATGTAACATCTTCTAGTTAACTTCTATTTGTCATCCATTTCTGTATAAATCATCATTATGTCATAAATGTATTTTATATATTGTAATATTAGTTGCTAATTAATAAAGGTTTTTAAATATTTTTGGATAAAGTTTCGGTCAAAAAGCATCCGGCCCAGCGCTATTCGGACAATTTTTTGAAACTCAAACTTGAGTGAGGCGGGAATTAATTATTGTTCCGAATGATTACAGAAATTAAGTATTTAAAGCAAGTAGGAACTATTTTGTCCGACATATGCACCGATGTTACGTACGGGATGAGTAATGGCAACATTGTAAATATTACAAACGCTGATGGTCTAGTTATATGTGACACTTTTGATGGAATTCGGACAGGCTGTATTCGGAAGGAGATTAGTACGCGGAAGTGAAGTTCGAAAATGGTGAGGCTGCCAGCCAATCGCCAGTCCACGGCACTGATTGGGGAGCGTGGTGTACGGAATCTCCTGCATAACCATAACATCAAACACCACAACAACCAATACAATTTGGCCATGTTTATTAACTACTAATCATTTGTTTGATATATGATAAATTACATGTTGGACAAAAATATAAAATTAATAAGCCAAAATAATTTGCACAAGAAAAAAGTTCTTTCTATTTAAAATATTTTTATCTTAAATATAAATCTCTTCTATTAATTTCAATAATCATAAATTATACTCATTCTCACCGTATATATTAAAAAGGAGTACTAAATAGAACAATAACCGAACATTGTCTATTTTTAATTTTATTTCTCCATAAAAAATGCAATAGTCATAACATATACGTGAATATATATTTTTTTAAAAATATTATTAATTTTTCATGTTAATTAGATGATAAAAAATAAAATATTAAATTGTATAGTTACTATTGATCATAAATATAATGTTATTGATTATGGTTAAGAGCATGTAAAAATTGTTACTCTTTAAATATAATCAAAATTCAATTGTCATTTGAAGATGGGGTTTCAGCTTACCTATGAATGCCTGCTCAGCCGTAGAGCCTTAGAGACGGAGTTGTGGGAATGTTTATCGGTATTACAACCATAGTTTTAAGTTCTGGTGCCGCCCGGAACGTCTCAGAAACTAGTGCCGGGCCGGCACTTTTTTTATTTTATTTTTTATAATGTTCAACTTTCTTGCTTTTGCGATAAATATGAATAGGCGCACCGATGGGCGTAATTTTTTTTTTTTTTTTTGTCGCGCCACTGAGTGGTGTCGGTCGCGCTGGTGTCTGCAACTTTGTGTATGACCACTTATTTAATTTTTTTAATTAAAAATTTTAAAATAATTTTAAAATATAATAATATATATACAAATAATATTTTATTATCGGCACGGTCGAAACAGCACAGTCCGCACATATCGAATTTGGAATTTACTAAAAGTCAGCACGGTACGAAATTTAAAACCTTGATTATAACCAAAATTTTCTGTGCCGAGCCGAGCCGAGTTTCAGTAAATTCAGATTCCGGCACGTGCCAACTATACCGATGGTACCGTACCGACCGTGCCGATATATATTTATTTGTTATTTTTGAAAAATAAAAATAAAATATTAATTAAAAAAATTCAAATATAAAATTTTTTGACACGTGCGGTGTCGGTTTTTGCCGTGCCGATAACTGCCGGAACAGGCACGTGCCACACGGCACTGCCTATGCCGACCGGCACCGAAAATCATGATTATAACTAGTATGAAAAATAGGCTTTCGCAAAATATAATTTGAAGCGGACTCGATACTATTGCTCCAATATCTACAAAATAATATTTTTCTGAGGGATATTTAAAATCTAGTTTAGAAATGTAGACATATACTCTAGTGTATTTGGAAAGTACGTATACGGTATATATATCGGGAGGCTAACTATAATATAGAAGGCTTAGTGAGGAGGGTATTTTTATTTTTAACATTTGCTTTCGTTTCCTCCTCGAGACTTTAACTTATTACAATTAATATTGATATATTCCGAAATTAATAAATAATTAAGAAATATTGTCCCTACCTTTTGACCAAACATTAATAAAAAAAATTATTGGTATTCTCACCATTCATATTACAATAGTGCTAAATAAGATAATAATTGGACATTGTCTATTTTTAATTTTATTTTTCTACAAAAGGTACAATAGTCCTAACATATATAAATTTATATTTTAAAATATTACTATTTTTTGTGTTAATTAGACATGGATGGTAAAATATAAACTATTAACTTTATATAGCTACTATTGATAATAAATATATGTCATTTATTATGATAGTTAAGAACATATAAAAGTTGGTGCTCCTTAAATATAATATTTTAAAAAAAATAATCAAGAAAAAATTACTGTTCAGCACCCCGTTTTTAGTTTTTTACTGTTCAGCCCCCGAAACCGGTTTCCCCGCCGACGTGGCGGCGCGCGCGTGCCGCCACGTGGCGTTTCGGGGGGCTGATTTACGATACCCTAAAATTAGGGGGCTGAACTAGGGTTGAGCATTACCCGAACCTACCCGAAAAGCCGAACCGAACCGACCTGAACAAAGTCAAAATTTCGGGTTCGGTTCGGGTCAACATTTTAATAGTTCGGGTTTATATAATTCGGTTCGGGTTCGGTGGTCGAATTTCGGTTCGGTTCGGGTTGGACCCGAATTATCCTCCCGAGTCACATTTTAATTATTTTTCATTGGTTTTTATGTACTAATTTTTTCTTTTTAAACAAAACATTCATATTACAACTATTCGGGTCGACCCTAACCGACCCGAATCCGAATTAGTATTGAATAAAAATAATTTTTTTTATTATTCGGGTCAACCCGAACTGACCCGAAATTTAATTGGTTCGGGTCGGTTCGGGTTGACACGAAATTCGGGTCGGTTCGGGTCTGAAAGTATTCAGTTCGGGTCGGCCTTAAGAATTTCGGTTCGGGTCGGTTCGGTTCGGATTGACCCGAATGCTCAGCCCTAGGCTGAACAGTAATTTCCCTAATAATCAATTGTTAGACACTATCATAAGAATGAAATGATTGCTTATCAATGGTTATTACAGTCTACCTACTATGAAACCACACTAGCGAAATATATATTCTTTTTAAAAATTTTATTTATTATTATTTTCTAAGATGTCAAGATAAAACTCCAGTAATATTAGGGAATCCACATATAAATATGATTTTTAAATCGTGTTTATATCAATTCTCAACATGTGAGGATATTAGTATCACGTGATAGTCGATGGATATTCGTATATGATTAGCGTAAAATCCAGGTAGAAAAATGAAATATTAATTATTTTTTAGCAGGAATTATGATCAAACTTAAATCCAAATAATAATTTGTTACAACAAACACATACTTATGATCAAAACTTAAATTTTATTAGATTTAAAAATTTACTGACCATATTATGGAGATTTTCCAACACAATAACAAAATTACAAACTCTATTAGGGAAATAGATTTAGAAAAATATTGCAGTGCTTGCTTGTTTCGTCCACAAATCTACGATTTATCGATCCGAGACAGGAAAAAAAATAAATTTTAAGATATTTTCGGACGTTGTAACATTACTCATAGATTTAAGAAGGGTATATATTTGATATGAAAATAGAATATAACAAAAGTAGGAATACTCACCAAAAATCATATTTATTTCATTTGTGAGAGTCTAAGATCATACAATAGAACAATACTAAAGTTGAGATAATTAATAAAAAGATAAGATAATCAAATAAAAATAAATAAATAAATAAGCTTATCTTTAATAACCAACACAAGAAAGATAAAAATAAGAAGAAAAATCTATATTTCAATGATAAATAATAACGCAATAGAGCTTAAATGTTTAAAACCGTAATTCCGAGGTTTACAGGTTATATGAATTTTATTCGCATTAATCGGTAATCTAAATGGTCGTAACCTCAACTCCACCGACGATCGTATGAGCGTCTTCTTTTTCTTTTTTTTCCTTTTTTTTTTTTGGAATAATCCTAGATATTAAGTTTCCAAATAAATAATTAGTTAAATTGGTAGTCATAATTTTAAATACAAATTCTTAATTTATTAAAAAATTGATTATTAAATTACGTTAAAATAGTGTTAATACATTAAAATACTTAAAACCATGATTTTTCTTTAAAAAAACTAAACACCAAATACTTGGTAAATATGGTAAAAGAAATTTTTTTTTTTTTTTTAAGATAACGTGGCAAAATATTTTTAGTGCACCAACCCTAATGTTATTGAGAATACTATTTTCTAATCACGATATATCAGCCCGTATTGAATTGGAACAGCAGTCAGAAAGTAAAATTCTGACATGATATGCGTCCCGAACTAATACTGGCGTCCTGTATAGCGACAACATTAGTAATTCAAGCTGAAAATTCGTTGAAATTATATATTTCTTATTTCAGAGCCACTCGTACAATTCGAATATGCGATGTGTGTAGGGCTGAGCATTCGGATCAACCCGAACCAAAATTCTTAAGACTGACCAAACCAAATACTTTCCGACCCGAACCGACTAAAATTCGGGTCAATTCGGATTTGTTCGGGTTGACCCGAATAATAAAAAAATTATTTTTATTCAATACCAATTCGGATTCGGGTCAGTTAGGGTCTACCCGAATAGTTGTAATATGAATGTTTTGTTTAAAAAGAAAAACTTAGCACATAAAAACCAGCGAAAACTAACTAAAATGTGACTCGCGAGGATAATTCGGGTCCAACCCGAACCGAACCGAAATTCGACTACCGAACCCGAACCGATTTATATAAGGAAGAGTTGCATTTGGGTCCAAAGTTGTAAGTTTCATTGCACTCGGGTCCTTGGCTAAGTTTTAATTGCAGTTAGTCCTCGCGGAGGTATCAAAAGTTATCAAAAAGGTGTTAAAAATTATCAGAAAGGAGTCAATGTGTTATTTTTTATCAGGAGGGTGTTAAAAATTAACAAGAGGGTGTCAAAAATTTACTAAAAGATATCAAAATATAAGGTATTGGATGCATATCGGAGGTGTCAAAAGCTCATCGCAAGGTGTTAAAAATTTATCGGAAGGTGTCAAAATGACTAAAGTGCAAAAAAAATTTTAGAGAGGATTGAAGTGATGTTGAAACAATATATAGGGACTGCAGAGCAATTATCCGTTTATATAAATCCGAACTATTAAAATGTCGATCCGAATCGAATCCGAAATTTTGGCTTTATTTGGGTCGGTTCGGTTTGATTTTTCGAATAGATTCGGATAATGCTCAGCTCTAAATGTGTGCTTTATGAGGTACACTATGCTATAAGATCCATGGGTGGGGGACAATAAATAAAAAAAAAAATAGAAAAGTAAAATAATAAAAAAAAAGGGAAGCTGTGTGATTGGTGTTCCCTGTTTGATGGCTTACGGCCGATCATCTGTGCGTATGTGGCGCGGCATGAGCGTTGATAGTTGGCACATGGATGGGGGACAACTCCGCTGCGGCCACTGCGACAATCACGCGGCTACACTGTCAGATACGCTGCATGTTACAGAACAGCATTTGCATTTTTTCAGGTCTAGCGAAATAATTCGTAGTGGATCCCACACTAATGCACGAACAGTGGAGCTTCGTTTCGTGTTTGGTGTTTTGCAGAACACAGCGAGTGTTGCACTGTTACCCAACGCAGGGGAGCATGCTGCCGCGGATGAGGGAAAGCGCCCATCGCCACGTGGCAGGACTCATCGGCCTGTACAGTTTTATTGGGCCGCCACCGGGACGATCTTGACAGTTGATAATTGATTGGACGGTTGGGATGTTCTCCAGCTGATTAGCTTGTTTTTTGTTCGAATTTTCTTCAATTGATGGTTAAGGAAGAACTAATGGGATTATAAAATAACTTTTGTCACTTAATGTGGAAAAATGTGGCATTTTTGGGTTCTTGTTTGAATTTCAAATTTTGAATGGGGTTGAATCTGGACATGCCCGACGATCAATGTCACCCTTCAGCTACATAAAGCCGAGCGCAGCTACTCAATTGGATAGGAGAGGCATCAGGATGCGTCACCATCCAGGTTCGAGCCTGCGTTGGGTGAAATTTCTGGCAGAATTTTCTAAAAATCATCCGTACCTCTTGACATTAGCTCCAATTTATGCAAGGCCTGTAATCGATCCAGAGCGTGGGGATTTTTCGGAAGTTTGAGATTCCTACGGGGACGTGCGCTCATATTACAAATTCTACCATGATAATCTCCAAAAACCATTCAGTTACATAATGGATACGCTCTCCGTATCCTTCCATGCCTGGGGTCGATGCCATTATTCATCGTAATTGTTATGCGTTAAATAATTAAACTAGCTAGACGCGATAATGATACGTAATATTCTAATATTGAGATACACCCACTTTTTCTAACATAAGAGCATTATTCAAAGATACACCCCACTTTTTGCATTTATTCGTACAATTAATTGTACTTCAATTATTTTTTATGTTACTACAAAATTTTGTGATAATTAGATATTTCATGCGGATTTTTAGATACTTGCATTTTTTTTAATTATATAAACAAAATGTTTCCACCTTATAAGATTTTATAAAAGTTGAAATCATATAGTCTTTGGGCATCATTACTTTTTTATCAAAAATTTGAAATTAATCTTGAAAACAATTTAAAATATCTCTTATTTTGTCAAATAAATGGGTTCCTAATTTTAAGATATAATATGATTTACATATGTTAAATGGGCTATATCAGCCCGTGTTAGGCTGGAATTGAGGTCAGAAAGTAAGATAATAATATGATGTGCGTCTCGAGTCAGACATGGAATATTGGTGTCATGTCCAGTTACTATATTAGTAATTCGAGCCGAAAATTCGTTAGAATTGTTTTTTTTTTATTTCAAATATTATTTGTAAAATTCGAATTTATGACGTATATTTTATGAGACATACGTCATATCGTTAGATCCATGTATGTGGACTAATAAAATAATCAAATAAAGAAAGAATTAGTAACCTTGAAAATGAGAATTAAGTGGAAAATTACTAATATTTAATTATATAATTTTGAATCGCCAGGGTGGAATAAGGAGACAAACAGATCCGTCTTCATTACAACGAGTCGGATCCGAGGTGGCACACACATCTCGAGACCATCTGTACTGCAACGCCCAAAACCTAATTTACCCTTCTAACGGTCTTGAGGACCAACGGCTTTCGCATTAGGCTATAGGGGTAGTTGCGTAATTGAAGAAGAAGAAGTTTCGAGAGAGTCAAAGGGTAAATAGTCAATCAACTCGAGGAGCTTTGGAAAGTGCGGTCGCGGCTCAGCATCAGGGTGTAGGAAACCGGACGGCCGAGATCGGTCGAGCCGTAAAATTACGGATTTCGAGATTTCGTATAAAAATTTTCGTCGATTTATTTTGGCATCATTTTGGTATGTATTTTGGCATTTTTTCGAAAAAATTTCAACTACAAAGTTGTAGATCTCATCAAAATTTATAACATTTTAGTTCAAAATTTTTTCTAAAAATGCTTAAAAATAGGTCAAATAAGTCGACGAAAGTTTTATACGAAATCTCGAGATCCGTATTTTTACGGATCGGCCGATCTCGGGGTCCGTTTTTTACACCCTGATTCGGCCGAATCAGGAGAGCCGCGCTCGGAAAGTGCAAGAAAATTGGAAAATTACCAGGCGTCGTCAGGCGATGATTTGTTTTGGTTTTTTTAATAAAATTATTTAATTAATATTTACAATTCTAAAATTAATTTCAAAAATAAAAAAAATAAACTCAGTCGTCAATTTAACAGTCTATCTTAATATTTAATAGACTATCTTAAGAACGTATGACTAAAAGACGATAATAATATCATATATTACATAAACGACTTTAATATCGTCTGTCTCAATATATAACATAGACAACAATACGTTCGGATATAAAGGCGCAGCTACCAATCCCAAATTATCATATATATATTTAAATGACGCTGTCATCATTGGACGCTTTGTGTATATATATATATATATATATATACAAATATACATATTTAAATAGAGTTTATGTAATTTTGATTAAATCAAAAATAATTTTTTAAAGTATATTTAAAAAATTTAATCATTTGTTTCTTGAATTTTTAGTTTTGGAGTATAAACTTCAGCACTGGTCCACAGTTGAAGTTGAAAGAAAATTTAAAAAAATGCTGAAAGAAAATTAAAAAAATAATAATAATTAAAGCCCCATTAGAGATGGCCACAATAATAACTTTTAAAAGCTTAGGCTGGACTCACTCATGTAGAAACCCAAATTGGTTTCATACTCTTTGTACAACTTTGGCGTGATGATGCTATATCGAACGTCAATGAGCTACCAACCAACATGCATGTCGGCGCCCTACCGAAGGTAAATGGTTATCTTACGCTTAAGTCAGCAACGACCGGCTGTATACACACACACACATATATATATATATATATATATATATATAATATATATATATATATAATATATATATATATATATATCGACCAGCACCACCATCAATAAATGTAATAAAGCATCGTTGGGTCTAATTAAAAAGTTGGTAGCCAAAACTTTGTTATGGATGGTTACATACTACACCGGAGACGAGATCGGCTAAAAAAGATGGTTCTGAATGTATTAGTACCATTAGGATCCCTTAAAAAAATAATTATTTTTTTTCGAAATAACGAAAAAAAATCTTTTCAGTACACAAATTTCGATATTACGGGAGATACTATTCTCTAACAACGATGAATCAACCCGTATTAGACTGAAAACACAGTAAGTCTTAAGGAAGTAAATATTTTATTTTACTTTTTTTTTCAATTTTTTTAAAACATGGATCAGATACTATCCCCAAGCTGAAGGACAACAATAATTACCTTTAAGAATATTAGATATCATTCTTTTGCCATTCACTTTGTATTTTTACTTTAATTGTTTAATACTATTTTTTTTTAAAAAAAAATTCTCTATTATTTTCGATTATTTAATTGTAGGCTTTGAAAAAGATACATCTGATTTATGGATATCTTATATGAAGATTCTAATCTTATAAATGGAGTCTAAGAATAAAAAATATTACTATTTGGCCCTTTAAATCTAATCAATCCTAAAAAAATTTACAAGGTAATTGCAAAATGGGACCCGGCTTCATAATGGTGTTGAAAATCATTCCAAAGTTTTGGAGATGCGTATTTCTCACGGAAATTTTATACTTGGTTAGCTGGACGGTGTGCTGGAATGCAATTACGGTCTGTCCCTTATAAAAATATATCAGAGGAACTACCGTATCACTCCGTTCGATCAAAATATAGAATATAAATAGAATTCGGCTGTTACAAATCCAAAAATATAAAGAATGTCGTGCTCGTAAAGAATTGGAAAACTGTGGAGGATTTTCTGTTTATTTTTCTAGTTAGAGCGTCCAATTTGTTATAACTATCCCGAGACTCTTGAATTGTCTAACTCCTTCTATCACTTCCGCACAGTTCTAGAACTATGCATCAACTCCTAGATTCTCTAATTAATGTTTAAATTTAAAATAAAATTCTCTCTCAATATTCGTGTGGAAACTATTTTAACACATTATATAAATATTTTTTGAAAAAATTTTAATATACAAATTATAGATTTTGATGAGATTTATAACTTTCATTTTAATATTTTTTCAAAAATTACTTCTTTTGATGTTTCAAAGTCTTAGTAGGTTTCAATATCAGTCTATTAACATGCATAACTTTGGAGCCTCAAAATTCCTATTTAGAATTTTTTTTTTGAAATTTTTTTAATATAAAAGTTATAAATTCCATTAACTCTACAACTTTTATGTTGAACGTTTCTCCAAATAATATTTCTAAATAAATATTTTATAGTATTAAAATTAATAAATAATAAAGGATTTATTCGTCAACTTTAAACATGAGAGTGTCTGAGAAGGAAAAGTCTCCCAAAAAATTTTCTACACCCATCCCGAGACGGATGAATCATCTACTTCTATCAGTTACATATACAGTTCTGAGGTCCAATATTAAGTAGATGATAGTGTGTGAGAAATTGGTCTTCAAGCAGTTAAGGTGGAATGGCTGAAATATGTTAGTTAATAAAATATGAACCAACTAGTATTGAGTTCGATAGTTAACGCGATTAGATGCCGGAAGACGATCCCAGTCCATCTCCTGTATAGGGAAGATCGGCGATTCCGCTCAATTTGCGGTTATGATGTAGCATAGAAATCGAACTCGACAGTTACAGATAAAAAAAAAAAAAAACTTGGTGGCGACTCTAAATTTATTTGCTATGACTGTTGTGCAGAAAAAATGGTTGCATGCAAGACTTCATATATATATATATATATAATATATATATATATATATATATATATATATATATATATATATATAGGGGCTATTCTCAGCTAACATCTCAGCCGTTGATCTGTTTGATCAACGGCTGAGATTTAATTTTAATACTTAACGGAATAACGATTCACGCCGTTAGGTATTTAACGGCGCCGTTAGGTATTTAACGGCGCCGTTAGGTATTTAACGGCGCCGTTAGGTATTTAACGGCGCCGTTAGGTATTTAACGGCGCCGTTAGGTATTTAACGGCGCCGTTAGGTATTTAACGGCGCCGTTAGGTATTTAACGGCGCCGTTAGGTATTTAACGGCGCCGTTAGGTATTTAACGGCGCCGTTAGGTATTTAACGGCGCCGTTAGGTATTTAACGGCGCCGTTAGGTGTTAAAATTAAATCTCAGCCGTTGGATCAAACAGATCAACGGCTGAGATGTTAGCTAAGAATAGGCTATTCTCATGTCGAGCTGAGAATAGCCTCTCTCATATATATATATATAATATACTATAAAAAACTTTGGTTGCCTGCGAGACTATTCTCAGCTCGATTTGAGAATAGTCTTGATAAGTATCTCAGTCGTTGATATCTTTGATCTAACGGCTGAGATTTAATTTTAACACTTAACGGCGTGAATCGTTATTCCATTAAGTGTGAAATTAAATCTCAGCCGTTAGATCAGGAAGATCAATAGTTGAAACATTAGCTTACCAAGGCTATTTTCAGATCGAGCTGAGAATAGTCCTTCTCATATATATATATATATATATATATATATATATAGATATATATAGGCTATTCTCAGCTCGAGCTGAGAATAGCCTTAATAAGCTAACATCTCAGCTGTTGATCTGCTTGATCTAACGGTTAAAATTTAATTTTATACTTAACGGAATAACGATTCACGCCGTTAAGTATACAAACCACATCAATTCAAGTTTGTCAGACTGCCTGAATTTCCTAATGAAGCCCAATACTGAAGATCCAACCCGTAAATGATAGTTAGCAGCTTTGCTAATCTGGGCCCCGGCCCAGTTATACGGTTTTCCACAAAATATATTTGTCTTAGAAGTATTTACCAATAGAAATCCCCAAATTTTATTATTTTGAGACACACACACAAAATAAAAACAAAAATAAAAATAAAATAATGTATTCCGGTCTCTATGGATTCAAAATGAAAGGATACGGGGCTGACGTAGACTTCCCGGAAATTGTATGCCATGGCTTCTTACATACATAATTCACTTAAGTAAATGTTAAGATAATGCTATTTAGCCCGAACACTTGGTCCAAAAAATAGTCCGACCGTATTTTTATGCACCTCAGGATCGATAAATTTATACTTTACGGATTCCGAGGCAAGCATTAACGCAATCGGATTATTTAGTTTTGCTGAATAGCATTTCCAAATGTTAAAGCACAATGTTGAAGTTTGACGATTAACATTTCCAAACTATCAAATATCATGTCTTGGGAGTGCAAAGTGATCGAGTTTGTACTCGACCGATATATTTAATGTTCGAAAATAGAAGTGGCTAAGAAAATATAAAATCACTCATACATAACGAGCATCATTTTTACGCGGAAAGCTCGTTTTGGGCCGAGGCAAAATGACGGGTGCGACCGTGTAAAAAAAAAAAAAAATCTAAAAGTAGGAAAAGCGACGAAGTACTACTCCTATTCATGATCTCTCAGTGACTAAGGTCGGAGCTCACTCGATATCTCGGACTAATTCTCTCCAATTATGTCAATATAGTGGATAACTATAATCCCCAATACAGACGACTATGCAGGTTATTTATGAGGTTTTATAAATCATGCAATTACGATTACTGTGAGGAACGGTGCACTTGCTCGAGCGGCGACTACGAAAGGATGTTACTCAGTACTACAAGAACTTCTGCACGTGCAAGCACGGACGGATGTACGCCACTGTGCCCTATTCGTACTGAAGGTGATTTCCGGACACTGCTTGAGCAGAGCAATAAAAAATATTCAAACATTATTTACCGGGAAATAAGGAGAAGTGTTGCATTTATAGTTGAATTGCTCGTATATTGACTAGAGGCCTATAAGTAATCGGACTGGTCTCTAGTATAACGGACATTCTTTTTCAGGGAACAGACCAAAGTTTACCGTGCCGTACCGTTTCGAGTTTCGGTAAACTCCAAACTCGAGACGTGCCGACCGTGCCGATCGTGTCGTTTCGACTGTGCCGATAATAAAATATTATTTTTTTAATAATTTTTTTTTATATATTTTAATATTTTTAAAGGATTTTTAATTTCAAAAATGAAAAAACTTAAAAAAAATTAAGAGCGTGTGATCTTTGAGTCGCGCCCACCGGCACAATACGAGAAAAAAGCATCCATGCGGCGCGAAATACCAGTCGCGCCGCGTGGACGCAAAAAAGAGCACCGTTATCTTCTTCATTCGAGAAAAATGAACAATTCTCCCTTATTAAAAAAAAAAAAATCGGTCGTGTCGGCTGTGCCGTGCCGACATTTCTTGGCACAGAGACGTTTCGGTCGGCACAAGGCGTGCCGACAGAAACGTCGAACTATGGAACAAACTAAGAGAGATTGTGAGTGCATGTCTGAACTTCTCAAAGTGCTCGGATTTAGATACTGCGAAACTATTGTACTTTGTTTCTCTAACTATTAGTAATTATTCTCTCCCCAATCACGCTTTGGTTTTATCTCGGCTCAAACTGAAAGTTTCAACGTAAAAATTTTCGTATCTATGTGGTTGTTTGTGCGCTTTTCTTGACCACATCTATCTTTAAACACTTAACACATCGGTCGAATATAAGCACGATAATAATAATAATAATATAATAATAATAATAATAATAATAATTAGATGAAATTTTTTAATAAATATCTGCTTTACGATTCTTAGATCATAGTTGGAAACAAAATTATATATATATATATGCTAATCTCCACTCGGCAGGAGCACGGCTCGCTCCTGTCGACTCCGCAGCCGTCGGATCGCGGCGATCCGACAGTTGAGATCACGCGCGTGTTTTGGAAGAGCTCGGGTCGATTTTAGCCGTCGGATCGCCTCGGCGATCCAACGGCTGACATCACGCGCGTGTTTTTGAAGAGCTCGGGTCGGATTTCAGCCGTCGGATCGCCGCGATCCAACGGCTACGGAGTCGACAGGAGCGGACTGAGCTCCTATCGAGTGAATATACTAAATAAATAAAAAAAGGATCATTTATCTTGTACTTAATAAAATGTCTATATACTAATATAGCAGATGGAAACTCTTTTTTTTTTTTGAGATAATAAGGCGAAACATCCCCGGTTCTTCGTTAACTCGCGAACCACAGTTTTCTATACACACCTGTCAGTCCATTTTGGATCTGAATATATTCAGGGAGTAAAATCCGAATATGTATTTGCCCCCGGACTATATATGGAGTGCTGCAATACGCAGCCACCAGTTTTTCCGTAACGTTGAAAACTCAAGGCGCGAGCATATTTCCATTGCTCTTGCAGGATAAAAAATTGAATCCGGATGATATGCACATTTTCCGAGACGAAGTGTTTTACCCGGTCGACCCAAGTGCGGGAGGCTAGCAGATGGAAACTCATGAGCGACATTTATGAACCCGCTCTAAAACAACGGCGGCCGCTGGAATGTGTCACGTGCGTGAAATGGTGGGACCAAGCTGATGTGGCGGTGCATCACGGGCAAGATCCGTCGGACACAGAACTTGGTCCGAACAGGGGAGTCCATCAAACCTACGCTTCTTTTTCTCGTGTATTTTAGCTAGTGCCTTTCTCGGAAACCGCGTCGGACGACTTTTTCGGTACGACCCTTCGATCACCCAATCCGGTGATCTAGAATCTTGCGTGGAGCCACGACTCGCCCTATCCCCTAACTGAGTTCACATTGGGCCCCTACTTAAAAGTTTCCTTTTTTGCATATAAAATATTCGAATATAAATAATAGCTATAATAACCCCCTATTTTTTTGAATTAGCTGTTTTTTATAAGTAGTCTTGCCGAGGATGGGAAAAGCCCGCAATACAATCGGATAAAATATTAATTATATATACATGCAAGCCGAGCTGAGTTTTAGGTTTTTCGAAAAAAATTTTTAAAAAAAGTTTTCGGCAAGAACATGGATGGATAGAAAAGAACTCTTTTCTTTTGAAATAATATGTAATTATTCTATAATGCCGGATGATGCCATATCAAACAGATTTATAATAACTGCTTTTAAATTAAAATTTAAGATTATTATGAAAAAATTCTATTTGTAATTTTTGATAAATATACTTTTAATTATATTTGTAATATATGCTTTGGCATCTTTTATTACGTAAAAGATATTATAATTCGGAAAGTTGTGACATGCATATAACTTACGCTTCCAACGGTTAAAACATTATTTTCACAATTTTTTGATCTCTTATTGGTTGATATATAGTTATTCATGCACTAAACGTATTTTGAGTTATTGAATTTATAAAAATTAATTGCAAATAGAAACCTCACTTTAAAATCTCGACGACAAGAAATTAAATTGAACAATTATGCATAGTTAGGGTTTGAATCACCAATGGACTTATTAGATGATATATTTTTGCAAATATATTATATTATATCTCCAATAAAGCAACCTAATAAATAATCCTAACTAAATGTCTAGGGTCCACTCTCTTTATGTATTACAATAATATTAAAATTACAACCTATCAGATTTGATTATATATATATATATATATATATATATATATATATATAATATTGTGTTTATGTGGGAAGCGTATAGCCCACTTACCACTAGGTGGGAGCTTTTTTTTTTATGTTTTATTTTTATAGAAATATTATTTCAGCGATCCATGATATAAGCAAGTCTATATATTTTATATCGGGATAATAATAAATAATAATTTAATAATAGTATATTTTTAATATTATATAATAATAATAATTTTTATGGAAGCGGTAAACCCCTCTTGACTCATTATTTTTGGAATTCGAATTCTCGACATACTCTTCATGGAAGGTAGGCCACTATCAGCTCCAACATCCAATTTTATTAACCAATTAGACTAATACTAATTGATTAAACAATTAAGGGTATTTGCGGAAATAGGCTCACTATAATTCGAATTATTAAAATGTGCCTCTAAGTTCTAGATGATTTTTATATACACCCTTGATTTTATAAATGATGAAATTGTTATTATTATTATTATTTTTTTGTTTGAAAAATAAGAACGGTTAACTTAGCGAGGACAATTTTATTATTTTATAGAATTAATAGGATATAAATTGATCAATTTAAATTAGGGATGTATCTTAACAATTTCGAATCGTAGGATACATATTTTGACAAACATCCGAATATTATATTTTACAACTTTTCTATTATTCTTTTTGGGTTTCTTTCTCCGGTGCTGCACGCACGGTGCGCTCGGTCGCCGCCGTACACGGCGGACTTGTCGCACACGCTTTCGCCTTATTATTCCATAAATGCTTCCACCACCGTCGTCACCGACCTCTTCTTCTTCTTCTTCGTCCCCTATCTCTCTTCTGGTTTCACGCCATTGCTGAAATCTCAAGCTGCTTCTTCTCTAGCCTCTTTACTCAGGTAAACTCGATCACCTTCTTCTGCAAATTTTGACAATGTACGTTTGTTAGAGGTTTTATGGAATATTTGGTGTCTCATTATGGGGCTGCATGTTTTTTTTTTTTTTTTTGATTTAATGTTATTATAAGCTATGCAATTTTTTTTTTTTTTTTTTGAAATTATTGTAAAAGTTTTGTTTATAATCGGCGTATTTTTATAGAAAAATCTTAATTAAAAAAAAATTTACGAATGAAATAGAAATCTATTCCACCAATTAAAAATTTCATTTTTGATAGATTGGACATGTTCGAATATCTGTATCACTATGAATCGAGAAAATTTTCCACCCTTGGGAATGGTGTAGACTTCCATTTCATAGCTGAATATGTTTAAAAAGAAGAACAATGTTGCATTTTCTCTCCATCTTATTTTTTTTTGGAAAATCTTACCTTGGTTGAGATTGCATGCTCTTATTTTTGGATTATATGGATAATATAATGAGGAATATTAAGCTTCAAAGAGGGCTTTTTTCATTTTAAAAATAGGCTTTTCTGTTTCTAATCATGTAATATATAATATATATTTTTAAAAAGTGCTAGAGATCTTTTTAGTTTTTATGTTTGTAGGAAATGTACAATATAAGGAGGTATATTAAGCTTCAAAAAGGGCTTTTTTCATTTTAAAAATAGATTTTTTCTGTTTCTAATCATGTAATAAATAATATATATTTTTAAAAAGTGCTACAGATCTTTTTAGTTTTTATGTTTGTATGAAATGTACTATGGACAATATAAGGAGGTATATTAAGCTTCAAAGAGGGCTTTTTTCATTTTAAAAATAGGCTTTCTGTTTCTAATCATGTAATATCTAATATATATTTTTAAAAAGTGCTAGAGATCTTTTAATTTTTATTTGTCTTTTTTTTTGTTCCCAAAAAATCATGCTTGAATATCTCTTTGCTGCTTAATAAACTTGAAGAAGTTTTGGGAGATACTTTGGGACCACTTCAATAGTGGGCAAAAAGTTTGTTATTTCATCAATATATTAGATGCAAAGCAACACCATCACCATCACCACCCCGTAATAAAATCACGCCCGAACGGAATCTGTGAAGGATAACATGCACGCAGCCGTATTCAGAAGAATCTGTGAAGGATAACATTCACGCAGCCGTATTCAGAAGAATCTGTGAAGGATAACATGCACGGAGCCGTATTCAGAAGAATCTATAAAGGATAACATGCACACAGCCGTATTCAGAAGAATCTGTGAATGATAACATGCACGGAGCTATATTCAGAAGAAGGTTGCTTCTGTAGAATCATCGGCAAATCAGAGGGTCTTAGATGATGCACGCATCTCGAATCTTAGATGCCGTCTTTACGTAAACGAATTGCATTATTCTTATTCGAATATACCTGAATTGTTTAATAACAATACAACATTTCATCAAAAAAAAAAAAAAAAAAATACAACAACAAAAAAAAAGTCTTTTTCTTTTTACATTAATGAATCTTGTTATGCAAATAGTATTATATCACTAAAATATCGAGATTTCAAATGTCGAATTAATTTCGATACATATCATTTTGTTCTCTCAAAATCAGGGTACACGTTACAGCATCGTTCAAAAGAACTTAACCGAAGTTCTAATGGATCTGACACCGAATCAGAACAGACCTCTCGTTCCTGATCCGGTATCGGGTCACAAAACAAGGGCTCCGTTGCCTTCTACTATGCTGCGGCCGTTGCAGCAACAAGCGGGGTTTTCTTGCGGTTTGATTCAGCTAGCAATGCCTTTGAGTAGAAGCTTATCCAGTAAGCTCGAGGATGTTCGCGTCAACGGCTGGTTGGACGCCATGATAGCTTCCTCACCCGGGAAGAATCTTGACAGAAATCTGCACGAAGAAGATCAATCAGATGAAACTGATTATGCTTACATTTCTTGGACTGTAAGATGAACTTTTGAAATCTTTTTAACAAAAAAAAAAACTTATCTTTTTGAAAAAAAAAAACTTATTTTTTTGAAAACAAAACTTATTTTTTTGGATGTGCAGCTAAAGTATCCATCGGCGTTGAATTCTTTCGAGCAAATTACAACTTACGCCGAAGGCAAACAGATTGCATTGTTTCTAGACTATGACGGCACACTTACCCCGATCGTTGAGGATCCTGACCGTGCAATCATGTCTAGCGCGGTAGATAATCTTAAAACCTTGCAAAGTTTCATAGTCTAATAAGAGGGTTGATGATAATACCTGTTCATTTTCTATAGATGAGAACTGCTGTTAGAAAAGCTGCAAAGTGTTTTCCCACCGCGATTATCAGCGGAAGATGCCGTGATAAGGTACGTCATCTATTACACTTCCATTCGAGTCATGCTGGAACACTCAAAATTACTTCTTTTTTAAAATGCAAAATTACTTCTTTTTTTTGAAATAATGAGGCTAAACCCCTCATTGGGTCTATGCTAACTCGCGGACCACAGTTTTCTACGCACACCTATAGGACCATTTTAGACCTAGATGCGCACAAGAGAGTAAAATTCCGGCCCGGCGTCCGCCTCCGGACCAGACATAGAGTACTGGAAGTTACCCAGCCACCAGTTTTCTAGCAACCGCTGTAAACTCGCGACCACGGGCACATCCTCATTTCAGGCACCTCTGGGGTTCGAACCCGGGTGCTCTCTTCATGAGGAGAGTGCCCTGGCCGACTCACCCAAAGGCGGGGGACTAATGCAAAATTACTTTGACTAGGTTATTTTTAGTATTATTTGGTTATGAATACCAGTTTACCTGAAACTTTGAAACAGGTGTATGACTTCATAGGATTAAATGAGCTTTACTATGCTGGTAGTCATGGGATGGACATAATTGGTCCTGTCACTGATTCTGCAGCATTTTATGATCATCCTAACTGCATTAAGTCTACTCACAGAGAGGTAATTAAAAAAAAAAAAAGCATTTATATATCTAAGTTATCTATTTCGTCTAGTTGCGACTTTGCTTTTCAGCAGAATTATAGTTATATGATTATATTTACATAAGTTTGTGTTTTTGTCTGTAGGGTAAAGAAGTCAATCTTTTTCAACCGGCAAGTGATTTCATACCGATGATTGATGAGGTACGTACTCAACCTCGTGAGTTAGGGTTAGACTTTATCTGTTGATTATTTATAGGAAAAAACTACTCACTCCCAATAAACTACCCAACAAATCACACACAACCAATCTCCACCACACACGCACCTCGTGATCCGCACAATTTTTTCGTGATATGTAAAAAATATCAAAATTACAGATATACCCAGTGTGGTCTTGATTGTGCCACGTCAGCATGTGTGGTTTTTCGTGTGGTTTCTTGGGGGTGCATAGCAAAGTCCTTATTTATATTGTTAGATGTAAGACTCTTGATCATTCTGTGCTCGCAACAGGTATACAAAAGCCTTGTCGAGAATACTAAAGATATTCTGGGCGCAAAAGTTGAGAACAATAAGTTCTGCGTCTCTGTACATTACCGCCTCGTAGAAGCGAAGGTAACGCCAAAGTGCAAATTTATGGAATTTTATTTGGATTAAAAACAAGTTCATATGGCTTATATCTACAGAATTGGCCGGTGATTGCACAAAATGTACATGACATCTTAAAGGACTATCCAAGGTTGCGGTTAACACACGGGCGGAAGGTGCCAAAATAATTCTCTTAGTTACATCATTAACAGTTATCTAAGTTGTCTATATATGTTTAAATTAGGCGACCCTATATAATAGAAAAAAGGCTTTGTTGTTGTTGATATTTTTGATATTATCTATTTCGTTTTCAACTTTTGCAGGTTTTAGAGGTCCGCCCTATAATAGATTGGAACAAAGGAAAAGCTGTGGAATTCTTGTTAGAATCCCTTGGGCTTAATGATCGAGAAAATGTCCTTCCTATCTATATCGGAGATGACCGCACCGACGAGGATGCATTTAAGGTGACTTAAGAGAAATGCTAAGAGATCGAGAAATAACTATTAGTGTAGGTTGATTTTTGAATTTGAATAATTTTGTCAGGTCCTAAGGGAAAGAAACAGAGGCTTTGGCATTTTGGTTTCATCTGTCCCGAAGGAAAGTGACGCCTTCTACTCTCTAAGAGACCCTTCAGAGGTAGATATCTCCTACAATTTAGCTAAAGCTCGAAACTCTTTTATTAGTTGATAAAAATGGCTAAAAATATTCACATTCACATGTTGATTAATCTTAAAATACGTTGTATATTTTCTAGGTAATGGATTTTCTGAAGTTCTTGGTGAGATGGAAGGAGGATGAAACAATGCTAGCAAAGTGATTGAAACTTGTAATACTAGGAAGATATCAAAGTTTAGATCTATAGTTTAGTCAATATATAGCAGAGCAGAAAGGTTTTATGTTTTTACAAAGCTATATTATTACCAAAAGTTCGCTCATTACTTTCAAATTTTTCACTTTCTTAGTTTGTAATTTGTGCACATGTAATTTGTACACTAACATTTATTCATTATTTAATGGTGAAAATTTTGTTTGTTGTTATAAGAGCAAAATTTTGGGACAGGTTCAATATTGACTGTAAATGGAAGAACCTATTGGCAAGAATAAGGTTAATTGATGACTTTTAGTTTGTCTTTTCAAAATATTATGCAGTGAAGAAACTAAAAAGTTATTGTTGCTTATTTACAAAATTTAGTTATTCTAGTTACAACCCAAAATTCATATTTAAAAAAAAATACTGCACTCTCTCGGCTTTTAAGCATATATGAAGCAAAGATTGAAGTTGCCTTTTATTAGTGTCTTATATATGTATTAGTCCTCCTAGGGCTGAAAACGAGCCGAGCTGCTCACGAGTAATTCGGGCTCGAACTCGTTTAAGCTCGGCTTGAGCTCGATTATTATCGAGCTCGAGTCGAGTTCGAGCACGAATTCAAGCTCGAGTAATTAAACGAGCCGAGCTTGAGCATTATGTTACTCGGCTCGTTAGGCTCGTGAGCCTAAACGAGCTTTTTTATTTTATTCAAATATTTTTTATAACAAAATTATTTAAGCGAGTTCGAGTTCAAGCTCGACTCGAGCTTGATCTAATTCATACAATCGAGCCAAGCTTGAGCCGAGCTCAGCTCGAATCGACTCAAACTCGGTTCAGTTTATACAATCGAGCCGAGCTCGAGTCGAGTTCGAGCTTTAGATTTATCGAGTTGAGTCGAGTTCGAGCTCAGCCTTTGAAGCTAGGAGTGATGTGCTTTGTTGATTTGTCCTGCTAAACTACATTATGCACTTTCAATAAGTTCGTGTTTTTTCCTAGATAATAAACTTAATGGTTCATTTATTGGTGTCTTATATAATAATGTCAATATGTATTAGTCCTCCAACCTGCATTTTATTTATTATTTTTATTCATCATAATTAGTATGACAAATGCAACATATAGTCTTACTTGATGAAAAAAACATAATGTACTTTATGTAATCACCAAAGCATTACAAATTATGAATCAGAGAAAACCTTATTATCGAAAATTCAAAGACAATGTTCCAAAAACTTTGTATATATATATATATATATATATATATATACAAAGTCTATACATATGAGAGAGAGGCTATTCTCAGCTCGACTTGAGAACAACATTGGTAAGCTAAAATCTCAGCCGTTGATCTAATGGCTGAGATTTAATTTTATACTTAACGGAATAACAATTCACGCCGTTAAATATTTAACAACGCCATTAAGTATTTAATGAAGCCGTTAAGTGTAAAAATTAAATATCAGCCGTTAGATCAAGGAGATCAACGGCTGAGATGTTAGTTTATTAAGACTATTTTCAGGTCGAGCTGAGAATATCATCTCTCTCTCTCTCTCTCTCTCTCTCTCTCTCTATATATATATATATATATATATATAAAATCCAAAATTCAACCGACAAAATTCAAGGACTGTTCAAGGAAAGCAATACACAGAAACAAGTTGGTGATAACTTACTAGACTTTATGCAGGAAAGCATCACAATGATTTCTTTGAAACATCATCCTCAGTATGTTCAGTATTTTCTGGCTTCTTAGGAGGATCATCATCTTCCTGCTGCTTCTGATCAGCACCTTCTTTCTTTTCCAGAACTTGTCGAACCCCTTCCTGGTAACCTTCTACGAAGCTCTTAAGTGCATCTCTGTATGCAGTAGTACGCGTCATATAAATTCGCTGCAGAGCCGGTCTTAGCGTCTCCATACCTCCTCTCGCTGAAACCGCAAGGTCCTCCAGCATCGAAGGTTCCTTTATACCCGATTTCGACCTCATTTGATCAGATTTGCTATCAATCTCATTCAAATTCTTGTAATCATCTGGTCTGAGGTCAGGACCGATATCCCTTACCCAACTAGCTGCATAAAGTCTAGAAGCTTTCTTCAAAACTAACCAACGTTCGCGCCAGGTGAGTTTCCTTGGTCTTGTGATATTCGGTGGATCGGGTAAAGATGATGGAAATGCAATCTCCTTAAGATCATAGCGGACGTAATCGTATACTTTTCTGCATGCATCTTTCACTTGTTTAGGAGAGTATATCCCTTTCATAATCCTATCTCAAAATTTCTCTTTCTACGGATGCAGACCTATGCCAGTTCAAAGTAAAGATTAAGCAAATCGATAAAGTTAAATGCGAATGAAGAACAATTCGTAAACAGCTAATCACATTGCAAATTTATATTTAACGAATTTCAATGCTTATTGCCTAAGCATTTGCATATGAATCCCTCAAACCCAGCTTCGCGGTCCGAGCGATCGTTGTGTGGGAGCACGGAGCTTTCGTCAGTTACTCATGTCTGAAAAAAGTTGAATGGATTCGATCGGAACTCCGGCGGTGGGCCAAAGGGAAAGCACTACACGAGGTTCCGCATAACCCGAAAACTCAATGTTGTTCACCACTCCAAGAATCGCTCTTACCCATACATGGTAGGATCCGAAGTACAGGCACTGGGGTCGATTGATCCCGCTCAATTGGAGATGAATTTATCATGCCGGCGGCGCAGTGGGCGGGGATAAATACCTTCAGAAGCCAGAGGCAGCGCGATTAACGGATATACAGCGAGAGAGAGAGAGAGAGAGAGAGAGAGAGAGAGAGAGAGAGAGAGAGAGAGTGAGAGAAAGGGCGACGCGCCGCAGCTGGTGGAGAGAGAGAGAGGCGCGAAGCGCCGCCGCTGGTGGAGAGAGAGAGAGAGAGGGGCGAACCGCCGCAGCTGGTGGAGAGAGAGAGAGAGAGAGAGAGAGAGCCGTTACGGTCCATTAAGACCTATTAAGGCCCAATTCGTTAATTTCCTCATTAAGACCTCCATTATCGTTCATTACGGCCCACTCTTTATGATGTATTCTGGTGATACTTACTAATTTGTTGTTTTTAAAAAAATATTTTCTACTATTTTTTTTTTCTTTTAACTGTTAGAAATTATTTCCAAAACAATTTTAATGTGAGAATTATAGAAATTATTTCCAAAACTAATTTGTTCTATATTTTCTACAATCTTGTCCAGGTCATCTATGACAGATTATAGAAATTCCACCTCATAAAGGTCTCACATTCGAACTCCGCATATATGCCGTAAAAATATAGATAATTTATTTTTCCATAAATTATTACCACAATTATTACTACTAAACCATATCGGGCCGGCAACGTAATATCCTATATTAATAAGCCTTAGGCCCATAAAGAGAACTTTGGGCTGAAAAATGCCCAAGAATAAAGATGAAAAACAAATTAGTCTCATATCAAAGAGTTAAATAAAGATTTGACTTAATATATAAGAGATGCTCTTAAAGCTATTTCGGGGAGTTCGGCTGGTGGGTTGGCCAGCGATTGAGCCAGCTATGGATCGGACAAATATAGAACATCACATACAACCAGAATAAAATAAATCTGAGCAAACTACTAGATTCATTCTCCATCTTCCTAATATGCTAATTTTTATTATGTTGCAATATTTCCTATGCATTAATACTTTTTTTTTTTTTTCCAAACTTTTGTTTTTCGCTTTTAAATGGAAACATAATATAAAATAACTTGTTCATCCGTATATCGTAAACTAGACTTTGACGATCATGACCAAGATAAGCTTTCAACGACCGGAATCTGATAACTAAAGCTGTTTCAGTCAGCAAAAATTTTATCTACTGAATTTTGTATTAGAATTTTTGTTATATAGTGTCTCAAGGTTGAAAATTTTCTCATACGTAGCAAATGTAATTGCTCACCATCATCACTGCTAAACTATATTTTGCGGAGCGCAGTTAGCTCGACTGGATAGAAGGCGCCTTAGTAAGGGTCACCACTCAGGTTCGAGTTCGCATGAGGTGAAATCTCTCGTAAAATTTTCTACACTCCGTGGCAGGAGCCCGTCGCATGAGGTGAAATCTCTCGTAAAATTTTCTGAAAAATTTTCTACACTCCGTGGCAGGAGCCCGCACTCATAGAAGGCTTGTATTTGGATTCGCAAACCTCGATTGGAACTGAACGTGAGAGTTTTCCACAAATTTGAGATCTCTACAGAAACGTCACTCGTATTACGAATTACACCATAATAATCTCAAAAGGGCTTTGCTATGTACCCCCAAGAAACCACACAATAAACCACATATGCTGACGTGGCACAATTAAGACCACACATCACGATGGGTATATATGTAATTTTGATATTTTGTACGAATCACGAGGGAGTTGTGCGGATCACGAGGCATGTGTGTGGTGGAGATTGATTTGTGTGGTTTGTTGGGTAGTTTATTGGGGATGAGTAGTATTTTCCATCTCAAAAAACACTACTAAATTATATATTTTCATTATAATATTTTCCCATTGTACTAGATTCGCTTCGCAAACTACTAAGTTAAATACTATTTTATTAGCAATAAAAAATAAAAAAGAAACTTGCATGTGAATGTGTACAAATTATGGTAGGAAGGAGTAACATGATTCAAGTAGTCAACTTTGTTTTTTATTAAGCTCCTTGGATTGCTCATTCTTTGTTTAGGCATCAATCATCGTACCATTCTCTTTGTCCACTTACAATTTTTTAAATAGCGTTGGTACGTAAAATCCATAAAAAAATATACTAAATTTATAATTTATTTAAATAATTTAAAAACATAAAATTTTAGAAAAAAATTTTGAGAAATTTTTAATTTGAAATTTATAAATTTTGATAAAAATATAAAATTTTTATATTAAAAATATTTCAAAAATACTTAAAATTAAATATTTTAGAATTTTAAAAATTAACAAGCCTGTCGCGGTTTTAAATGCTATTTTTAACTTATGTTTTGAACTTATTAAAATTTAGTGTTTCGAAATATTTATTTTAAAATATTTTTAATAAATAATTTAAAATAAAAATATATATCTAATATCAATTCATATGTCCAAAATTTCTTTTTCAAAATATTTAGTACGAGCGAGATAATCACTTTACTAGACAACCACAATTGTTACCACGTGCGCGAATGATCCGCAAATCATACAATTTTTGAAAAAAAAAAGTACATGGAAAATCTCCAACTTACACCCTAAGTAGCTGTCTATAGTACCTTAAAATTGAACAAAAAGTCGCCAACTTTGCCTTTCTATTGCTATAAATACCCCTAAAATCGTCCTAGTTGCACCACCATCAACCAAAAACATTGTCTAAGTAGCTTTCGCAATAGATATAAACTAAGGTATATAACAATGGCTTCGTCTAAGATTACTGCCTCAGTCGCCGTATTCCTCGTCCTCAACCTCTTGTTTTTCACATTCTTTGCTGTCTGCGATGGCGGCAGTCCGAGCACTCCGCCGCCGCCAGCTTCATCAGGCTAGTGCCCGATAAACATTCTGAACCTGAATGTGTGCGTCAATCTTCTGGACAGTCTCCTGAATGCGGTGATCGGTACTTCGAACACGCAGTGCTGCTCGCTGATCAACGACCTGGTAGATCTCGACGCCGCCGTCTGTTTCTGCGCCGCCCTCAAGGCCGACGTTCTCGGCGTCGGCCGCGACATCCCGCTCTGCATCAAGCTCCTCCTCAACAACTGCGGCAAGCAAGTTCCGACGGGCTACGAGTGCAACTAATTATTAACTAATGAATAAAGATACCGGTGTCCTAAATAAATGGTATCTTAAGAGATTATGTATGTCGCAAAGTTGATGTTAAGTTATATATATCATGCTACGTTGTTTACTTCTTTTAAGAATTCATCCCTTGATAACGTACAAATAACAAATAGATGGATAGTGGGCATGTTTACGTTAAGAGAGGTAGATCTAACACTTCAAGACGATCATAATCACAGAAAAATAGAGAAGTAAATAAACACAAAATCGAATAACAGGTTGTTACGTGGTTCTGAAATAAAACTCCACGTCCACGGATGAGGAAGAGAGAAGATCCACTATCAATCTCAGAGCATAGGAATGGCAGTGAACACAAAGGGACAAAACCCTAACCTCCGAAATTGCAGAGTTCTTCACGACGAAAAGACTTTACAATTGTCCCTTTATATTGTACAGAAGCAATAACAGTCTGATTCCTCTGGTACTATCACAGGCATTAGAAAAAAAAATTCAAGTATTTTTCTTCAACTTGATTTGGGGACAAAGACTTAAGTCGAGCTGCAATAAAATTCAGGGCATATTTCAATAGTTTAAGAACCTATTAATATAAAATCCTCTGAAATGAAGCACTTCAATTCAACACCATTTCATCCGCCTATTCATGCCCAATGGCGAAGGTCGTAATTCACAGGTCTAGAAATGGACGCAAATAATGGACGAACGATGTTCAGGAGACTCGAGCAGCCGTATGATGCTTGAACTTCTAATAGAGAACCACTTAACCATTTGGCTATCTATCCGTGTCACGTATCGAAATTAGTTGTGGTTTTTCGTTCGATTTCTTGAATATGGACCTATAGCACATTGAAACGAAAAACGTAGAAACAAAAGAAGGGCCGCCAAGGGATAACCGGCGGCGGCTGTGGAAGGGGCGGCGAAGAATGGACTGAAGAATTTTATGTGCGGAACCATTCTCGCCCAAGTTGTACTCGGAGAATTTATCCAAATCTCTTCTTGATTAACTTGCCATAGTCGATCGTTTTGTTCTTGTGGAAGGGGTGGCGAAGAATGGACTGAAGAAGCACGAGCAACAATTCGTTTATGTTGGAATACGAGATAATACTTACCTCTATCTTTTATAAAAAAATAATAGTGTGCCCAAAATTACTGCTAATTTTATCATCAACAAATAAATAATTAATTCGAAAAGTAAATTTTTATATCGTAGGCTTTTACTTCTATAGATTTTTCTTAGGTAGCTTTTATAATTTTTAATAGGAAAAATTGCATAATAGCCCCTGTTTCCAAAGATGTACAAATCAGCACCCGAAACGGAAGAAACGCCCGGCGTGGCAGCGCCGTCACGTCGCGCGTTTCTCGTTTCCAGGGGCTGATATGTATCGGTCCCTGGAAATAGGGGGCTGATATGTAATTTTTTTTTAATATGATTATTGTAATAATTTTATTTTTTTTGGGTAAAATATTACTTTTTTCGTAATAATCTTTTTCATTGTACTAGATTTGCTTCACAAACTACTAAACTAAATACTATTTTATTAGCAATAAAAAATAAAAAAAATGCACGTGCAAAATGTGCACAAATAAAGTCAACTTCTTTCTTTTAGCTCCATGGATTGCTGCTTCTTTAATTTAGCATCAAGCAACATGGATACTACTAAACTATATCCTATTAATAAAAAAATATTAACCACAATTATTACTACTAAACCATACCGGGCCGGCAATGTAATATCCTATATTAATAGGGCTTAGGCCATAAAAAGAATTTTGGGCCGAAAAAGGCCCAACAAGAAAGATGAAAGAGGAATTAGTCGCATATCAAATAGTTATAGAAAGATTTGTCTTAATATATAAGAGATGCTCTTAAAGCTATTTTGCGGAGTTCGGCCGGTGTGGTTGGCCAGCGATTGAGCCAGCTATGGATCGGACATAAATAGAACGTCACATACAACCGGAATAACATAAATCTGAGCAAACTACTAAATTCATTCTCCATCTTTCTAACATGTTAAAATTTATTATGTAGCTATATTTCCTTTGCATTAATACTTTTTTTTTTGCAAACTTCTGTTTTTCGATTTTAAATGGAAACAGAATATAAAATAACTAGCGTTTGATAATCACGACCAAGATAAGCCTTTAACGACTGGAATCTGATAACTAAAGCTGTTTCAGTCATGAAAAATCTTATCTACTAAATTTTGTATTATTAACGGCTAAAACATTTGCATTTTTATTATATAGTGTCTCAAGGTTGAAAATTTTCACCCCCCAAACATGGGCTTTTCTAATCAGCCCCCCAATATTTCGTCAACTTTTTACTTAAGTTCGTAGTTAAAAACTTCAATTTTCAAATTTAAGCTCCATGAGACATATGTTTTAGTATTTTTTTTTTAAACATTCGAACTACCAACTAAGTTGTAGGTATAATAAACTATATTATCTTTATAAGTTGTAGACATATGTTCTTGTTGCATTAAGGCAAGAAGAATTGCCAACAAAATTGGTTCTGTGTATGTTCTCATTTTCTAGTGATGAGAAAAGCCCTGGGCCGGATGGTTTCAATGCTCACTTTTTTAAGGATGCATGGGATATTGTTGGTGTTGAGGTTACTGACGCCATTCAAATTTTTTTTTTTTGGTAAGGGGAAGTTGCTCTTTGAAGTGAACTCCAATTGTTTAGCTTTGATCCCAAATATTGACAATCCAAATGTTCATGCTGATTACAGACCCATTGATTGCTGCAATATTATATACAAATGTATCTCGAAAGTTCTTGCAAGAAGAATCAAGACTATTATGAATGAAATAATTTTCCCCTCTCAATGTGCTTTCATCCCTAGACGACTAATTCAGCACAATATAATGATTTGTCAAGGTTTAGTGATGAATTATCATAAAATGAACATCTCTCCTAGATGCCTTATAAAGCTTGACATAAGAAAAGCCTTTGATTCTTTATAGTGGGATTATCTTTGGTATGTAACGGAGGATCTCAATTTCTCTCAAAAGTTTATTGGCTGGATAAAAAGTTGCATCATTAACCTTTATTTCTCCATAGCCATTAATGGAGAATTGAAAGGATATTTTAAAGGGTTACAAGGTTTGGGGCAAGGAGATCTCGTCTCCTTATCTTTTTGTTTTAGCTATGGAGGGCGGCCTGTCTAGAAAGATGGGCAACCTAGCTAATAACAAAAATTTTCAGCTTCATCCTACGTTCAAGAGCCTTTCACTTACTCACTTATATTTTGCAGATGATCTCATGCTGTTTGTGCATGGTGACATAGGGTCTATTCAAGTCATGATGGATACTTTTCATGATTTCTTTGAACTGTCAGGACTTAAAGCTAATCTTGAGAAAATCATATCTATATAGCAGGATTAAATTATGATGCCAAGAATGATTTGGTAAATTTGTTTACTTTCCGAGAAGGTAATACCTGCAAGATATCTCAGTGTACCTCTTATATCAGGGAAGCTATCCAAATATGATTGTCAAACTTTAGTGGATAAATTTTTTACAAAGATCACTGGTTGGGCTGATAAAACTTTATCCTATGCAGGTAGACTTCAGTTGATTAAATTTTTGCTATCCAAGTTATTGGTCAGATATCTTTATTTTACCCAGGTCTATAATTCTTGAAATTGAAAAAATTTGAAGAAATTTTCTTTGGGCTGGTTCAAACAACAAATCCTTAGCTTCCGTCACTTGGGTTGATTTTTGTAAACCCAAAAGTGAAGGTGGCTTATGCATTATTAACATTAATTTATAGAATAAAGTTTCCATTGCAAAGCATATTTGGGCTGTATAGCTTCCAAACATGATAGCTTTTGGTCACTGGCTCTCGACTGGTCCTTTATCTGACTTCATCTCAGCTAGTGATATTGACGCTCTGGGTATTAACATAAATATTTCTGTAGGGCACATGAGCAGAAGGGGTGGCTGGCGAGTCCCTAGGCACATGTATCATAATATCCCAAATCTTAAAGATGCATTAGCCACTGTTAATCTTGATAACAGTGAGGCCAAAGTGTGTTAGAAGGATGGTAAAAAATTTTCCATTAAGAGTGCTTAGAAATACTTACAAGGGAGAAAGCCTAAAGAGAAATGGTCCAAAGTGATTTGGGATCCCAGGTGTATTTCTAAACATAGTTTTATATCCTGATTGGTTTTCAAAAAGAAGCTTTCCACTTGATCTCATCTAGCAAAAAGGGGGTTGTCCATCACTTTAGAATGTATCTTCTCTGAAAAGGAGGAAAACATTGATCATTTGTTTTTTAATTGCAACTACACTTCAAAAGTTTGGTCGGAAATCAGTTACTGGGTAGGTTTAAAACACTATCTTACTAACTGGTCCCTCATATCCTTTTGGATTGTTAAAAAATTAAAGGGATCCGCAAGCGTTGTTAGAATGAGAAGAGTGGCTCTTACGGCCACTTTTTATCATATTTGGAGGGCTAGAAACCGCAAAATCTTTCAAAACATTAATCTTTCAACTGAAGTAACAATTGCAAAAATTAAGCCTGATGTAATTTTGAGATTGGCGAAATTTTAAAGATTTTTTTGCAGAAATTCTAGTTTGCAAATCTGGAAAAAATATGAATCAAGACGGATGTTGTTGAGGATTCTTAGAAGCAAGGCTGGATGGAGAAAGGGGATTAAAGAGGTTGTACTATTTAATTGCCCCCTTTCTCAACCCCTATTTCTTTTGTTTTTATAAGTGGAAATGATTATTTTATATTAATTTATATCCCAAATAAAATGGCTGAGTTTAAAATTCTGCTGATGAGTTTTATCCCTAGCTATTATTACTCAGTTGACCTAATATTTACATGCTTCTGTCATTGGATTACTTGGTGCTGGGTTAGAAAATTTAGTTTGCATAATGCTAGCAACTATCTCTATCTATGCATGTGAAATTGATGATCCTTGCTTTCAAAATATTAAGTGCAGATCTTGGTTAAAAATAAAACTTGACGTCTATTCTGTTTGGATGTTGATAACAGCATAAGTCCCAAGTATTAGATCCTATAAAATTTGGTGGACTACTACAAAAAAAAAAGGTTTTGATTTCTACGTTGGCCCCAAGCAGAAAATGTTTGGATTACTGTAAAGATAAGACCCCAACATTGGTACCTATAAAATCTGGTGGTTGACTTCCCAAAAAAGGTTTTGGATTCTATGTTGGCACTTGAAAAAACTTCAAAATTGATTAAAATTTCTGCTCAACTTATAACTATCTTTATAATATATATATATATTATCTTTTATAATTTTTTATAAAGTGCTTGTATTAGGAGTTCAGAGGTGCGATGATACCGTATATAGTAGGGTCGCACCAAGAGGATCATTTCAAATTGACTATATGATGGATGGTCAACAGTTTAAGTGGTTCTTGATTGCAAGTTCATACGTTTACTGCAGAATCAGTTTGCATGTAACATCTTCTTGCACCTCACACTGCTCCTCAAATTTGACATTGACAAGTGTCTTTTAAACTTCATATTACGGCTAAACATTATATAGCATGAAGTTGAGATATTGTCCACTTATGAATGTCTGATTGGAAAAAGAGCATTAGGTACATGAAGTTGACGTAAACAAACTGATCCCGTTTAAGCTAGACAGCTCGCCTGCTCCAAGTCTCCTCAACATCGCCGAATCATCACTTGCATGCATTTCTAGACTTACGAATTAAACTCTTCATCATTGGTCGCTAAATGGGCATGTGTGTGTGTGTGTGTATATATATATATATATATATATATATATATATATATATATATATATATATATATATATATAACAGCGCTTCGTGTCAAAGAATTTTATGTTCTTATACGTGTTCATTATCCATCTAATTGTTACTTGTAATGTTGAAAGTTATCAAGGGATTGATGGTTCCCTAAAAGAAGTAAACAACGTAGCATGATATATATATAACTTAACATCAACTTTTCGACATACATGATCTTAAACTACGTACAAGTGCGTACATTTATTTCAAGAACCCTAGCTCGGGATCCCCAGAGTTCTTAAGATACCAAATTATTAAGGACACCGGTATCTTTATTTATTAGTTAATAATTAGTTGCACTGGTAGCCCGTCGGAACTTGCTTGCCGCAGTTGTTGAGCAGGAGCTTGATGCAGAGCGGGATGTCGAGGCCGACGCCGAGAACGTTGGCCTTGAGGGCGGTGCAGAGACAGACGGCGGCGTCGAGATCTGCAAGGCCGTTGATCAGCGAGCAGCACTGCGTGTTCGAAGTACCGATCACCGCATTCAGGAGACTGTTCAGAAGATTGACGCACACATTCAAGTTCAGAATGTTCACCGGGCACTGGCCTGATGAAGCTGCCGGCGGCGGAGGGCTCGTGCAGCCGCTGTCGCAAGCAGCAGAGAATGTGATGAAGATGAGGAGGTTGAGGACGAGGAATAGGGCAATTGAGGCAGTAATCTTAGAGGAAGCCATTGTTATATACCTTAATTTATATGTATTGCGAAAGCTACTTAGATAATGAGATTGTTTTTGCTTGATGGTGGTGCAACTGGGATGAGTTTAGGGTTATTTATAGCAATCGAAAGGCAAAGTTCGTGACTTCTGCTTATAAGCGAGTACGTGTAAGGTCGTAGGAGATCCACGTAGTTTTTTGCATGGATCGTAAGGTCGTATTAGATCCACGTAAGTTTTTGCATGGATTGTATGGTTTGCCGATCCTTCACGTACGTACGGTAACAGCTATGGTTGTCTATTAAAAATATTATCTTACTCAAAGTAAACGGTTTGAAATTTGCAGATAGACAATCAGAATGCCACGTAAACCGATGCCTAAGTCAAAGAAGCAAGAATTAATCCATGGAGTTATATTAAATAAGATAAATTAGAAAAAAAAAAAGAAAAAATAAAAATAAAAAAGAAGTTGACTGTATATGCATCACATACATATAACACCTGTATGATCAGAATTGGTGCACATTCACATGCATCTATTTCTATTTTCTTCTTCGAATATAAAAAAGCTTCTAGGGTTTGTGAATCGAATCTAGTACAACAGGAAAAATCATTATATATGAAGTATATATAGTTTAGTAGTAATAATGGTGATCTTTTTAGATAAGCGCCGAAACTATAATTTTAAATGCCGGTCGGTACAGTCCGTGTCGGATGGACGTGTATGTTTTGCAGTTGTCGGCACGGCACGTGCCAAAAAATTTTATATTCGCTGTAAAAATTTTTCTGTGCACCAATTTTCGATGCTACTCATGATACTATTTTTTAACCACGATCCATCAGCTTATATTGGACCGAACCAAGGTTATCAAGTAAAATTCTGATTTGATGCGTGCCTAAGCCAGATGTGGAATACTGTCATCATGCTCAGTCACCACTAGAAATGTCTATTTTAGGACCATCCGTAGTATTCGAACCTGCGATGTGCTTTATGAAGCACACGTCACACTGATAGGGGGCCAATGATGATGATTATTGTTATTTTAATAGGATACATTTAGAGTAACTACTATATATGTATGAGAAAATTTTCAACTTTGAGACTCACTACGACAAAGATGCTTCCTTCTGTTATTAGCATATATTTAGTTGTTAAAATTTATCTTCTACGAGAAAGCTTTAGCTTACACTAAATTATAGTTTACTCGCTATTTATATTAAATTATTGCCAAAAATATTTCTAAATACATATTTTAAGGCTCCCAAATTTTAATGTGTTTAAAAATTAACTAAATCGCTAGCCCGGTAAAATATAAGAGTCTCAAAATAAATATTTAAAAATATTTTTAAAAAAACTTTGAATACAAAGATAAAAATTTTTAAACAATTTTACGTAACAAAGATAAAAATAAATACATATTTTGGGACGTAAAAGTAACAATATTTAGAAAAGAGATTATTTAAATATAGAATTCAAGGGAGGGACTGATAGGAAAATACTACTCACCCCCAATAAACTACCCAACAAACTACACACAATCAATCTCCACCACATACATACCTCGTGATCCGCACAACTCCCTCGTGATTTGCACAAAACATCAAAATTACAGATATACCCATCGTGATGTGTAGTCGTGATTGTGCCACGTCAATATGTGTGATTTATTGTGTGGTTTCTTGGGGGTGCATGAAAAATTGTAAGTATACAATGAGAATGCCACGATGATTGATGCCCAAATTAGGGAAACAACAATCATGGAGCTAAATTAAAAAAAAAAAATGTTTGACTATATACATCATATGACACCTGTATATAGTATGAAAGATACTAGATCCCTCATGGCAGCAACAAAAAATCTACTAAAATTCAATAACCTACTTAATTTAAAAAAAAATTTGGGAGAATTTTTTGAAATTTTTTTTAATATTAAAGTTGTAAAATTTGATGAGATATCCAATTTTGATGTTGAAAGTTTTTTTTTAAAAAAAAAAAAAAAATCTAAATAGCTACTTTAAGACTTCAAAGTTTGATGACTTTGAAGCAGATTTTAAAAATAATTATAAAATTCGTTATAAATTTGTTAAAAGTTGGAGCTCTAAAATATATATTTAAAAATATTTTTAAAATATTTTCAACATAAAAATATAAAACTCATAAAAAATTTATAATTTTATATTGAAAGTTTCTTAAAAAAATACTACTAATTTTTTTTTTTTAATCATATAGATTAGCAGATGTGGTGAATTTGTCGAGGCATAGTATTTAACTTAGTAGTTTGTGAAGCGGATGTAGTGCGACAGGAAAATATTTAAATGAAATATAGCTTATTAAGTAAAAAATAGTGATTAATAGAATATATATTAGTAGTAAAGATCATAATGAAATATAGTTTATTAGCAATGCCACAATGCTTGATGCCTAAATTAAAGAAGCAGAAATTCATGAGTGTATGATATCTTGGGTACATATAGACCCCTTAAAAATAACTTCTAATGGCTAATTTAACAGCTAATTTCTAATTATCGTTCGCCGCTATTAATTTTTGATCGATCCAAATCTATATACATATATATAAAACAGGGTGATAAAAGTCGTTATGCCACTTGACATTATGAATAATTTTTAGTGTGCCATGTGGCATTTACTATTATTTTAAATAAGTCATGTGACATTTGTATTAATTGATAAAAATTTATAAAGTTATATAATTTATTTAAAAAATATGAAAGGTCTAATATTATAAATAAATACTTAATTAAAATAATAATTAATAAAAATAATCTAAATATAGCATAAAAATTAGTATAAAATAATTATATTATATATTATATATTATTAATTTTTTAAAATAAAACTTACCATTTATAAAAATTTTAAATCATATACACATATAAATTAAATTTTTTAATATATAAAGAAATAGAGAATTAATCTGTTTATAATATTATATATATATATATATATATATATATATATATATATATATATATACTAATAATCGTGTTCGCACGAGTGTAAAATTAGTACATATCTGTACTACAGAAATTAAATATCATAATAAAAAATAGTTTATTAGCAATGCCGATGCTTGATCCCTAATTAAAGCTGCAGCAATCCATGGAGCTAAAATTAAAATAAATAAAAAAAAAGGTTGACTATATGCATTATGTTACACGTCTGACCAGAATTTGTGGACATTCACATGCATTTTATTTTATTTTTTTAAAAAGGACCTTCTACTATAAAATAGTATCTAGCTTAATAATTTGTGAAGCGGATCTTGTACGTCGGGAAAAGATCAACACGAAAATAAGAGGTACAGGCCCTCCGCACTTGGGTCAATCGGATGGCGTGTTTCGTCTCGAAAAGTGTGCACATCATTCGGGTTCGACTTCTTGCTCCGCAAAAAGAATGTGTGTCTTGCAATGAGAATGTGTCCGCGCCGCGAATTTTTCGCAGTTGTGGAAAAGTTGGTGGTTTTACTCTATGTCCAAATGGGATGGCGTGTGTACGTAGAAAACTGTGATATGCGAGTTAGCGGAGATCCAAAGGAGGTTTCATCTCGTTATCTCAAAAAAAAATAAATAGAGGTACCATATTATCTTACTGTTCATTTAGAAGCGGATTGCTACTCGTGCTCCCTCCCGTTCGCACGGCGAAGGGTTCATTCTTCGCCGAGCCCTTCCACAGGAACACAATGACCAACAACGGCAAGTTGATCAGGGAGAGATTTGGATTTTTGAAGATATTGTGTCATCGATGAGCTTTCTTTCTTGGGCAAATACCAACTCAGCCCCTAATTTTTTCCTACGTATCCAAATCAACCCTTAGATTCCTTAGTTACTGTTTAAACTTTCAAAAAAAATTTATCTCTCGATATTCACGCTAAAGCTATTTTGACCATTTTATAAGTATTTTTGAAAAAAAATTCAACATAAAAGTTGTAAATTTTGATGAGATATACAAATTTGATGTTTAACATTTTTTCAGAAAATACTTCTAAATAGATATTTTGAGATTTTAAAGTTTTAGTAGGTTTTAAAATTAATCTGTTAACTCGCTGAACTTTGGAATCTCAAAACATATATTTAGAAGTATTTTTTGAAGAAAATTTTAACATGAAAATTATAGATTTCATCAAAACTTACAACTTTTATGTTGAACATTTCTTCAAAATAATACTTCTAAATAAGTATTTTACGGTGTCAAAGTTAACGGATAAAACCGAGTGGCTTATTCGTCAAGTTTGAAAAAAGAGATGGGTTGATATGGAAGTCTCCCAAGAATTACTGACATACGCTCTTTGATTAATAATCCGAAAAAACAATCCGATTTCCACTCGGGATCGGTAAAATCGCCAAGGTACAAAAAAGGTCATTCAGACTATTTTTGGACTATTTTTCGACTATTTTATCGGCACAATAATATTTCTGGTCATAGAAGACCCCAAGTAAAGGTGAGGTTCTTGCAAGTGCTTTGCAGTTTATGTGACTTGGTCTTTGTATCTCATTACATTAACTCAGATTCTACTTGGTCTTGTTGAAATTCATCCAAGTCCTTTGAAATTCTTCATCATGCTGTAATCTAATGGCAAAAATAAATAAATTAATTAAAAATTAAAAAAAAAAAAGAAGAAAATTGTCAAGAAAGCACCTCACCTGCAAAACTTCAACAAATCAAACATCAAATAAAAACATTAAATATGCTCGATCCAAAATTTTATTTACTCATCCGAAATATTAAATTTACTCAATTTAACACTTAGTTTGTTCATCTGGAACGCTATATTTACTTGCACAACACTATATTTTAACATTGAAATACAAACGAATAATATTGTACTAGTTATCTGTAATAATATTTTTTCTGTTTGAAATAGAGTATTCGGCAAGATTTTTTTTAAAAAAAAAAACACAGTTGATGATATTTTTTATACTTAGGCTCAAATTAGATGAACAAATGCACAAATCCTGGGCAGAATTTCATAAGCCAACATACAATATTAGTATAATTTAATTAATTATTATTCTACTTAGCAAATACTTGAGAAAGTTTATGGAATATGGTAAAGGTATTAGGCCGGCGGGTTGTAGAGCTTAAAAAAAGTTTTTAAAAATCCATTAAGACTTTGGAGCACCAGAAGATCTATATTAAAGCATATTTTGAAAAAATTTTAAATATGAAAGTTGTAGAGCTTATCAAATCTATAATTTTTATTTTATTATTTTTTTAAAAAGAAAATACATATAGTAAAGATACTAGGCCGATGGGTCCTTCCCCCCCTCCTCCCCTCCTACCAACCCATATGTGGCACTAGACCAAAAAAAGAATATAGCAACCGCCACTGAAATACAATATTGATCCTCTAGTGTAATTTAAAACTTTTTTTTTATTTAAAATTTTAAATATTATATAATTGAGGTAATAAATAACGTACAAGGTGACTTCTTTTTCCTAATATTGAGTTAATCAATAATTATATAATTTTAATTATTATTCTACTTAGCAAATACTTGAAAAAGTAATATGAAATAGGACTTTGTAACAAATATAGTAATTTTGTATTTAGAATTTTATTTGTTAGGATTATGAGAATGCTAATCTTGCCACTAATTCAAATATGTTAAGTGGGAGAAAATAACATATTTGTTTTTGCTATTAAACCGTTCTACCATCTATAAATACAAAATATGAATCCTCATACTGAAAATAAGTGTATGATACTTCTAAAATAATTTCTAAAATATCTAAACTAATATGACATCTCTAATTGTTAGGCAATTGCAGCTCATACTTTGCAAAGATTTAGAGAGATTTAATTTTAATTTTAAGGCTAAAATGTCGTCATCCAAATTCCCACCATGAGCTTGTTCTCTTCATTTCCTTGGACACTTTAAATTAAAAAAACAATTCCAGATCAGAAGAATAAGGTGGTAGAGTAGAGAAGCAGATAATAATTTTTGTGGTGGTTTTTTTAAGATAAAATTACTGCATACGAATTCAAAAAAAATATATATGAAAAGAGATTATGAGGAGTATTGCGAACAATAAAATTTCTTAAAATCTACTTTTAAATTATAAAATTATCATCTACAAACACAAAATGAAGTTTGTTATTCTGTAATCTACCTCTGTTTATTCAATCTGCCATGGCGACGAAGAAGGAGATGAAGGAATCCACGATCGACGATCTCCCTCAAGAGCTCGTTGAGAAGACTGTCGTTACGCCGTCTCTAGTTCTGATCCTCCCGTGTATCATATCAAGAATTTGAAAACAACGTAAACTAATATGACATCTAAAATTATATTGAAAATTATACAGAAAATAATCTCTAAGATCAACGTAAACTTATACTGAAATCAACATAAACTTATATTAAAAATAAGTGTCTGATACCTCTAAAATAATCTCTAAGATCTCTAAACTAATATGACATATCTAATTGTCGGGCAAAGCAGCTCATGCTCTGTAAAGATTAGAGAAATTTATTTTTAATTTTAAGGCTAAAATATCGCCATCTAATTTATCATATGGTGCTGCTCTTAGTTGGCACTTCTGATCCCCACCAGGAGCTTGTTCTACTTCATATTCTTGAATGCTTTAAATTAAAAAAATTTCCAAATCAGAAGAAAAAGGTGGAAAAGTGGAAAAACAGATAATAATTTTTGTGGTTTTTTTTAGGAAAAAGTTACTGCAAATTATAAAATTATCATCTACAAATACAAAATAAAGTTTGTTATTATGTAATCTACCTCTGTTTTTCAATCTGCCATGGTGACGAAGGAGACGAAGGAATCCATGATCGACGATATCCCTCAAGAGCTCGTTGAGAAGATTGTCGCTCACTCTGTCTCCAGTTCTGATGCTCCCGTGTATTATATCAAGAATTTGAAAACAACGTAAACTAATTGACATCTAAAATTATACTGGAAATAATCTCTAAGATCAACGTAAACTTATACTGAAAATAAGTGTCTGATACCTCTAAAATAATCTCTAAGATCTCTAAACTAATATGACATATCTAATTGTCGGGCAACGCAGCTCATGCTCTGCAAAGATGTAGAGAGATTTAATTTTAATTTTAAGGCTAAAATATCGCCATCCAAATTATCATATAGTACTGCTCTTAGTTGGCATTTCTGAACCTCCACCAGGAGCTTGTTATACTTAATTTTCCTGGATGCTTCAAATTAAAAAAAAATTTCAGATTAGAAGAAAAAGGTGGTAAAGTAGAAAAGCATATGGTTCAGTATCTGAAAAGAGATTGTAAGGAGTATTGTGAGCAGTAAAATTTCTTAAATCTACTTTTAAATTATAAAATTATCATCTACAAACACAAAATGAAGCTTGTTCTTCTATATAATCTACCTTTGTTTCTTCAATCTGCCATGACGACGAAGAAGGAGATGAAGGAATCCACGATCGATGATCTCCCTCAAGAGCTTGATGAGGAGATTGTTGCTCAATCCGACTCCAATTATGATACTCCCATGGATTATACCAAGAATCTGAAAACAACGTAAATCCTCTCTCTCTCTCTCTCTCTCAACAGCGGGTTGCGCCCTCTATATCTCAACCAGAATCTAGCAAGAATGTTATAATCTCATAATCTCACAAAATAAAAGGAAGAAAAAACCCTTACAATCTCCGGTGGAGGTAAAATATAAATATGAAGACCAAGAGGCATGACAAGTGCTCGTGGTAAATTTATCTGCTATTTTGTTCACTTCTCTACGGATATGATTGATATGCATCTCCTATTGTTTATGTGTGAAAAAAAAAGCTTTTCTAACCATTTTTTGAGGCGGTTCGGATATTTCAGCCGCATGGATATGCTAAACTGTCAACATTGAGTCAATATTTTACGATAACCTTTTTTCATGCATGTTTTAAAACTAACATGCATTCCCACGGCTCCGCTTTAAGAGCAGAACACATCCCCGAAAAAAGAACGTTTTATATAATGTTCAATAGATTCAATTTTCTGATATTTGTTCAATTTGATTCGAAAATGAACAATGAACTAGATTATTATGCACAAACATTTACAAATTAGACAACAGAGGTCTTAATTGGGCCTTAATGGAGGCCTAGCAGACTGTGTCTGCCCAATTCATATGAGCTACTGTATTATTAGATTAACTAGTTTTACACCCGTGCGATGCACGTTTATAAGTTATATATATAATCATTAATATAAATAATAATGTTAAAAATTTAGTTCTCTTATTATTTTTTTAGATTTTTAATTTCATACAAAAATTATTTTTATTATAATATTATAATATATTCGCAGCATATTAAAGTAAGAAGAAATGTCAAATAATATACATAAAATTATTCGAGAATTGACGATAAATGGTATATATATATATATATATGATTAAAAAATATTATACATGATAAATATTTATTTTAAAAAATTAATTTATATAATAAATAATATATGAAATAATTATTTTTATAATAAGTTTTATGTCGTATTTAGATTATTTTTATAAATTATTAATTTAATTAAATATTTATTTGTAATATTAGACCTTTCATATTCTTCAAATAAGTTATATGGCCTTATAAATTTCTATCAATTAATATATATACCACAAGGTTTGTTTAGAATAAAGTAAATGCCACATGGCACATCAAAGATCATTCAAAATGCCACATAGCACATCAAAGATTATTCAAAGTGCCACGTGGCATAACGACTTTTATCACCCAATTTTATATATATATATATATGTGTATAGAATTGAAGGGCTTAGTATTTCAACAGACATATTGAATCTGAGCTACTGTACGATGAACCATTCACATGAGCCGTTACACTTGCTTGAACCTCACATACACTTTGAAAGTAGAGAGTGGTGTTCATATACAGGTTTAGACCGAAAAAATGGACCTGTCGGTTTGATCAGGTCCAATCAGGGCCGGAGATATACTCCAGCCTTCTATAATCCCTCTTATATGTTACAAACTGGTTTTCATTTTGGCCCGAAAGCAAAAGAAAATCGTGGATCAGACCGAGTACCATTTTATCAGACCCGGACCATTTCTGCAACCCAATATCAAGCCGTTGTGCATTCTCGCTAGCCTATATCAGGCTCAGTCTATTCCCGCAGCCCATACAAAATGGTCGAGTCAATTTTTTTTTTTTCTCTCTCTCTCTCTCTCTCTCATCTCTTGTGTTGAATTAATTGTTTTTATGTTTATATATTCAAGTTTTTCATATATATAAGAGATTTTTAAGAGCGGAAATGCCAGAAAAGTTGGCTGAGTGTCCCAGTGAGGAAGGAGACTGCGATGCTGCGGCAATCCTGATGCAAATTTCATGCTTGGCCTGGTTTGTACTAGTTATTGATTCTCACATGCATATTTCAAGTCTGTTGGTTACAGTTATTATTTCAGTTAGCATGATATAGTTTATACATGAATTTTTTCCTGCCAAGATATTTTAGTTATGCATTTGATATTTCTCTATCTTCACGTATCCTACAATGCGCTAAAACTAACTATTTTATGGTGTATCTTAGGAAGCAATCTTCAAGGAAGGAAGCATAAGCACGGGAATGCAGCATCTCGAGAGGGCTGCTAAGTGCGATCATGTTGCTGCTAGATATGTCATAAATATTATGATACCGCAACACTCAAGAAAACAACAACAGGCAATTGAAAAACTAAACAAAACTGGAGCTGACTCTAGCTGTTTATGTAGTCCAAATATAGTCAGGCTGCGTAAAGATGTGCAGTCAATTGTGCAGCAAATGTTCAAGAACAAGTCAGTAGAGGAGTGGAGGTCGACAGTGAAAATGTGCGAAAAAAAAGTTATGCGGAGTAGTGGTTCAGTCTTGTTTGTGGGCTGATGAATATCTAAAATTCTTTGAAAATATATGACCGATATGATGATGATTATGAACATTCTACACTCGATCTTGTTTCGCCCACTTCGTATCCACTTTCGATTGTGGTGGTTCTACGCGATGTTATTCATCTTCTTTTTTACTCGCGGCAGCTTTCACCACCTTTTCATGTTATTCGTCATATTTTTCTTTAGCAGCATCGTCAGAGTCTCAATCTTCGGTTTCTTTAAGTTTCTCTATGTGTCGACTGCATAGGTGTTGTCTTGATGTTTTTGCATTAATATATTCTGTATTATTCAAGTTATATATATATATATATATATATATATATATATATATATATATATATATATGTGAAAGTAATAATAATGCACCCACATATACATGTAATATGATTATGTGCAAATGCACATGTATGAACATATGCATATGCATATGTGCACATATTTTGATAAATTTAAATATACTTGCTTTTATACAATTAAACTCTATATTTCACGATAAATAACATATATATCCAAGAATTGCATTGTGATATTTTAATTAATACTTAAAAAACATTGTTATAATCATGCAATTGTGATGGAACGCGTACGTATCTAGTTTCTAGTTAGTTTTTGCATGTAATTTTTCTTATTCTTTTAGCAAAAATACAGTATGATATGCTAAACTAGCTATTTTACGCTGTTTCTCAGCAAGCAATCTTCAATGAAGACCAAACATGGGAAAGCAACATTCTGGAGGGCCGCGAAGAGTGATCTTGGTGCTGCTACGTACATTAGAAACTTATGATGTTGCGGAACACCAAAACACATAATCGGCCAATTTAGAACCAAATAAAAATGCTATATATATATATATATATATATATATATATAGAGAGAGAGAGAGAGCGTCTAATTTTCACTCAACAGATGTATATATATATATATACATACATTATGGTAGATAATTATTTCCAACATGCCATTTCAAAAATATCAAAAAAATTCGAACATGTCGTTCTTTACAACTTGAAAATAATGCCTTTGCTGCCTCACGATAACTCTATGGTTCTAAAGTTCTTTGTATGATTATCTACCATAATGAATTATAAAGTTAATGGTAAAATGTTAAGTATTATTTGTCATAATACTTGTAATTGTATTTGCCAAATATCCTATTCATCATTATAAATAATATTTAATATTTTTTAATTTAATATTTTAATATACAAATTGGCAAAGATAAGTGAAAAGATTAATTATAAATCAATATTAGCCCAATAATTATAGTATTAGAACTGATAAATATGGTTTTTTACTTCCAAAATTATATTATTAGAACTGATAAATATGGTTTTTTACTTCCAAAATTATATTATTAGAACTGATAAATATGATTTTTTTTACTTCCGAAGATAGCGCCAGAAATGCTATCCTCTTTCCCGCTCGCCGCCTCTCTTCCCGCCAATTCTCCAACTGTCAGACCAACGATCTTTTCCCCGCTCTTCTCTCACCATTCCGTGCTCCTCCTCCAGCTCTGCGCCGACCCGCCGGAGCTCCGGCGATGCCTCCCCCACGCCATCAAACACGGCCTCCTCCACCAACGCCCATTCCAAACCAAGCTCATCAGCCTCTTCTCCAACCTCGGCCTCCTCGCCGACGCAACCCTCGTTCTCAATTCTCTCGTCGCCGAGAAAAACCAAGAGCTCTACTTCTCCATTCTAAAGGGACACTCTAAGCACTCCTCTTTAGCTGATACACTCGCTTTTTTTACCGATTCGAGGCTCGCCGGGGTGAACCCTGTCGTGTACAACTTCGCTTACCTCGTCAAGTCATGCGGCGACCACTACGATGTCCGTCGCGGCCGTGAGATTCACGCGCTGTTGATTTTGTTCGGGTTTTGGTCCAGTGTCATGGTAATGACTGCCGTCATGAACATGTACGCAAAGTGCAAGGAAATTAACGATGCAAGGAAGGTGTTTGATAGAATGCATGAGAGAGATTTGGTTGCTTGGAACTCTATTATTGCAGGGTATTCACAGAACGGGCTTGCAGAGAAAGCACTGGATTTGGTTAGGATGATGCATCGAGATGGGAAAAAACCGGATTTAGTCACGATCGTTTCGATTTTGCCTGCTTGTGCTTGTATCGGTTCTTCGATATGCGGTCGATCAGTTCACGGCTATGCAGTTAGAGCTAGAGTAGATTCTTTCGTAAATGTAGGGACTGCTATTGTCGACATGTACGCTAAATGCGGGGAAGTTGATACCGCGAGGGCTGTTTTTGATAATCTCGGCATGAAAAATGTGGTTTCTTGGAACGCAATGATCGATGGATATGCAGAGAATGGGAATTCAGAGGAAGCAATAAGACTGTTCAAGATGATGATGGATGAAGGATTTGAACCGACGGACGTTAGCGTTATGGCTGCGTTGGATGCTTGCGGGGATCTATGCGATCTTGGGGAGGGAATTTGGGTGCATAGGATAATTTCGAAGGTCGGGTTGGAAACGAACGTGTCGGTTATGAATTCTCTGATTTCGATGTATTCCAAGTGTAAGAAACTTGATCTTGCTGAACAGATTTTCGATAGGCTCGAAAATAAGACTCTTGTCTCCCGGAATTCTATGATCTTGGGATATACACATAATCGGCGATCCGAGGAAGCAATTAGATTATTCTACAAAATTCGGGCCGAGTATTTAGAAACTGATTCTTTCACGTTGGTTAGCGTGATCTCGGCGGTTGCTGATATATCCTCGTTACGTCGAGCGAAATGGATTCACGGGCTTGCACTCAGATTGCATTTGGACCGAAATATTTTTGTGACGACAGCATTGGTCGACATGTACTGTAAGTGCGGGGGCATTTACGTAGCGCGTAAGGTCTTCGATATGGCGCATGAGAAGCATGTCACGACGTGGAATGCAATGATAGACGGGTACGGAACGCACGGTTTCGGGAAGCGTGCTATTGAACTCTTCGAGGAGATGAAGAAGAGCCCGGTTAGGCCGAACGATGTAACGTTTTTGTCCGTTATTTCCGCTTGTAGCCACTCCGGCCTTCTTGACGACGGAAAAAGATATTTTTCAATTATGAAAAAAGAATACGGGTTCGAACCGGGAATGGACCACTACGGCTCTATGGTCGATCTATTGGGTCGATCAGGGCAGCTCGACGAAGCCTGGGAATTGATACAAAACATGCCATTTGGGCCGAGCATTAGTGTCTACGGCGGGCTTCTGGGCGCCTGCAAAATTCACAAGAACGTCGAACTCGGAGAAAAGGCGGCAGAAAAAATATTCGAGTTAGAGCCCGACGTTGGCGGATATCACGTGTTGTTGGCCAATTTATACGCTTCCGCTTCTAGATGGGACGATGTTGCTAGAGTTCGGACTATGATGGAGGAAAAAGGGCTGCAAAAAACGCCGGGTTGTAGTTTTATCGAAATAAAGGATAAGAATTATACCTTTTTCTCGGGGAGTACAAATCATCCGCATTCGAAGAAGATATATGCGACGCTTAATAAGTTATTAGATGATATAAAGACGGCGGGATACACGCCTCATACCGATTCTATACACGATGTCGAAGACGATGTCAAGGAACGGGTTTTACGGACACACAGCGAGAAGTTAGCCCTCGCCTTCGGACTCATGAGCACTAGCCCGGGCACAACGATTCAGATACGGAAAAATCTCCGATTTTGTGTTGATTGCCACGATGCGATGAAGTATACATCGAAGTTAACAGGCCGAGAAATCGTTGTGAGAGATATTCAGAGGTTTCATCATTTCAAGAATGGGGTGTGCTCCTGTGCTGATTATTGGTGACTGATTTTATGTAGCAGAATATCCTACAGATATTCCATATGGAAGAACTTGGATATCAAATTTATATATACCTTGTGGATATCAAATAATGATCATTCAAATTATAGTTTGTTTTTGTAAGTGTATAATTATGTAGCTAGGCCACCCACTACCACTTGTTCGTTTCTTGATATGGTTCTTGGAAGTTGGTAGCATATGTGCTATTTATTTTACTTTTTCTCCCCTTTTCACCAAGCGTTGCAAAATTTTGTAGTTGCTTACATAGTTCTCGGTGCCGGTTGGCAACGTGCATGTTCGGCAGTTGTCGGTACGGCATGTATCAAAAAATCTTATATTTAAATTTTTAAATTAGTTTTATTTTTATCTTTATTTTTTAAAAGATAACAAATAAATATATATCGGCACGGTCGGCACGGCACCATCGGTACGTGCCGTTACCGAAACTCGGCTCGGCACAGAAAACATTTAGATGGTGCGTCGCCATCTAAATGTTGGGTTCAATATATATTCTTGTTATTTCTTGTGTGTATGGAATTAGGAAGCTCCCAAGGAGTTTTATCAAGTTTCTCCTTCAACAAGTCCCCATTTTTGAACCACATTTACTTTCAATATACAAATCTAAGCTAAATTCATGTGTATTTGCCGTGCACGTAAAAAAAAGTCAACTTCTTTTAGAACTTGCACCTTTTAAACAGTTTTATCTCAAGCTATTGTTTTAACATTTTTGAGTTTTTGAGGATAAATATTTTTGAAGAAATTGAAAAAGCAAAAGCTGATTTGTACGAATTTTGAAAAAATATGAACTTTTTGTTACACTATTCCAAAAAAAAAAAAAAAAAAAAAAAACTACTCTTCTATTGATCAACCAAGACTAGGGTGGAGAGTAAAGTTGACGATACGAGTCGCATAATTTCAAATTCAATAACACAAATCAAAGTTTGCAGTTTTAAGTAATAAATACATTTGATCTATAATCCGCGAAGAAATGTCCAATAAATCAACAAATTATCTGTACAATGGTGACGGACGGAGCCGTTCGATGCTAAATATATATTCATGTATCAAAACTCGGGCTGAAAGGAGTACATGGGTACCTTAGTGGATGCTTGCAAAAATTCACACAAATTCTGGCAAACTGTCGGCTAGACCAGGAAAACTTCGAGCAATGCTAGGGACCTCTAACGTAAACTCTGAAGAAATCGCTATAAGTTCGGAGGAATCTTCACCGCCTCACCTTTTAGAGTTCACATTTAGAGGTAAAAAGCAAGGTTTCAAATTCCGGACGGCATGCTACGTGCCGTCCGGAACGTGCCGGATGGAGAGGATCCGGCATCGGCACGACCGGTAAGGCCATTTTCCAACCGTACCAACTGTTTCGGTCGGCACGGAGCTCCGTTTCGTGCCGTGCCACCTGAAATTTTTTTTTGAAACAAAAAAAAAATAGAAGAAGAGGAGAAGGAAGAGGGGGAGGAGAAGAAGATTAAACTATTATTTTATATTTTATTTTATTAATATTTTATTAAATTTTTATAATAAAAATATAAAAATATGTAATAAAATTAAAAATATTTTATTATCGGCACGGTCGGTACGGCACAATCGGCACGTCTCGAGTTTGGAATTTACCGAAACTCAGCACGAAACGGCATTTAAAACCTTGGTAGAAAGCATCCTCTTAGAGGTCTACTTCATGGAGATCATCCCGGAGGCCGCTACTGTTCAGGTGCTGAGATGAACTGTTACTCCGGAGTTGCGAAGCATCATGGTGTGGTTTAAAAGGGAATGGCCCGCTTGTTCCATTTCCAACATGTTCGCTCGGATTAAACTGAAACCCGTCCCATGAGGCTGCTCTTGGTCGGTAAGAAACAGAGCCTACGGAAGTTGATGGAGCAACGATGTTGTCCATGCTCGGGAATCGATGCATTAACGATGAGGAAGTTGACGGTGAAGCAAATGACAGCTCGGTTGGTGCATATGTTGATGTTGATGGTTCTTCGTCCGTAGAAACATCGGCACCTTTTCGATGTTCAAGATTGGTCTGTTCATCTGAATTTGGAGATGCTGTTGGGATGAAGAACGTTGCCGGAACAGCTGGTTTAATAGAAGGTACGGAATACGACTGGGATGACTTCGTCGAACCTGAATCACTCCCTTTGTTGAATGTGTCTACATACCTGTTAGTAAATAATGAGTTAGATCGAAAACAGGTAACTTCGTTTGTGTAATGCTAGAGCGTCAAGAAAATTTTCCCGAATTTCCAGATAAACCGTTCAAACTTTGTTTGGACGTCACAGCTCACAAAGTGGACCCCAGTGACAAACAAACTCTCGGGTGGCGCTCGTTCTGGTTCCACCGTCAGACCTTCACATCTAAACTCACATGCTTAAGCACGGTTACTATACCAGGCTGGAAATCGTGCATTCCTACCGGCAGTTGGACCTTCCTTAGAGATCCATCAGCTTGCACCCGTGGAATCGAATTCCGCGGACGATGGTACTCAAAGCAGTGAATGGTCACTCGTAATGCGAGCGCCTGTGCCACCCACCTAGCAGTGCAAGACATCACAGTTCACTTTTTTTTTAGATAACGAGATGAAACCCCTTCCTGAGTCTCCGCTATCTCGCGGATCACAGTTTTCTACGCACACCTATAGGACAATTTTGGATCCAAATACGCGCAGGAGAGTAAAACTCCGGCCTGGCGTCTGTCTTCGGACCAGACATAGAGTACTGGGAGTTACCCAGTCACCAGCTTACCCACAACGCTGTAAACACGCGGCCCCAGGCACATCCCCATTTCAGGCACCCCCGGGGATTCGAACCCTGGCGCTCGCTTCCTGAGGCGAGCGCTCCGGCTGTCCCACCCAGGGGCGGAGGACACATCACAGTTCACTTTTATGCAGCACATTGTTCAACTTTGCAGAAATTAGGAAATGTTGTGGTAAGTTTTGAACGCTCTAGCATTTTTGCATCAACTATAAGATAAGAAACAGAAAATGGAAACAAGGATGATATACCTTGACCGAACCCCCATTCTGGCACGAGCCGAGAATTGGTTTGTACTAGGCGGAATAGGTGGCATAGCGGAGTTACGATCTTCTGACCCGCCACTAGCACCGACAGTTTGACTTTTAAACGCATTATTTATGTTATAATCTGGTGTGCTGTTCTGAAAAGTAGCACCTGTAGGGGGTGGGGGTAAGGCAGGATCTTCTGCAGGAGATTCTGCACCTTCCTCCACCCATCTCTTAAGCTTCTCATCATAATAAAACTTGTTTTTTTCACCCAATTTAGCCTAAAAAGAATATAAGTTAATCGATAAGCATTAATAAGAACAACAAATTAAAGATATAAGTACCTCACGATCTGGACGAGCCCTTGAGACCCATCCCACTGTCTTCTGAAAGATCTGGGAACCAAAGCGGCCAAATCTGGAAGGACCACCAGATGCCTTGTTTTGAGAATCTAAAAATCCTGACTCCTGCATAGCACCCTAAGATTTTTGAGCATACAATTCAACCCTTTAGCAGGAGGAATCCATTTCTTCTAAAAAATAAAATAAAAATAGTTCATGAGAATCCGAAGATCTTTGCTTTGGAAAAAAAAAAAAAAAACACGACCACAGATTTCTTGTTTTAGGAATCCGAAGATCCTGGCTCCTTCATAGCCCTATAGCAGGAGCAACCCATTCGTTTTTTTTTTTTTTTAAAAGTTTATGAAAAGTTTCATAAGGATATTAGTACATTGGCTCAGAAAATCATAATGCCCTTCAATTACATGTGAAGGATGCAGGGTGACAAAAACCTTGAACTACTATCCTAGTAGTTAAATTGCGAAAATACAGGCGAGCGCGGTTAGCTCGACTGGATGGGGGCGCCTCAGGAAGCGTCACCACATCCGAGTTCGAGTCCGCTTGGGTTAAATCCCCTATAGAATTTTCCGAAGAAAAATCCTCTGTACCCTGTGGCAAGAGCCCCCGTGATGGAAGACTTGTACTCGGATTCCAGAGCATCGATCGGGACTGGACATGGAGATTTCCCACAAGTTTGAGGTCCCTAAGGGGGTGTGCATTCGCATTACGGGTTCCACCACGATAATCTCAAAAAAAAAAAAAAAAAAAAAAAAAAAAAAAAAAGAAGCAATTGCGATAATACATAACAATCTGTTTGAGTGCAATGAAAAAGAACATACCTGCTTCGCGCTTCTTCCAAAATCTGGTTCAGACACGCTCCTGTTATGCATTGATATCCTATTTCCTGCATCTGCCCATTGACTTATCGCCTCAACCGAAGCAGACGGCATGAGCGAAGCTATAGACATTGTGGATTGATTGGTTGCTACTTTTGGAGCGGAAGAGTAGCTCTCTTTTCCTTCTCCATTTGGCAATGGTGGAAGAGACGGTGGAGGTGCACCAATCATGCCTTTAATAGATTTATCAAGTGAATTGAAAAGTTTTCCAACAAATTTCGAAGAAGCCAAATTAGTGCTGTATCCACCCTGTATATGAACACACACACCACCAAAAAAAAAAAAAAAAAGAAAAAAAAAAAAAGAAGTGAACAAGAGGCAAGTGGAAATTAGCACAACTGATAAGAGGTAATAACTCAGGAAAATAAACCTGTTGATGAGTTTTTAACCGCTCCTCGAGGGATGTAAAATATGATTTCCAGGTTTCAACTTCAGGAGCACGACCACAATTTCTTAGCAACTTCAGAGAAGCTTGGCAATATCTATATTAATTTACCAATTAGCGAATCTCAATATTCGTCAAAGAAACGGTTAACGAAGCCTTTCCATACCTTAAAGAATCTGAAACCTTTCCGACTTCCGCAAGCATGAAGGCATAGATAAGTTTATATGGCTGTAATGGTAGAAGAATAAACTGAGAATTCCCAAGCACCTTCGCGTATTCATAAAACTCAGTCATCTGCAGAAACAACAATAGATTGAGATAAAACTGTTTAAAAGGTGCAAATTCTAAAAGAAGTTGACTTTTTTTTACGTGCATGGCAAATACACATGAAGTTTAGCCTAGATTTGTATATTGAAAGTAAATGTGGTTCAAAAATGGGGACTTGTTGCGGGAGAAACTTGATAAAACTCCTTGGGAGCTTCCTAATTCCATACACCAGAAATAACAAGAATATATATTGAACCCAACATTTAGATGGCGACGCAGCATTTGGTCAAATTCATATAAGCAACTACAAAACTTTAGTGAAAAGGGGAGAAAAAGTAAAATAAATAGAACATATGCTACCAACTTCCAAGAACCATATCAAGAAACAAACAAGTGGTAGTGGCATAATTATACACTTAAAAAAAAACTATAATCTGCATGATCATCATTTGATATCCACAAGGTATATAAATTTGATATCCATGTTCTTCCCGATGGAATATCTTCCTGACACACTATCAGGAGAGCAGATTACAATGCATAATGGACTATAAGATAACCTTCTTCGAAAGGGACTCAGTAGGTTCCAATAAAACTTATTATGAAAACCAATGATAAAAGTGATTTTCAATATGAGACAAAAGCACATAGTTATGCAATTCATCCATGGCCATCAAATATTTTCATTTCTAACAATCCAGTGTGTCTTAAACCATGTTGATATTTCATTAATCTATATCGTCTAAGCAAAAAGAAAGAAAAAAATAAGGGGATTTCTCCATAACAAGCAAAAAGATTACCATAAACGATAGAGAAACATCTAACATAAATGAAGAGAAATATCAAGAAATGCTAACAAAAGCACCCAAAAAAAAAAAGAAAAAAAGAGGATTAAAGGCGTACTGAATCGAGCTCATTTACTGATTCAGCACAACTGAGCACTGCTCCTGGTTAGCAAGTATTATTATATTCAATAGACTATAAGTACTTGTGGAAATCCAAGACAAAAATGTGACACAAAGGCAGGACATATAAGACCTGAATAGATTCTGGACTGGCGTATGTTCGGGGGCATTTTAAGTGGTCGGCACCAATGAGACACATTCTTGCACTGCCAGAGTATGACTCAAAATCTTTTTCAGCAACCAAGTAGCAGGTATGAGCAGCTGTGACCTGTATGGACAGAAAGCATATGCATAAATATAATACCAGAATGAGGTCCGTAAATAGATGCCCTAGCTAGAGATGTTAATTTACCCCGCGGCCCGTACCACAGGCCGGCTCGCTGGGCCGCAGGCTGGCCCGCCCCGCAAGGCCGGCAGTGGGCCGGCCCGCATTACCGGCCGCACGAGCCGAGCTGGGAAAACCAGCCCGCTCTCGCGGGGCGGGCCAACCCGCGTATAATATGCTATCTAATTTTTTTTAAATTGCGGCCGGCTCAGCTCGGCCCGGTGCTTTTAGTGGGGCCGGCCTGCCCCGCCGTATCAGCCGTGCGGGCCGGCCCGCGGCCCTCATCAAACCGTGTGGGCCGACTCGGGCCCGCATGGTTTGCAACACTATGCCCTACTACAAAAACTGGCACAGACCTCTCCCCTTTCCCTCCACAAGCAATCACCAAGATGAGTTAGGACGAGCTCATCGTCCCTTGTTCTATTCGCCGTTATAACAGCCAGATTCTCTTCCCAGCTGTCCAGCATACCATTACTTGGGATCTGCAATTATAATACATAAGCACTAATAAGTTACCATATGACTGTATGGAGGAAACCACGGCATCACAAAATCAACCTCATACTGTAATTGTACTTGTCAATTTTTCATGTCATCTTTGATAGGCACTTCCGAAAAAGCAGCTATTTCAAGTTCAAATTTGAGACAAATCACCACTGCTGAAAGAAACCACATAGGGCCTGGGTTGACAGGCGTACATTATTAGCTCCGGGAAACCGTAGTTCTTCCACCACATGCTTGGAAAGCATGAACCAGCGACACCGCATCACAACATACTCGAGAATGATTAACGCACAGCATATGACAAAATTTAAAGACTTGGCTTATGATAATTTACAGAAGTACGCCTTAACAAGCAAAACTGATTATTCTTGAAAACCTTACCGGAAAGCTCTATTACCTGAGCAGTCTGTTGATAAATATTAGCAGCAGTAGAAATGTTGTTAGCAGTGATATCTGCAGAAAACACGTCTGCAGGCTGTCCAGCAATAAGCAGGCACAACGTTCTTAAAGGAGATCCAGAGATAAATTGTTGGTGAGCCATTCTCTTAACTGTTTCCACGTAGAACTGCAAGAAGAACCCTAACAAGATAAAAGCGGCAATACATATACCCTAACAAGATAAAAGCGGCAATACAATTATACTCGTGTAACAAGCGTTAGCCTTTTTTTTTTTTTTTTTTTTTTTTGAGATTATCGTGGTGGAACCCGTAATGCGAGCGCAAGCGTTAGCATTTTAAGAAAAAATTAGCTTAAATCAGCGTTTTAAGACAACATTTTTGCCACAAACCTTGTCACCTAGCTGTGCTGCTAGAACAAGGGCTGGTCCCCACAGATAGCCTTCTTGTGCACGTTGGAGAGCTTCTTTTCTTCTACCAGAAATAAGTAGATTCTGTACGTCAACTGCAGCTGCCTAAACAAGTACCAAGAACACTAATCAAAATCACAAATTTTCCCATGTTGACTATTTGAAAGTCAACCAACAAAATTTGAAAACATACCCTGAGTTGGCTTTCAGAAGGAAAGTTTCTCAAACAATAAGCAACGGATGCATAATCTCCTAACCGGCCGCCATCTTTTCTTGCAGATGCAAAAAGTCTAGCTACAGAAGCTTCTGGACCCTCGGTTTCCTAGTAAAGTTAAAGAAATATCAATAGAGGATTACTAAAATTAACTGTAGTCTAAAAGAGGGGGAAGTCACAGTTTAGTTCGCTAATTCCCATGACTAATACGAACGTGATTCTACAACCAACCACAAGGAATTGAACATTCAACAGCATATCCTTTATCCAAAAACACAAAACATGCACTACATGAACAGAAGTTCTGTTGAACGCTCGCATGATAGCGTGATAAACAAACTAATGAGCAATTCAGTTAACCAACTAACACCCATATGAGCAATATAGGTTCTTCGAACCTTGAGTCTTATTCTAGGATGAGCATCGCTAGTAAAGCCATATAGATCAAGGTTTGACGTTTTGGTCGCACGCTTTGTGCCGACTGAAACGTCTCGGTGCCGCCACTTGGAAGCACCGGAACGGCCAAAATGGCTGTTTTTCGGCCGTCTCGACCTGTGCCGACCGTTTCAGTCATCACGGTATGTTTGTGCTAACCGTGCCGACCGTTTCGGTCGGCACACTTTTTTCTTTTCCTCCTTACTGGCCAGTCTTTAACTAGGTGGGTGTTTTATGTTCACACAACGCATGGGTAGATTTACATGCTTTAGGCTTCGTTGATCCATGTTATCAACCACACCGACACTCAATGTGTTAATAATTATGTAATATGTGTTTTGAGTTTGAATGGGACTTCTTCTTGTTATTTAATTTTCATTACCATTTATATAATAAATCATATAAATTTTAACTTTTTTTTGTATAATTGTACGATTCGGCACGGGTCGGCACGTCTCGAGATCTGAGTTTACCGAAACTTGAAACGGCACGGCATGGTAAACCTTGATATAGATACATTAACCAATAGAACTCAAACATTCAGCACCATATTCAAGTTCTAATCGTATATGGATCTAATCAGACATATGGACCCAAAAAACCAATAAGCAATACCAGTGAAAAATGAGCTTTACCTCATGCGATGGATCTGCACCAAAGGAAGATCGAAGTTTCCCATAATGTTGGCATACAATTTTCAGCAATGAAAGAAGTAAATTTAGAAGTTTTGCTTTATGGAAATCCATGTATGTTTCAGAGCTAATTATTCTCTCGTCAATCCATTTGTTTACATCCTTTGTCGCAGCACTTCCACCGACCAGCGGACCAGGAAACTTGCATAAAGATTGAAAGTAACAGAAGCTACTTTGACTAGCTACGATTGAAGAGTCATCTTTATCACCAACTACATCCATCAGATTGAAAATTGAGATTGTAGCATTAACAGCACCCTTCAAAAGAAAACTTTTAATGTTTAGTTAATGAAGGGCCACAAATGAATATTCTTTGATATAAAGCAAAATTTAACCTTTCAAAGTCGAGTATCCTCTTCATATATCCCAAAAGAACAATATAGGAAATATTACCCAAAAATTACCTGGCTTCCGTAATCCATCTTCGCAACTTTTATGCTGCCATCTTCCACGACAATGAGCTTTCCACCAAAACCAAAAGCTACCAAAGCATGTGGAGGACGTCCAGCGGATGATCTTTCTTCACTGGATAAATAGCGTGATTGAGAGAATCCGCTGGAGATAGATTGTGTGTTCAGACCTGGTTGTAGCTTCTGCTCGCTATACTGATAATTTGTTCCAATCGGAACAAAGCCTTGCGAACCTGTAAAAGCACTATTTCTAGCATACCCGTTATTTAAAGCAGCTTCTGAGGTCATAAAATCTGTGCGCTGATTGACGTAGTTAACTCCATCCCATGAACTATAAAAACTGCCCGTTTGCTTATTTTCATTGAAACTAGCAAAATGATTACTATTACTAAATGATTCATTTAGCTTGTTTTGAGGTGCAAATGTGCTTTTTGATGCATCCCAATCTCCACATGCAAAATTACCCGTAGATGTCCCCCAATCTTGCCCTACATGCATTTCTACAGCTTGTCTTTCATTACGTTGACTATAAGCATAGTTGACTTGCCCCGAAAATCTACCGGAGTCAACAAAACTCTGGCTCAGCTGATCTTGGCCGCCATTAACTGTAGTCTCAGCAGAATTCTGTGTATAAGATTCAAGAGCATACCACTGCTGGGTGATGGTATCATAGTACCATCCAGGATACTGAGGATCGAAGACCATATTAGGTGGATACTGGAAATTCTGTTGAGAAGTTACAATTTTTGAACTTTCTTCAGCGATTTCCGAAAAGGAGTGATTCGTTTGCTGAAGATAAGATCCAACTCCATCACCTGTTACAAGACCACTGTCTTGTGACAATTCCTCATACTTATCAGATGATGAGTTTAAAGTTTTATCGTAGCCGACTACCTGGTACCACTGCCCGGAACTATAATCATACTTCCAACCTGGATAAAGATTTTCCCAATTCGCCGGGTCATTGTTATCTGCTACCTGCTGATTTCCTGAGCCATTCAATTGGGAATCTACCGGTTGCTGCTGTGAGGTCTCCGTAAATGTGGTTGAATCTATGGCAGTTTGCTCACTATCTGCGCCATAAAAATTGGAATCGAAATTCTGTTGTGACGATTCTACAAACTTGCTTGAACCTAAGTCTGGTTTCTCAATAAAACTAGAATATAAGTTACCATTTTCTTCTGAATTAATAATGGGGCCACCAGAACCCTCGACGAGAAAATCGGCTTCAGATTGCAGATTTTCGATACGAAACGCACTCCATTGCACTTCCTTCAAACTGGTACCCAAAACTCCGCCATCCTTAGCAACCGTATGTGAATATTCATCTGAATCTCCAATCGCACATGAAGATTCCAAAGGCCGTCCAGCTGCAGGTAACTCTGGTTCATTTGCCACCTCATTGACTGCCAATTCCGTGACTTTCCGATCGTCTACATCTGATACAAGCTCGCCATCGACTAAGCTGAGGCTGGACAAATCTCCAGATAACTTTTCCGATCCCGAGACAGTAAATTCATCATCCACAAGCTTATCGAAGAAATCCTCATCAGTCTGGTCCTCAAATGCCATAAAAAATCAGCTCAAGAACTCGAATTTCGCAGGATCCAGCACCAAGACCCACCGAATCTCTCGCAGTGGCATCAAATTACAACGAGATCTGGAAATGTAGATGTATCTCCTTCATTCATGAGCCAAATTCGATGGACAAAATCGCAGTTTCTTGATGTGTGATCAATCAAGAGGATCGAATACGGTCGGGAGAAAGTGATGATTACCGGAATAACAATAGTTGGATCGATCAGAGAGAACGGAGATTGAGAATGAACGAACCCTCCGTTTCGTACTAGTCGACACGTCACACGAATTGAATCTGGACGGGGCCCAACCCGACGTGAAATTTTCCCGTTATTTTTTTTAATAATTAGAAATTTCTTCGCTTCTAATCCGACTATTAATCAAGATTTTTTTTTAATTCAAAAGTTAATTAATTAATAAATAATTTCAGTGTCCATGCTTTTAACGTTGATGAAGGGGTTATTATAAAAAATGAGACTCTTACAACGATTGCCATTCAGAAAGATCAGAAATCACAAAAATACAGTATAACTATACAAAAATTTACGTTGTTCGACCGAAACGTCTACATCCTGGACAATTACAAAGAGATATTTCACTATTTATGCATGAAAATATGAAGCGTTTCTTCTAGGGCCGACAGAGCAGACATATAATTGTAGCCGCACCTGATATTGGTAAATGAATACATTATTTAGAAATTCCGTAAATATCTCTATGAGACTAACTTCTATAAACGCTTCTCGACTGTTTGTTTAATTGTGTTCAGCTGATGCGTCGAACGATTCTTCACGTGAATGCTTGTTTGTTTCGATCTCTCATGATGAAAAGAATATAGTTAAAAAGATTAAGCTTCGGAGAAGAACTTTAAAATAATTAGGTACAAATAAATTTTAGTTTTAAAACATCTCATAAATAATTGCTAATATTATATATATGTTTATGAAAGCGGCTGCACAATCAAAAAATTAAATAAATAAAAAATAAAAAATTAAGATCAGTTTATATACTATATGTCGACCGAAAAAGGAGCCACAATAAGCAATTTTGATGAATAACAAGAAGATACATAATGTTTGCCACTATTTAAAGGATCATCTATATCGAGATTGGTAGGAGCCGATCCGATCAGTATCGGCCGTAAATAGCGATCACAAATTAGCAATTACTGTAATCTAAGCTTCACATGACATTTATATCAACTATTCGTTTTGTTTGCTTTGTTCCTAATAAATTTAACTGACCACGGCGATGCCGCGACCTTTGAATTGCACCTACCTGATCACCCTTGGGGCTATGGAGGCTTGGAAACATCTCCAAATCAACCATCATCTATCTCGAGATGCATCAATCACCCATCACGAGGCTAATTGGACGGGTGTGATCCAACATCTCAGTCAAAGAGCTTCTTGATCCTGGAAATTCTGGAGATCCATCCATGTTCCACACAAGGCTCAAAAGGATTTTACCTACCTACATCTTAGCTCAGAAATTCTCTAAGAACTTGAACAATTTTCCCCGAAAAATACGCAGTACATAAAACAGAAGATAATTAGAACACATCACGACAACAAAATGATACTAATTTCGCAAATAGTTCTCTTTGGTGCCTACGTCGCAAATAGTTCTTCCTAGTAATGAGTTTTGCAAATAGGCGTGCTTCAGATGTATACGACAATGTTTCCGACCAGAAAAAACTCCTATTCTTCGACGGCATCACCACCACTTGGCTTCTCATCTTCGACTTCGCATCCTTCTTCCGGAGAGAGAGATCTGCGACCAGCAGGCGGCACCGTACCACTAAGATCCTCCTGTTTCGCATCAAGTCCAAGAACGATATTTAAATCCAGAGGAGCACCGGTCCCGAAATTATGTTGTTCTTCCTCTGCACTCGGGTGGGTCCCATCTTCCACAATCGCGGGCTCCGGTTCCACTTCCGAAGAGGTATTATTATGCTGTGACTCACCGGCGGTTTCTTCTTTAGTGCCTGCCGAGATATCACCTTCATTACCACCATTATCGACATCCTGCTCGATTTCAACCTCCCGAACAACTCCGGTTTGATCAGCGGCGGGGATCCGATCATCTTGTGGGAGCTCTAAGCTCTCGTTAGGAACGTCCGTATATACTTGCGCACTCTGCTGGATCATTTCGGCTGTTGTAAGTCCAAAAAACAACGGCTCCGGTGCATTAGGTGTGGTCCCCACAGGCTGATTTGGCGGAATGTAAACGCTAACGGGCCCATAAATCATCCCCTCTCCTTGGAACCGCTTGATCCGTGAAATATGTTTCTTCCCGGCAACATGCGCGTCGAAAGTCGCTTGAGTTTCGCACATAACATTACACAAAGTGCAAATTCTCTGTCTCTCTCTCGGACGCTCGGGAGGCTTCGGACGCTCGGGAGGCTTGCTTATTACCGTGTCGTAGTTCCTCATCCGCTTCCCGCCTCTACCGTATCTCGTCAAGTGCCTCATACCACGCCTCTTGTCACGCCCGCCCGTTCTATGCGTCTCCGGAGGTATTTCACTCGGTAGAGCATTAGCAGCTGATGCCTCAGCCGGCGGAGCCTCGAGTGCGGGTGCGGAAATATTTGTTTCAAGTGGCTGACTTTGATTCTGCACCGAACCGAGGAGATGGTTTGCATCACCTATCGGAGTAGCTACAGATGGAATTACTGGCAGTACCATTTCCGGATTAATTCCAATAACCTTCTCTTCGTAATCAGCCATTAATTTTTGTTGAGCTTGTATCTCTTGGATTCTTTGTACGGTTTTCTTGTGCCTCTTTCCGTTCTTGTGCTGCTCGAGAATTTCCAAACTGTTACAATCCACCCTGCATATATCACACCAAGCGATAGGAAGAAGAGAGCGTTTCGGTAGTCCAGAAGCTGCGGAAGAAGATTCACCGGTTTGGATTTGAGCTTGTGCGTCGGAATGGTGCCCGTGTCTTCCACCTCGCTTACCTCTTCGACCTCGACCTTGATAGCCTCTACCACCGTGAAATGGCGGAGCTCCGTCTCGAAAGGCAGAATTGAATCTACCTCCAGTTCTACCTCTATATGATCCTGAACCCCTTCTGCCTCCACCTCTATAGGGAGGTCCACCGCCACCAACCTGCATATAACAGACAAAAGATCCATAAGCATTCATTTCTAAACGGCATTTTCGGCCGAAAATGTACCATCCATGAAGCTCTGTTCCTATAAAGGATAGACAAAAAGAACGTTATTACCATAAGAATTCAAAATCTTCTTGGTTTTCCCTTAGATCTAAAGGCGGGTGCAATGTAATCTTGCTTTTACTTAAAAGTTTTGAGACAACATCTATAATTCAATTATTATCCTAAATATAGTAGCAGAATATCTTAGCATAAAAAGACAATGGAAGAACTAATTTGCTCTGAGGCAAAACCAGTATGTTCATTTTATTAAAAGATTAGAGTCCAGTTTGCTCATAAATTCAAAGGTAAAAAGCTGTATCGTTAGATCAGCAGTGCTCACCTGACATGACCAGCAATGACATTCTAGCAAAGTTCAATGAGCATTCCGTGATTTGTGTCGAATTAAGCACTATTTTTGTTTTTAACAAATTGGATGAGCAGGGAAATAATTGCCTATGCTTGCATTTACCAAAGACTGATGATAATAAAGTAACGGATCAAGTAGGGAGTTGCTATGAACACTGATGGTAAATCAATTTGGCTCTAACTTGAGCATCAGCCTGCAATATTTACTGAAGCAAAACAAATAAAGAAACAAAACATCTTGTTCACTGGACCATAATCAGTAGCATAATTTCCTCATATATCCAAAAAACGACAAGTCAGAACTTGGAGAAGAAAGACGATTGGCCCCGCAAATTTTGGCTAAACCAGGTAAAACAGGAATATCAAGGACAAAATGAGTAAAAAATGAGCCAAACACTATGTAACAAACCTAGCAGCATGAAAAAGGTGATTTTGCAGGTCTTTGGGAAGAAAGAAGCTCCTGTGAAGGTCATATCTTCCAATGTGATGCAATTACAATGGAAGACAAAACAAATGCTAAGCCATAACAAAAGCTTCTGTTCGTCCAAAAACCGAAATAGGTAAACAGCTAAAAGTGAGATAGAATTCTGATTACTTGATAGTGCAAGCACCTAGCAGCGGTTTCCAAGAACCATAAAGCAAAAATTAAAATAACAACAATGTTGACATAAACAACAAAACCATTTAACTCTTATCATTTCTGAATAACTTAAATTCCATAATATACAAACTGGGAACCAATATAACAATGTAAAACCGCTCTATAATGCAATATCCTACATATCAAATGCTATCTAGTCCAAGAAAAGTTATATATTAGCTAATATTACCAAATTATATATAAGCTATGTTACTTGGACTCTTTGATTTACTCTGTCACACCCGTGTCAGACACATATCTAGCTACACTTCAAATGGGTGTGGGTATATGGGTATCCTTCAACTATAGTAAGAAAATATGAAAAAAGTTGACACACCCGTGTCGGACACTTCCCGAGAGTCCATACTTCTAATGAGTCCAAGTAGCATAGCAAAGAAGTCAAATGTATCAATATCTTTGAATCACGGAAACACAACATTGACAAATGACACTATACTTAACCACAAGGGGATTTATCCAATTAAGTTTTAATTGCACTTGACATATGTCTTCAGGGATATTTATCGAACTAGGGATATCGAGAGAGAAAATTTTCATACCTATATACTTGTTCATAGATCTGAAATTGAAAGAGTCCAATATGCGTTTGAGCTCTGGGCAAGTAGAGAAAGAATGAAGCACCAAAGTCAAGCATCCTACTCGGTAGTAATCAACCATGCCTATCTCAAATGCCAAAAGGCATTTTTATCCCTAATGGCAAGGTCTGTTCCATAATTAAAGGACTGTCTGTTTGCTGGCATTAAACCGAATTCAAATCGAAAATATCAAGGCTGGATAATGAGTTCTCAATCGATATTGTCACTTGAAAGAGTTGTTTCAGGCATCAACTAAGGCAGGTGGAGCTAATACCCAGTCTTGACATAGTATCAACAATAGTAATCTGCTATTTGGTTAATGCAGCATTACCACCAACCAAACAACACATGACCTCAGATCCTAGAAACATATACGCTAATATCCAGGAAACAGACAGCCCAAGATATTTCAAATGTATTCTAGATAAGACGAGAACTGGAATGAGACTTGGTTTGCGGCACTTGCAAGATCGTGTAGGTCAAATCCACCATCAAACTCTAATTTTAAAGCATGTATAACTGTGCATCAAACCAAGAATCACTTCATGCAAGTCTTCAAACTTCAATACATAGTTTTGTTTTTACCTCACTAATTACGTAATTATATGGTTCAATAACTTATTTACAAATCACTATGGAGGGCTTGCCTTAGCTGAATGTGAGGAAATATTCCTCTACAATAAGGCAAGTCTTGTACATTTTTTGCTTGATTCTCCTTGTAAATAAATGGATACCTCAGGGTGGATTTCATGGAGTGGAAGTCCTTGATTTCCTCCTGTCTCCTGAAATGCGCCAGCTGCATGCGTAGATCACCTTTATCCATTATGAACCGTCTATCAATTTCTTCTTGTACAAACTGAGTTAATATTGGGATCAACACTGTCCTTTTCAAATTGGTTAGGCTGATGGTTTACACTATAGCTTCATATAAATAAGTAGCTTGCTAATCAGGAAGACAATTCTAAAATCCTTCATCTCTACGAATTTCCAAATCAACCTAGCCCATCAATCTGATTGTATAGAAAATATATTTCTAGAACATTGTATATTCTGTTTATGGTCCAAGAAACAATCCCCGAAAAATTTTCAAATTTTTACCTATAATAAGTACGTAGTTTTCCTAGTGAAGCCAAGTAAAGCTACTTGATGATAACCTTTGGCACAAGTCCATGCTATGTGATATATGGCCTCAAACCAAACATGTTTGTCATTTTTAATACTGACAGCTTGCATGCATACATGTCATGCAATATGTATTTAGGTTTGGATTAGAGTGTAAAAGGGTGTTATGGTTAACGGATTTACACCTCTTTTACCCTCATTTAGATCAGGTGTAAAAGCTGTATAACCGTACTAGCTACCACCAAAGCTAAGGAAAAATATTAACGATATGGCATAGGATAACTACTATTGAGGTAAGGTTACCCTCGTAATCTTACCCCAAATAACAAATACACCCGATCATCACATATCACAATATATAGCACTTGTATACTGTGAGTACTGTCTTCGCATATTTAACATAGCGTCCAACCATACAAGCATTATTTGACTCAATAGAGTTCAAAGCAACAAAATACATATCTTGCTATCATCATGATTTCAATATACTTACTATAAGAAGAAAAAATAACTGGGAATATTTCAACATCCTTTTATGTAGAAAGTCAAATACAAACCGCTCAATTTGATTTGGTAATGCTGCTAAAGAGAATTAACGACCATCAGGTTTTAACCCGAATAAAATACTCAACCATCCAAATGAAGCATGCAAAACAGTTCATAATTCGATCCAAGACTTAGTTTTTTTTTTTAGATTGACATGGGAAAGCCCAACTCCGCAGCGAGCCCACTTTGAGGACCTGTAGAGGTGGTAAACCGACCGGTGCCATCTGCCCATATGCCAACAACTGAGAAGTCCCGGCTCGATCTAAGACAACTTTTACTGGATAAATAGATGACATGTCATGCAATTAGATGGAATTTTGCAAGCAAAATAGACCGTACATTGCATCTATACCAATGGTTTTATATATTAGCTTTGACATAAACCAAGATCTTTATCTATGCTCACATAGACCTTTCAGACATTTTATGTGCTTCAAATTAAAAATACAACCTTCCAAATGAATTGAGAACGATGCATATGTAGGGCAAAGAAAGACAACAAGCCATCCTTGTCGTACAACATATCCTGTTTTCAGACAACTGTGCTCTTTATATGTTACAATTGCGGCACACACCAAAACCGCGCATTATGCATCACAAAGTTATGAATCCTTGTGTAGTACATCTATTAAAAACTATCTAAATCTAGTCAGAGAGGGAGAGGAGATAGAAGGTACCGCAGGATGAATGTGATGCTGCTGTTGGTAACCCTCCGGGGGCGGAAACTGCATCGGCACGGTCCCGGAGCGCTCTGCGGCGTCCATAGATCCAGCGAACTGCGAGAGCTGCGATAGCGCGGCCACCGCGGCCGCCGCCGCAGGGTTCAGCCCCGCCGCAGAAGCATCGGCTCCGCCGCCTTGGTTAGGGTCTTGGTGCTGGGAGTAATAACCTCCGGAGGGATCTTGCTGGGGATAGTTGTAGTAGTGGTAGGCATAGGCGTAGGGATCGTAGGCCTGCTGGGAGGGGTCATAGCCCTGGGATTCGTACTGATGTTGGTACTGATTGGGATCGTACGGTTGGTATTGCTGCTGTTGCTGTTGCTGCTGCTGCTGGGGATCGGTGATGCCGCCGGCGGCGTAATCCATGGGTGAAGGGAGACTGGAGACGGAGATGAGAAATTAGGCGAGCGACAGAATTAAATTGTTTCCCTTTGGTTGGAGATATCTAGAGATTTGGGCTAAGTTTAGAACTGGGCTTTGAAATTCTGTCCACATATATCTAATTGGACTTGTTAATTCTTTTCGGATTTAATTTAACATTGGAACATTACATTTCTTTTCGGATTTAATGAATAAATGTATTTTTTTTCAAAATAAATGAATAATAAATTAATAAAAAAGAATAATAACTGAATAAATGTGTTTTATTTGTAAAGTAAATAGGCAACCAATCACATAGCGCCACGTGGCAAATGTTAACGGCAGACTAGCGGAACCTAACAGCAAGTAGTAAATAGGTTTCGCGAAATTTATTGGATAGGACTAGCTCGTTACGCTATTTTCGGAGTATGCATTTGATAATTTGGCCTATCTAATTGGATTTGTTAATTCTTTTCGGATTTAATTTAACATTGGAAACATTACAAGCCTGTGTCGGCCTCCGGGCCTGTCCAGATCGAAATATTGAGATTTATCGGAGTGAAATATGGAAAGATGCCAACTGTTGGTTTGTCTGTTATGACGATCGTACAAAAAATTGACCGATTATGGACAGAATTTTTCTACGATAATATATATATATATATATATATCTTTTTTTTTTTATAGACTGTGTATTTTATAAATCCATTCATCTCAAAATTAATAATAATATATATCTCGAGATAGATTTTATAGTTGAATCAATTGTGGCTTATGAACGGCGCGTTCAATATTTTGTCTTTATATATTGGCATTTACATAGGAACAATAAAATGTAGACACACTATATAAATTTTCTTTATCTTTATTCATATCATTGTCTTTTATATTTTCACTCCTATTTAAACCAATAATAATGTGTATTAAGCTTGAGATATTTTGTACTTACATGAAATTTTGAATGATTCTTTGAATATTTCTAATTAAAAAAGTGTATATTAAGTTCATAACGTATTGAAATTAATTAATAATTTATTATAGGGATAATGACGTATCAGCCCCCCATTTTGAATTCTTTGGACAGATCAGTCCCTCTGTTTAAAAAAATGGACAGATCAGCCCCTCCGCTATTGTTTCATTTTTTTCGGGACAAAAATGCCCTCGTTTTGCCGAGGCCGAGACCATCTATTTAGAAACATTGTTTGGAAAAATTTTGAACATAAAAGTTTAGATCTCAACGAGATATTTTTGATATCCGAAACGTTAACGAGTATAGGGATATTTTTGTCCGAAAAAAGTTCAATTGGTAGGTTTTTGAAATGGGGGCTGATCTGGTACTTTTGAAACCTTGGGGGGCTGATATGGTATAAGCCCTTTATTATATATGATGTGGCATGATTAGAGAGTGTGTGTGTGTATATATATATATATACTAGCGGAAACATCATCTCCGATGCGTGTGAATTTTTTTTTAATTTTTAAAATACATTTAAAATATTTAATTATTTAAAATAAAATATTAAAAAAAATTAAGATATATATATATATATATATATATATATATATATATATAGAGAGAGAGAGAGAGAGAGAGAGAGAGAGAGAGAGAGATGTCAAATGGCAACTAATTTAATTAAATATTCAGTTTTTTAATATAAATATATAAATGTTAATTCAAAAATTAGTTATATTTGATGTGACATAATTAGAATAAAAAAAGTGATATATGACATACATATGAATAATAGGACAGGCCAAGTGATGGAAAACTAGTTGATATCCAACTTCTTCTACTTATATAGATTTTAGATTTATTTATTTATTTATTTTATTTTGGATATGTTATTCATGGTGTACAAAGTAAATTATATATTGTGTATTTTATTTTATTCTTAATGCTTTTGTTAAGGTCTAATGTATTGTTGAATTTTTATAGTTCAAATTTAGTGGTTGCCATATTTGATATTTTTGACATTTTTAAGTTTTGATTTTTGAAATACAAATTTAGATAATATGTTAAAAAAAATAATAATGAGTTTGTTTTTTTTAATTTGTATGTCTCCTTTTTTTAATAAATTTGAATTATGCTTGCAAAGGGTTGGACCAAACGCTTGTCTTCAAAAGAGCCATTAGTGGTACACATTTACCAATATAGGTGGTAAAAAGTAAGACTTTTCCATTTGGTAGAATATAAATCGGTATAATATGAGAGATACTAATCTTCACTCGACAAGAGCACGACTCGCTCCTGTCAACTCCGCAGCCGCCGCGATCCGACGGCTGAGATCACGCGCGTGTTTTGGAAGAGCTCGGGTCGATTTTAGCCGTCCGACGGCTGATATCACGCACGTGTTTTTAAGAGCTCGGGTCGGATTTCAGCCGTCGGATCGTCGCGATCCAACGGCTACGGAGTCGACAGGAGTGGGCCGAGCTCCTGTCGAGTGGAGATTAGTCTATTTCGGTATAATATTTAAATTTGTAAGCACCATTCATAATAGTGTAGAAAATTTATCCTCCTTGTGCTGAGTGAAAGGAAATACGGACTTTAGAATCTGTTTAGATCGAAAGATTGGGATTCTTCTGTTCGTAGAATATAAATTAATACAATCTATGAATTTATATGTTATGACGGTCATACAAAAAAGGAACCGATTATAGATAAAGTTTTTCTATGATAATCTTCAAAAAAAAAAAAGTAAAACTTATCAATTAAGGGTGAAACGAGTCGAATTTGAGCCTCCGCTCCATACTTTAGCTCGAGCTTCACAAGCATTGCTTCTCATATGAACTATCAAGATTTTTAATATAATCATATTCACATATTATATATTAAATATGTGTAATGTACATCTGAATATATTATATAGTTCTGATTATATAAAGACATAAATAGTCACCGAAAGATGGCATTTATGTATAGCATATTTAACCTTAGGAGGAAAAAAAAAAGAAGATATATACTGATAAAAGGAAAAATAAAGAAAAAGGATTAGACATAATTGATTATTAATATTTTTTTGAGGTTAGCATCAGAGAAATTCTGTCCGTAACCGGCTCTTATTTGAGCGACCGTCGTAATAAGTAAATTTACGGATGGCACCGATCCATGCTCCACCAATCGAGAGATCACATCCTTACGATAAGGCAGACCACGGTGCAAGCCCCCGAAGATACCTCAAACTGTGCCCATTTTACTCCCCACAAGATACAACAGGAAAAACCTCCCGACACACGCCGCGGCGTGACGCAGGTGGATTCGAACTCGGGACGCGTGGTTCCTGAGCCGCGCGCCCCATCATCCGTCCCACGGGCGCAGGACTAATTGATTATTAATGTCAGCTTAATATTTAGTCAACATGGTAAAACTTCTTATAAAAAAAAATAAATAAACATCAATTCTAGGTCTAAAAATTATAAAAAAAAAACTTTAAAAAAAAAAGAACATAAGAAATTCAAAAAAATGAAAATCTTATACCGAATGGTAAATGCAATTTATTATTTAAAAAAAAATAAAAATAAATATTGTCGGCAAACAACCAAGAGTGATTAACAAGTTTTATTTTATAACTGTTGTAGAATAATGGTCAAAAGACTATGAGCATTCAATTCAACATGTCAGAGTACTCGCCATAAATATATATTTTAAAATATTTTAGAATTAAATATTTTAAAAGATTTAAAACATATTACATTTAAATTCGCTTATAAAAAAATTTTACATTTAAGTCTAAAAATTATACACTTAATTCCTTTAAAAAAAATGTCCAAAATTATCAAAAAATATCATAACCTATAAAAAAGTTGTTATAGTATTATTTTTTAACACTAATATCTCAAAAATTAATATCAGATGCATCGTAATATCAAAATATTGAATGTGTCAAAAATTTATTAAAAAATATTAAAAAATATCAAGTCATTAAAATTAAAAAAAAAAAAGTGATATTAAAATAATATAACAAGACTGCAGTACAATTATCCATGAATTATATTTGGAAGTATTTAATTAAATACTTTTGAGCTCATGGAAAGTATGAAAGGGGGGTGTTTATTATGATGTTAGTCAAAAAGGAAATTTACATTTTTGTCATCCGTTTAAGTCAATTATTTAATATAAAAATAAGAAAAAAAAAAAAGAGTGCAGAAAGTTGAGCAGTATCATTAGTTTTGAATTAAATGATATTCAAAATAAATGAAGTCTCTAATTTCGATAAGAGATATGTGATTTCTTAACGGTAAATTTGTATATTTAAGACACATTTATGGTTCAGAAAGTATGGATACAAATACGAAAATACACTGCACTACATATATATATATATATATATATATATATATAATATATATATATATATAATATATATATATAATATAAAGTATTTAATATAAAATTATTTTAATATTTAATAATATATTTTTTTCAAAGACTTCTATGTGTGTTAAACATGTATCCATGATATATATATATAATATAATATATATATATATATATCAAACACTATGCATAGCACAATTTTGATATGTCTATACTTTCTATCTTAGGGCACTTGCAAAAAAAATTGAAATAGCCGAGTAGAGTTAGCTCGATTGGATGGAAAAAGCTTCAGAAAGCGTCATCACTCAAATTCAAGCTTGCATATGATAAAAACTCTCACATAATTTTTTAAAAAATTTTCTATAATCCGTGGCAGGAGCTCTCGTTCATAGAATGCATATATTTTAATTTTAGAACCTCGATCGAGACACAACATATGAGTTTTCTGCGAGTTTAACGTCTAAACGGGAGCGTGCGTTTGAATTATAAATCCTACTACAATAATTATAAAAAATTAAAAAAATTGAAATACCACTATACCAGGGGTACTATGGTAATTAGAGTAAAGATACGGATTCTGGTACCGCGGTAATGTTACCGCCCACCCACCTGGTTGGCGTGACCTTGACTCACGCTATCCATGAGTTTTGCTGAACTGTTGTGCCTCAGGTTTGAATGTCAGATATGAAAACTCTGTTGTATATACAGGACAAGAATATTATATCTGGCTCTTTATTTTTTCAAATTATTTTTTAATATATATAAAAAATCTATAAATAATATTTATGCATGAATGACGAAATAGAAATGAATATTAGAAAATATAAAATATAAAGTCTGAGAAGAGCAAAAAAAAATGGGATAATTACGTATCAGCCCCCTATTTTCGGAGATGCGCAAATCAGCCTCCGAAAATACATTTTCGGGGGCTGATTTGAAAATATAAAATATAAAGTCTGAGAAGAGCAAAAAAGAATGGGATAATTACGTATCAGCCCCCCTATTTTCGGAGATGCGCAAATCAGCATCCGAAAATACGTTTTCAGGGGCTGATTTGTAAAAAAAAAAAAAAGTAAATCAGCCTCCGAAAACGCGTTTTTGGGGGGTTAATTTGCGCAAATTTGAAAAACAGAGGGCTGATACGCAACAGCCCCAAAAAGAATAGGAGAAAATGAGGAGAAACTATTTATTTTTATAGGAAAATCTTATTTTCTGAAAATGTGATCCCTTCTCCAATATATTGCTAATTCTATTATTTTACAATATTCATGAGGAATAAACCATGTTCTAAAATGAAATTTGATTTCTTGAGCTTGGTCTCACCGATTTTATGTGGGGCTGTCACCAATTTTTTATTTAAGAATATTAAATAAATGGAACATAAACTTTTATGACATACTAAGATATACAAACTTTTAGTATTTTTTTTTTTTGAAAAATATAAAAACTATGTCAAAACTCTCTAAAAACAATGATAAAAATTACATACAATATTATAAAAGAAAAATTTTTATATAGTTTTTCATATTTTTTAAAATAAAATAAAGTCAATATGTTTTATTATACTCATGTTTAAAATTTTTTTAAAAAATATTTCTATATAAAAGATTGATGCCTAGATAGTAATCCCTTAAAACTTGACAAGAAGTTCATAGAATCTCCAAAAATTCATACGGTCTAAGTTAATCTAAATATCTAAATAATGAATATAGTAGTTTTTTTAGTAGCTCGGGCTGATGGATCGTGATTAGAAAATGATATATCTAAAACCGTCGGAAGTTGGTGCACCGAAAAGGTTTCGCCTTGGTATCTAAAAAAAAAAAAGACAATAGTAGCTTTTTTCAATATTAAATTGGAAATTAAAAAAAAAAGCAATTTATTTTAATTGGAAGTTCTTAAGGTTAATGCTTCAAAAAATAGGAAAATATTGAACACATTAACAACCATATGATTTTATATAAATTCATTGTAAAAGAAAGCACTCAATTTTACTAATTCTTCCCATTTCTGCTTGTTTTAGATAACAAATGAATGTCAATATTTATCACACAAAAAGGTATTAAAAGTAATATAAATCCATTTTTCTCAAAGTTATCAATCTTTGTACTAAAATGTAATTTTTAGATTAGCATGTTAAAAATTGGAAAAAAAAATATTTTACAAAAGCAATTATCTATTTTAAATTAGCCATGGGAAAATAAGGTTTTATTATTTCAACTATAAATTTTACTAAATATTGATGAGAACATATTAAATTTACATTTAATATGTCCATAGCATGAATTGTATTTGGTTTTTTTTTTTGGGTGAGGGTAGAATTAATGTTTTTAGAGGAATGAAAAGCCTAAGCGGAACGGTTGCGAACTATCCGACAAGCTATCCATGTGGATGCAAATATGCGCCATCAGTTTCGGTGCAACTCAGATCCTGCCAAAGAATATGTACTTTGAAAACCCTAAACATCGGGAGTGTAAAAGTTCGATATACTAGCCGGGTCGACGCGTATGGTAGGATAAACGTGAAGGGGAAAAAAAGGAAAGGATGATTTAAAGATGCATGTTAATTCGCGACATCTACAGCTTTTACATTGTTTGTCCGACGATCATACGCGTACCCGTATCTTGCATCGCTCGTGCGCACAAATCTATCCGACCAAAATATCTTTTTTCCATCGATCGTGCACATAAATTATTCACCCAAATTTTTTTTGGGGCTTACAAAAAAACTAATCTAAATGGAGTATAATTAAATTAAATAATGAACGTCTAAATTTCTTTCTAAAATCTTATACATATAAGTGAGTCTATGGTAGGATGTATGCAATTTACGGATCTCGAGACTCGAGATAGAGGATGATAAGTAGGACGATAAGGCTTTGGTCTAAAAGGGTAAGAAGATCATTTATACTCAAAATTTAGACTAAAATTACCCAACACCCTAAAATTCGGTTTAAAATGAATATTTTCACAATTAATATTTTTAAAGTTTAATCATCTTTAGTCTCTTTAAATACTTGCTAGCATTTTTTTTTCTTTTTTTTTTTAATTAAGCTCCAAAACGAGGGCTTATATGCTGACTGTTAAACCGAACCAACCCAAACCCATCTAAACCCACAGTGAAGCTAAACCAAACCGAACCGCACAGTCGAGAACCCTATATAATCCCCTAAGTGTGGGTGTTTCTCATCCTCCCCTCTGCAGATTACTTCTTCTCCCTCGCTCGCCATTAGACCTCAACTTCGTGCTCGCCATTAGAGCAGCAACAGCTCGACATTAATTATTAGGTTTAAATATTTCCATATATGGAAGCCTTTATAGATATGTCGTCTCCTTCATGACTTCCAAATATGGTTAATTTTGTTTTTTTTAAATTTAATATAGATTATCTAGATCAAGAAAAAAGGGAGAGGAATGGAGTTCGACGGCAGCAGCAGCAGCTCCGGGAAGCAGAAGAAGTATCAACGACACACTCCTGCACAGATTCAGCAACTGGAAGCGTAAGTAAATTCTTTAATTTCCTTTTTAATTTTAATTTTATTTATTTATTTTGATCTTTTTGATTTTCCATGCGAGCTTGTTTGCAGGTTTTTCAGTGAATGCCCACATCCAAATGAACAGCAGAGGATCCAGCTCAGCCGCGTTCTCGGATTGCGGCCTCATCAGATCAGATTTTGGTTCCAAAACCATCGTACTCAGCTGAAGGTGATGAAAATAAAATTTAATTTAATATTATTAAATATTAAATAATTATAATTCTTTATATGGTGCAGGCGAAGCGGGAGCGAGAAGACAACTATGCTTTGAAAGTGGAGAACGAAAGGATCTGTAATGAGAACGTCGCCATTACTGAAGCTCTGAAGAAGCTGATATGTCCCACCTGCGGCGTCTCCGATCATCATATTCGCATGGAAAACGAACAACTCCGGCAACAGGTATGATGTAGACGGTAATGGTTCCATACTAGACTTGAAGTTAGATGCATTCCATGCCGCGAGATCGAAGATCCTACGAAAACATCCTCCTTCGGATGATAGCGTATATCTTACTCTCTCCGAAACCGAGCGGACGAGACTTTTCAACGGGTCGGGATTTGAAGTTTTTTTTTTTTTTTTTTTTTTTTTTTTTGAGTAGCCGGTATTTCCGTTATAACTCATATCCGGTCCGTCCGGAAGGAGACTACCCTAGAGCAGATCTCCAAACGAAGAAATCGGTGCACGTAGGAGGACACGCATGCGTATATCTACCAATGCATTATTCGTAAATGCACAATTGACGGTACGAAAAGTCGAGACTCAGTAGAATTGATTTGTGAGCCCCCGCCGATCCAGCGTGACAGTCCGTCGCCTCTTAAGTCGTGAATTAGAGTTTCATGCATTAAAGACAAGCTTGAATACTCCTAGGTTGACCGTACTATTTTTCCCGAGCCTGCATTTGTGCCCACCTAGACTCTCCAAGAGAATACTTTTATTTCAAGATTTAGAAATATCTTGTCAAACGTAAAGGGTGCACATGCAAGTATCTGACAGCATAATATTTATAAATATATAAAATGACGACACGATTAAGTCAAACTCAATATAGAAATGTTCTTAAAGTGCACCCTAACATTACGATACCTGCTATGTCCGAGAGTCATTGTTGTTGGTTTTTTTTTTTTTTTTTTTTTTTTTTTTGAGATAACGAGACGAAACCCCTCCCTGGGTCTCCGCTTTACGGTCCATAGTTTTCTACGCATACCTATAGAACCATTTTGGACCCAAATACACGCAGAAGAGTAAAATTTCGGCCTGATGTCCATTCTCATACTAGACATGGAGTACTGAGAGTTATCCAGCCACCAGCTTCTTTGCATCTACTTAAAATATGCGGCGCGGGCATATCCCCATTTCAGAACATGCTCGGGGTTCGAACGCGGGGCGTGATGGTTGTGGCCACCACGCTCCAACCGCTCGTCCCGCGGGCAGAGGGCGAAGAGTTATTGTTGTTGTTGACTTAAAGTTAGATGAGTTTGTATTCTTTTCTGCAGATAGAGAGAGTATCAAGGTTCATAGATGCTATGAAGCTGACGCAGACTCCGCCGCAAGAAACTATACCGGTCGGAGTTGCACCGGCAATCCAACCAACTCGCAATCCCTTCAGAGGTTTCGGCGGCGGCGATCATGGCTTCTTGCCGCCGGTGAATCTCGGATTCCTCCACGGAACTTCAAACGCCACGATGAACGGGGTTCTTCTCCATGGATGTTCGTCCTCCATGATGAACATGGCTGAATTCTCTGGAAGTTCGTCGTCTACGATGAACATGGCTGGATTCTCTGTACGTTCAACGTCGGTGACGAACGAGTTTCTGACTGGAAGTTCATCTTCTCTGATGAATATTAGCGGAATTTAGATGCCCCAGCACCATTGATTCAAGTTTCTATTCTTGTATCAGTTTTTACCCTTTTTTTTTTTTTTTTTTTTTTTTAAAAAAGAAAAAAAGAAAAAAACCTAACCTTCCGAGCGAGCTGCATGCAGCCGTACGTGGGATTTTGAAATAAAGCATGCAAGCGGATCTTTAGAAAAATAGTCAACGTAAAAGGTAGAAATATAATTTGTACCTTGTTTGCTCACTATGTGGGTCGATAATGTGTCCACTAGCATGGTTTTAATTATAATACAAATGTCCTTTTTCAAAAATTTCTCATGATAGGATATAATTAAAATTATATATGGTGCATTAAAATATTAGCCATATATATTAATGTACTTTGTTTTTTGATTGTATCTCTTATAAGTAATAGAACTATTTTATCATTGGGCTTGAAAGCTCATTGGAAGAATTTGTTATATATATATATATAATATATATATATATATATAATATTGTGTGTCTTTTTTATTGTGTCAGCAGTGATGTGATTTTGATAACTAATAGTAGAACTATTTTATCAATGTGTTTGAAAACTTATTGGAGAATTTGAGAGTATATGTATATCATTAATGCAGTGTGTCATTCTGATTATATCAGCAATGATGTGATTCTGATAGTTAATAGGATAAATATTTTATCAATGTAACTAAATATATATAAAATTCAAAGTCATACAATCTCAAGCAATTGATATTAAAAAAAATAACAATAATAATCCATTAAGTAATCAAGAATAGTAAAAAAAAATTTTGGTCTCAATAATCCGAGATGGTGACTCTTCGGCTAGTGTTCATGCTTTTTATTAGGAAGAGAGCGATAAATATGAGAAGAAACCGCATTTAATGAAATACATAAAAATTTTAGATGTACATGCAATTTTTTTTAGAATATATTAAATTGGAAGCATTTAGTAAAATGAACCATTATCCGTTCATAAGAGGAAATGCATACATTTTGTCATCTAACATGGAAAAAACGATGAAAATGAAGAACTTCTATTTTGAAATTACGGTGAAAAAACTCTGCATTCGATCATCTGTTTTGTGCAACTGCCTTAACAGACAAACTCAAAGTTGGAACGATTCACATTCTAACAATGAAAAAGTGAAGTATTTCAATCAGTACGTGTGCAAAGGTCTATATTGACCTCTACAGACATAAGAGAGATAAAATTTTCCACAACTTTGCATGCGACGCTTGCACGATTCGAACCCGACCTCCACTTCATGACGAAAATGAAGAACTTAAATAGTTGAGGGGCATTATATGTTATAAAATGAATACTAGCAAGTAATAATTTGATTAAAAGTTTCCAAAAAATAATATTCTACTCAAGTTTTTTGAGTATTATATGTCAAGCAAGTAATAAAGAAATACTCTTTATCATAGTAAAATAAGAGTATTTGGTTTAATAGAATGGATATATTCAATTAAATACATCAAACTTTATATGGACTTTAATTAATATTTCTTTTTTTTAGGTCAAACTTTTTATAATACACTATGGGAAGCATTTACTTAAATACATTCATAAGGAAAGATAAAACGAACCATCTTCGCCGCATTCTTACTTGTCTTACATCCAAAAATACATATCTAGACGCAAAAGAAAATAAAAATAAAATAAAAAAATAAAAAAATAAAAAAAATAGAAAAAAAAAGGAGAAAACCTGGAGTTGTTCATGCTGGAAAGTGAAAATGAAATGGCGTAAATAGCCCAAAGCGTGTAGGATGGATAGTAAACTTCTATCTTATAAAGTGGAGGTCTCAGATTCGAATCTCATAAGCGACATCCGTAAGAGTGTGGGAGATTTATCCTCCATGTATCACGTGGAGGATAATACAGACTTTCGAATATGTACAGATCGAAATGTTGGGACTCTTCAGTTGGTAGAAAATTAGACGATGACATCCGTGGATTTACTGTTATGATGGTCGCACAAAAATAGACCGGTTACGGACAGAGTATTTTCACAATAACTAAAAAAATCAGCGTAAATGACGAAATATGGACGAAAGCGAAATCTAATAACTCGGATCAGTAATTACTTAATAGAAATTATTTTTTAATTATTTATATTTTTAATTGCTATGTCTAAATCATATCCGTGTGTGTGTGTGTGTATATATATATATATATAAATCCGTATTGGGTCCCCATACTCTTATCTGTGCTTCCTATCAAATGCCCAAAAATGTATTTCTATTAAGAACATCGCTCGAGAAAGTTTATATCTGCAAGAGCCCTACCCAAAGGCCGGATCAATGGGATGGAAAAATTAAAAATCGCAGAAAATGATGTTACAATCAGAAACACATATCGATCATTTGGATAACTACTGAGTACTACTATTTATTAGGATCGCCGATACAATCATAAACACATACGATACATAAAATTAACGTGTGATACACATTCCAACGCATATCATGTGGTCCTAATTATGAATTCTAGAAAAATCGTGGATGGCTTTTCTCATATCAACCTCTATATGTTCTCTCTCAAATAAATCATTTAATTAACAGCACTACAAATTAGTATTCATAACATCAACTTCACTTCACAATGACAAACTTCAATTTGCAGCACTATCATATTTTACTTTTTTTTTTTTAATTATCGTAGTGAAACCTGTAATACAGACGCACGCTCCCGTAGGAACCTCAAACTCGCAAAAAACCCCCACGCTCAGTCCCTACCGATGCTCTGGTCCTCTGAAATTCAAGTACAGACATTTCATGAACGGAAGACCATATTTTACATTATCACATTATGATACAATATTTACAACACTAACATCAGAACTCCGAAGTTAAGCGTGCTTGGGCGAGAATAGTACTAGGATGGGTGACCTCCTGGGAAGTCCTCGTGTTGCACCCATTTTGCCGATCTGCAAAATATTTTTTATTCTTTTTCAAAAGTTTTATTTGGTATTTTCAGCTGGCATTTGGGCGAGCGCGGGCCGGCGAGAGCACGCGCCGTGGGGGTGAGGTTTTGGTCACAGTACGGGAGGGGAACGGGGCGAGAATGGCGGGTCCCGCGCGGCAGGACGGCGGCCGAACGGAGGGAGAGGTTAAATGAGAGAAGCGGATGAGAGTTGACGGGTGCGATCATACCAGCACTAATGCACCGGATCCCATCAGAACTCCGAAGTTAAGCGTGCTTGGGCGATAGTAGTACTAGGATGGGTGACCTCTTGGGAAGTCCTCGTGTTGCACCCATTTTGCCGATCCGCAAAATATTTTTTATTCTTTTTCAAAAATTTTATTTGGTATTTTCAGCTGGCATTTGGGCGAGGGCGTGCGCTAACACACACGAGCGCGGGCCGGCGAGAGCGCGCGCTGTGGGGGTGAGGTTTTGTTCACAGTACGGGAGGGGGACATAACGGGGCGAGAATGGCGGGTCCCGCGCGGCAGGACGGCGGCCGAACGGAGGGAGAGGTTAAATGAGAGTAGCGGATGAGAGTTGACGGGTGCGATCATACCAGCACTAATGCACCGGATCCCATCAGAACTCCGAAGTTAAGCGTGCTTGGACAAGAGTAGAATAAGGATGGGTGACCTCCTGGAAAGTCCTCGTGTTGCACCCATTTTGTCGATCCGTAAAATATTTTTTATTTTTTTAAAAATTTTATTAGAAATTTTCAGGTGGCATTTGCGCGAGGGCGTGGGCTAACACACACGAGCGCGGGCCGGCGAGAGGGCGCGCCGTCGAGGTGAGGTTTTGTTCACCGTACCGGGGGGGAACATAACGGGGCGTGGCTGGCGGGACCCGCGCGGCAGTACGGCGGCCGAACGGAGCGAGAGGTTAAATGAGAGTTGACGGGTGCGATCATACCAGCACTAATGCACCGGATCCCATCAGAACTCCGAAGTTAAGCGTGCTTGGGCGAGAGTAGTACTAGGATGGGTGACCTCCTGGGAAGTCCTCGTGTTGCACCCCTTTTGTCGATCCGAAAAATTTTATTTTTTTTTTAAATATTTTATTAGAAATTTTCAGGTGGCATTTGCGCGAGGGCGTGGGCTAACACACACGAGCGCGGGCCGGCGAGAGGGCGCGCTGGGGGGTTGAGGTTTTGTTCACAGTACGGGAGGGGGATATAACGGGGCGAGAATGGCGGGTCCCGCGCGGCAGGACGGCGGCCGAACGGAGCGAGAGGTTAAATGAGAGTAGCGGATGAGAGTTGACGGGTGCGATCATACCAGCACTAATGCACCGGATCCCATCAGAACTCCGAAGTTAAGCGTGCTTGGGCGAGAGTAGTACTAGGATGGGTGACCTCCTGGGAAGTCCTCGTGTTGCACCCCTTTTGTCGATCGGTAAAATGTTTTTTTTTTTTTTTTTCAAAAATTTTATCAGGTATTTTCAGCTGGCATTTGGGCGAGGGCGTGCGCTAACACACACGAGCGCGGGCCGGCGAGAGCGCGCGCCGTGGGGGTGAGGTTTTGTTCAAAATACAGGAGGGGGACATAACGGGGCGAGGCTGGCGGGTCCCGCGCGGCAGGACGGCGGCCGAACGGAGGGAGAGGTTAAATGAGAGAAGCGGACGAGAGTTGACGGGTGCGATCATACCAGCACTAATGCACCGGATCCCATCAGAACTCCGAAGTTAAGCGTGCTTGGGCGAGAGTAGTACTAGGATGGGTGACCTCCTGGGAAGTCCTCGTGTTGCACCCCTTTTGTCGATCCGAAAAATTTTTTTTTTTTTAAAATTTTATTAGAAATTTTCAGCTGGCATTTGGGCGAGGGCGTGCGCTAACACACACGAGCGCGGGCCGGCGAGAGCGCGCGCCGTGGGGGTGAGGTTTTGTTCACAGTACGGGAGGGGACATAACGGGGCGAGGCTGGCGGGTCCCGCGCGGCAGTACGGCGGCCGAACGGAGCGAGAGGTTAAATGAGAGTAGCGGATGAGAGTTGACGGGTGCGATCATACCAGCACTAATGCACCGGATCCCATCAGAACTCCGAAGTTAAGCGTGCTTGGGCGAGAGTAGTACTAGGATGGGTGACCTCCTGGGAAGTCCTCGTGTTGCACCCCTTTTGTCGATCCGTAAAATATTTTTTTTTTTTTTTCAAAAATTTTATCTGGTATTTTCAGCTGGCATTTGGGCGAGGGCGTGCGCTAACACACACGAGCGCGGGCCGGCGAGAGCGCGCGCCGTGGGGGTGAGGTTTTGTTCACAGTACGGGAGGGGACATAACGGGGCGAGAATGGCGGGTCCCGCGCGGCAGGACGGCGGCCGAACGGAGGGAGGGGTTAAAAGAGAGAAGCGGACGAGAGTTGACGGGTGCGATCATACCAGCACTAATGCACCGGATCCCATCAGAACTCCGAAGTTAAGCGTGCTTGGGCGAGAGTAGTACTAGGATGGGTGACCTCCTGGGAAGTCCTCGTGTTGCACCCATTTTGCCGATCCGCAAAATATTTTTTATTCTTTTTCAAAAATTTTATTTGGTATTTTCAGCTGGCATTTGGGCGAGGGCGTGCGCTAACACACACGAGCGCGGGCCGGCAAGAGCGCGCGCTGTGGGGGTGAGGTTTTGTTTACAGTACGGGAGGGGACATAACGGGACGAGAATGGCGGATCCCGCGCGGTAGGACGGCGGCCGAACGGAGGGAGAGGTTAAATGAGAGATGCGGACGAGAGTTGACGGGTGCGATCATACCAGCACTAATGCACCGGATCCCATCAGAACTCCGAAGTTAAGCGTGCTTGGGCGAAACTCGTACTAGATGTTCCAATCCAACATTCTGATACACTACTAGCAACACTATAATATACCACTAGCAACATTATATCAGCAATCTAGAATATTTAAAAATTTTCAATTAAGGACTTATTTGTAAAAAAAAGTAAAAATGCAATCATACATGCCAAGATACAAGCAAAGGAACATCATTTCATGCCTACATTTCTGCTATATAATCAACCTAATTTTTCGGAAAACCAGGACAATTTCTTGCCATCGCCGCCCGACAAGCAAGGCCTGAATTGTGTTTTCATGAGTTGAATCTGAGTTTGAGAGCACATCCCACTGAAACAGCCACAATGAACTTCAAAATGTTGGGAACGAGTACTTAATCTTGAGTTCGCCGGTCAGGGGCTCAAAAGAAGCCTCGATCTCCGAAGAAAGTGTTTCATCGACATTTACAGGAATTCTCAAAAGTTTCACTCCCTGTTTCCAGTACCTGTTATCTGTGTTAAGAACAAACAATGAGATGCATTGATTTCGACCGAACAAAGTTTGCCGTAGTTGAGAAAGATGCTGACCTGGACCGGTTGATATAACAATGTCGTTCTTATCGTTCATCACCCAATCGATCCAAAGAACAAAACCATGGCATACACCTTGCTTTGAAAATCCAATCTGCAAAGTACATCACATTTATATCAAACAAAACATCTATTTAGAAAACACACGGAGAGTGGACAAAAATTTCTCGTGATTGATGTTCTCCGACCAGGCAAGCGATGATGAAACCTAACGGACCTCTTCTCCCTAATATTATTTAGAAAACACAAGTGAGAAATGCAATTTCAGGTTTAGCTTTGATACATATTACGGCGGGTCGTCGCTTGCACAAAAATCCAATAAACTTTTCGACAGGCTAGCAATGGAATAATCACTCAGGTGAATTCAGAGCAAGTGGTTCATCAAATAAACTTATCATCAACATGAGACAGGAGATCTTTTAAGAACATCCTAAGTTACTTGGAAAAACTAGATAAAAGGCAAACCCAGGGAGCGGAGGCCACTCCCTGCTCCAACCTTTTCTTTTCGGCAGTGATTATCTAGGCTTTGGGGAGGGGAGGGGGGGTCACATGTACGCACGCATATCCGCTAACTCGCAGAGCATGTTCCTCTGTTATGAACCGATTCGGATCGGCTCACGTCGGCGGTCCGGACGCGGCGAAGATAACACCGGCGGCCCGGTGGCAGCTCTACAATTACTTTACTCCTAAGATAAAAATAATCTAAAATTACTATTCTTCTTCCATACTTTTCCAATAAAGATTACAAGCTATATATATAGAGGCTATTCCTCCATATTCCTTTCATACACATTCTATTAATAAAAATCTCCTAATATAAATATTTCCTATTACAAATATTCCTACTAAAGATATTCCTATTACAAATATGCCTATTAAAAGTATTCCTAATATAACTTTGACTAATCTGAACTTGATCCGTGATCCGTGTACTCATGCGACTCAAACCCCTTTAATTCCGTACATAACATCCTCTTGCCGTTAGCATAATTCGAACCCGCACCAGGGCACTAGATGGGATAAACCCTAACCAGTTCGTTGCTGGGTTCGCCCCTTGGAAAAACCAGATCTTCCTACCAATTATCCAACATGTTTCCTTAGGTTGTCCAAGTTTCTTCTAGTTTCATTCGTTTCTTTTGTCTTACTTGATCCATATTTTCCATTCTCAGCAGGCACATCCCAGGTTCCACATGCTTAAACCCACGAACATCATAAGTATACATAGGCAATGCACGTTTGGCTATGTAGGATCTATTTGATACTGATATTCTACGAAGCACGGATGCGGATTCGGGGAGACAACACAACATGATACGGATATGCATGGCAATTCTAGAGAAAGCATAGACACAACACGGCAAGGATACGGCAATTTTTTCTAATATCACATATATAATTGTATTAAAACGAATCGGTCATGTAAAGAAACGTCTGAATCTAAAAATGAACATTTTATAAAACTTTCAATACTTCATCAAAATTTTACATGATGATGCCAAATTTATTTAGTATATTGTGTGTATATATTCCATCCACCTCCGAAAAACATAACAAGTCTAGGCTAATCACTTCACCATGTAGATTTCAAAAAGAATCTCTACTTTTCTTATCTTCAATCCGACTTAATCAAGTTAACGATTGCACCGTCATTGCTAACTCCTTTACACGTAAAAAACACTCTCTGCAAAGTTGGCTCATCAAGTGATGCTCCGCAACGTCTTAAGCATATGGATTACACATATTATGATTGATGTCTAGTAGGACTTCACCTACTGTAATTTATTTTGTTAGCAATGCTCCTTCACCTTTTAGCTAGTAAATTAAGATTTCTTACTACTAAGCTTCTTGATTTCTCACAACCATTATCTTTAGCCACCACAACTCCATCTCTCTCCTCGCACCTACTTCCTCCCACCTTCCTCATCCCCCCACCTCCTCCCCTCTCTCTCACCCTAATTTTAGTTTGTGTCTAGTTAGATTACCAAATTGATAGGTAGATAAGTAAAATAGATCCAAGGATTGATAGAGAGACAAGCGACGAAGCAAGCTGTGTTTATATGATAATACTGCCATGAGGAGGCCTTGGGGTCCTGCTCCGACTTCCACTTCTCCTGCCGCTGACTCTGCCTACTCCTCCGCCTATCCCTCTGCGGGCTACCGGCCCATCTTTCTCTTCCGCTCCTCCGAAGCCTACATTTTTCCACAGCCAGGATACTCTGTAATACCACCTCCAATCCCTTATCAAAGGCGCTCGCGATAGCTGGCTAGGAGAGTCCACGGCGACGAGGCGCTGCGTGCCAGAAGATCAAGCCAGAGCACCTTGCTACCAAAGTTTCCTTTTTTTTATTTAGTTATCACTTAAAGGTCCAAGCCGCATCCCCAGCACGTCTGGGCCGTGTCTAAGCCCAGTTCGTGTCCAAGCCACGGTCTAAACACGTCGCGTCGGATGTGAATCCAGTTCGCGCCCTAGACGAATCCGCATCGGACGCGTGTCAGATACAGATTCACCCTTAGAAAGAGACGCTTCAGATCTGGTTGAAAGAAAAAGATTATGTTGCGTAAACGTAGTTTTGGCCTTCTGGGTTTACGGATCTAGAGTAGACAAGCACCAAGAACTGTTATGATTTTAGCATCTATAGCTCTAAACATAGTGAATCTTCACTGAAAATAAGTAAACACCGGATTGCTCTCAAGAATCACAACTTTCAATAAACGCAAGCACATACTGAGTTAATTAGCAACTCATTAGTTACTAATCCAAAATTAGCCAGTTCAATGTGACACCAGATAAATTTGGACCCTTCAGCATTAAAACCCCTACGATAGCTAAGTCTGCAAACAAGCATAGCACAGCTAATTGATTATAAAGAGAATAATGAAGAACCATGGTAATTCCACCTCTCATAGTAGCACTAGGTCTGTTTAACTCCAAAACCAATGTAAATAAGAAAACCAACATTTATACAATCCATTTTATGTAGAAGGCTGAATCCATGAAAAAAGTGTATAGTCATGACAAAACTCAAACATATGCAGGTTTGGTTAAAACTCAAACTATAGGTCAGGGAAATCGACTAAATACAATCACATCTGTCATCAGTAACGTTGTTGAAATAAGTAAATGAGACTAATGGAGAACATGCCATGCAATACGTAAGAGACTTCTAAAGAGATTTTAAGACTAGATTTAAATAGAGAAATTGAAAATTTGATATATAATAGAACAGGCAAGCTATCATTGTTTGAGTGAGGTTAGTATCGAAAATTATATGATTCGATGGTCATTCAGAAGTGGATAAAGAAAAGACAACTACCTTTGCTTTACCAGAACAAGGATGTATATGAGATCTGAAGTTAAACTCCATGATCGAAAAAACATCACTGAGTTCCTGTAAAGACATTGTAAATTGAATATAAAAAAAGGGCTTAAAATGGCATAGGAGTAGCAGAAGAAATGACAAGAAGGTGACACACCCTGATTTCGCCGCATTGCCAAATATAGTATGGCAAGCAAGGACCTTCAGAGAATAGAGGCATATCACCACAGGCCCCTAAAGCCTCATTAACGGATGAGTGATCAAACCCTTCAACACTTTTAAGGCTGCAACGACTTCTCCATAAATCCTGCAAACATCAAGAAACAATCAAACCAAATATCATAAGCTACACAAATGGATTTCTAATAGAAGGTAAAATGAACTCACTGGAAGATACATTGCACAAACTTTTAAGATTCCTTTGCAAGGCATGATAACAGCATCTTCCGACAAAACTGAGTCCAGCAAAGTTCTCTCCTTCCTTCTTCCGATCAAACCATCGCCAAAATCAATTGTACTCACGCAAACATATTTTTCAAAAAAAAAAAAAAAAAAAAAACAAAGACGTGGCATTGTTGATAGCGTACAACAAACAGGCAGTCCCACGTATGCAGGATTCGGGGAGAGTAAGATGTGCGCAACCATACCCGAAGAAGATTGTTTTAATAGGATCTCGGCCTGACCAAAGGCCAAGCACACAAGCACACAGCATTATCCCAGCATCGCACAACCCAAGCATATTATAACACAAGGCAACCTAGTCATACTATGATAGTATATAATAATTAGGGAATTTTGTCATATTAGTTTTGTATGAAAGAGAACAAAAATCCAACTTATTCCCGTTATATTTACAGTCCAATTTAGCAAATGAAGACATTGGAAACTTTTGCCTACTAAACCAACACCTCCCATTATCTGCTAGGCACAACAGTATAAAAGATACATCTTAGAAAGTATCTAGATTTCTCAAGGGATGATAATGGCATCTTCAAACTAAAAACAAGTCCAGCAAGGTCCTCTCCTTGTTTCAATCAAAGAAACATGAAAACCCCAAGTGCTGAAAACCCAAGAAGTACTTTCGCGGAAACGGAAGGACATCAATTGACTCCAACATAGAAAACAAGGCATTTTGTTGTACAGATATATTAGAAAGAGTGTTCTCTCAAAACAAACAACCAAATAAATTATTAGAAAAGAGTATTTCTTTCAAAGAAAAGAATTATTAGAAAGAGATCAAAATGGAAAATTCAAAACCGATTACGCAGTCAAATGGTGCAGAGCATGACAGTTGAGGCCTTTCCCCAACCAAACACACATTTTTTGATAGCCTCAATCAACTGTACAGATGGTCTACAACAATAACAATGAACATAGCAATCAAAGAAGAACTGGATTAGCCAATAGAGATCACAGAGATAAGAGACAAGAACCACAGAGATCAGAAGAGATACAGAATAACAAGAAGAATACTAACTGAATATGTAACTACTTCTCATTAATTACTTGATTCTCAGGAACTCTCTGATATTTTTCACTTGACCTCATTCCAAGACAATAAAAAGAAAAGTAGTATCATAGAGAGACTGACACGTATTGGTACTTAAAAGTCCATTTTGAGCTTTAAGTATCTTATTGCTGTGCAAAATTCAACTAACCTGGTATTACGAGTCACGAGAACACACCACTGCATAAACAAAAATACCTTCTTTCTTTCCAATTATAAAAGGAAAAATTCATGCAAGTTTTTTGATAAGGGTTAAATCAAAGAGACTATAATTGGAACCAACCTAAAAGAAAAGGCCATCATTTTGAGCATCCATATTACACTCCACACGTTGTTTGACACAAAAATAAATTAGACGACAAGTTAGGTTGTGTAAAGTTGATTGACGTTCCCATTTTGGGGCATTATTCCCGCTAACAATGTAATAGCCAGATATTATTTTGCAAGGGCCAAATATAATGCAATGTCATTAAAGTAAGAGAGAAAAATCAAGGAAAAAGCCGATGAGTACATGAACTTATTAACAAATGTCTAAGAGGAATATATGTTACTAACCAAAAGCGCAAATTTTGCCAGGGAAGCACCCCCTCACTTCCATAGTAGAAGGGTTCTCCAAGTAACAAATCAACCTGCAAACCCAATGATAAAATCATCAAGTCAATACAGGATAAAACTAGTCAAGGAGACATTACGCGTGCAAATAATGAGTACTAAGTTTAGGGAATTCAATGGCATCTTAAATAGAACATTGAATAAACCAAGAAAATCAAATTCAACTGGACAAAATATCTTTGTATATTTTGATATAATATATCAACTGGTATGCTCAATGAGTACAACATTAGGTTAATGTCAGAATCTAGTAGTGATTCATTACTTAATTATTGTTAATCTGGATAAATACATGTTTTATTTACAAATAACACTGTATGGAAAATAACAAAAACAAAGAAGCCTTTTCCGCTAGGTGTGTCTTCCACTACATAGATACTTCTAAGCCAGTCGATCTACTTAGATCTATCTCTGCTACAAAAGAATACGGAAGCCGTATTACATCAGATTATCATATTACAACCTATCCAACATAACTGTCTTGAAGAATCTCAAATTAAAATTTAAAAATAAAATGAGTCTTTAACCTTGTTAGAGCATCTGACTGTGGTTATATCTCATTTGTAAGTATCAAAACAGAATGGAAAGTGCAAATTAATTTGAGGAGACACAACAACTGGCTCCTACAGCTTGTCGTATGATAGTTTGTCTTTAATATTAGTTTACCTGCAAATAATTCATTGGTATACAAGATGTAGCAATCAATTTAGGGTCTGACCCTTTTTGCACAAGGCTAAGTGCATCATATCCTTCATAAGTTAAAAAATAAGGAAAATTAATATATGCATCATCTTGTTTGAGCAACTCCACACAAATCAAGCGTAATCAGCTGAACCCACACAACTGAATCCCCCCCTATCTGATCCAATTATTCAAATGGACAAAACATTGTTATGGAGAACGATTTACCAATTGAATCACAAAAGGGAAGTACCTGACAAATTTGACCAATTCAGTCACAAAAACAAACCTAATTCGAACATCCAGTGAATCCTAAAGTTGAAAGCTACATGACAAAATATATGGAAGTACAATACGATTAAGTTCATCATGGAACATGAAAGTTTGAAGAAATCAAAGGTCTTATAATCGACTCCGATGTGAGAAGATATAATGTGGAAAAAAAGGTTTCCAGAACATGTCAGGGAAATTTAGCTATCTTTGTCATCCAAAGACTGATCAACATTAATAAAATAAATATAAAAACAAAGAAGATAACTCAGTAGCAACAAAGTGCGACCACCACTCCTACTTTCTCAAAGACATTAACCAAAAGCGGCTCCGATCTGGATCTAAGAGACACTTGGTGTTAATTAGGACTTCTGCTATCTGAGGCCGGCTGCCTGGTCCAAAAGAATTAGTGTTTCAGCCTTAATTCCTGTTTCCGAAATCCATCCTTGGGCATGGGCATCACGCTTTCTTGCTAATAACCTTGCACCATACTCATTCCTCCTTACTCCCTTGGCTAACAATAGCACTTCCTTGCGGGGCGCCTCGTACCATCCTCCAGCAGCTCTCGTGCTATACGCGTATCTGTGCTCATTGGCGCCCCAGGATCAAATGACCGGGATTTTTAAAAAAATCCTAGTGTCCATCTTTTTTTTCTTCTTCTTCTTTTAGTTGTTCTTTTCTTTGACATCAGGTCATCAAATGCTGCATCATCAGCATGCTCTCCTGCTATGCACGTCTATTCTCACTTGTTCTTCAGCATTCAATGATTGGAATTCTAAAAATCAATACAACCATTCCTCTTTCTTTTCTTCCTTTTGTTTTTCTTTTTAGTTCAATTCGCGCCATCCAATGTCGAATCATCACTAGCCAATGCAGGTTGATCTAGCTTTTATAGGGGCAAGAGCCTTACCCAGATCACTGTTGTAGGCAGACAACAGTGGTCGACAATCTGCATGTCGATAAAGGATGATAGCCTAAAAATCAATGGTTCATTTCAGTTTGAAGTCCAAATCAGTCCAGTTCAGTTTCCAGGTCTCCTACATAGTAGTCCGGTTCAGATTTACAGAATTCAAAAGCTCTATGCTTACCTGTACAGGTTTTCTTGTATCTCTGAATGGACTCGTACAATTTAAGACTAGCTTTAATAGACGTATAAGTAACAAAGAAACTTTAGGAAGTTACTGGCACTGGCATGAGCCGTGCCAACACGTGCAAACCGTTGATCCGAGATCCGAGTTTACAGAAACTCCAATCTCCACAACTTTGATGAAAGGAAACATATTCTGATTTTGCGATAGAATCATGGTTTGTTCATTAGAGATACGTGCCTTTTCATCTATCAAAAATGAAACTCGCATGAGTGGTATACTGATATCAAGTACCTTGCGATGATTAATATCAGCTTTGTCAAAGGACGACGCTCTCGTGCCCAGGACTTTCACACGGTTCATTGAGAAGTGATTTTTCTCTGCAATAGCTTGCAAAAATGATACAGCTTTCTCCTTTAGACCCGGGAAGAACGAAACAACACTTGAGTTTTCTGACTGAACCACAGCCAAAATAGTCAGGAAGATGCTATCATCGGTAACAAGGCATAGTGGAGCAGGTCTACTCTGCAACTGCAAGAAAGTTTGCAAAAGTAAGTATCCCCAAAAACTATAATGTAAACCCAAGAAACTTTGTGCTAACTTAGGCGACTTAATTTAAAGAAATGCCAGAGTAATTCTACCTCTTGTGATCTAGGAAAATACATATTTAACTAGAAAAGAAAACATCAGCTTGAATGTGCTCTACAAAGTATTAAGGGTCCTTACGGCAGCTTTTATAGCAATGGACATAGTCGACCTCCAACTTTTATCTCCGTAAGTTGCAATTCTTTCTGGTGCTAGCAGAAGAGCTGAGTGTCTATCCATAGAACCATGACTGGCTCTTTGGCCATCATCATGGAGGGCGTAAGACATGCTAATATCATCATGAACAGCTCGAAAAAGAACCTCTTCATTCTTACATATAGAAATACCTTTTCCCACGGTGAACCAAACACATTGCTTCCAATGGTCACACCACACTTCATCTTTATCTATACAGGGAAAAAATCATGTGTCCCAAGTAAGTTTTTGTGCTATCTTATTTAAGATATACGAAGGACAGACATGCAAATTCAAGCAAAACGATACAAGGATTCGGCAGTGATGATCTTTGTACGCAATAGTGCTCTGTTTACAGCTGTATGTTCACCCGAGTCAAGCGAAACGATGTCAATCCTCAGAGTTTCTGCCCAACACTTCTATTTGGTAGGATTATTGAGGACTAGCCTCTATAAATATGTGATGTACTTTTTATTGTTAATCATGGAAAAAATAATCTCGTTTATTATTTAATTAATAATGTCTCTCTTAGATAATTATCCTGCTGACACCGGGCCTCCGATGCTTATCCCGCTGCTATCATGCACTCGATGGAACTGAGCGCGGTCGGTTCACAACAGGATTACATAATACCAAAAACAAAACAAGGAATGTATATGCACAGGAACAATCTATACAACAAAGAATGAGTGACCTGGGATGTTTTTTGACATTTCTGGAGTGCTATGTGAACTAATCCATTCTGGAGCTGTGCTATAGAAAACGGATCCTTCGTAATCAAGTTGAAGCACCCACCTATAATGAACAGCTAATGAGCATCTTAATAAAGCAATTCCAATGAGCAAAATATGATTGTCAGAGGGGATTACCATGAAATCACAGCATGAATATTGCCATCATCAATTGCTTTTATTTGCAGCTCCTTTACCCCATGGCTCTCTGGTCGCTTCGAAAAGTCAAATTCAAAAATTTTGAATGGTTCTGAAAGCTGGAAAAACAGAAAATTAATTAGGAATAAAACATAAACCTTACACTGCAGCTGCTCCAAGTGACTATACAGTACCAATCGTAATTCATTTGATAAAGCATTGCAATGTACAGCATATTGTACTGGCTTTACACCAACAATCCCCTCCAATCCAGCAGGTGCAAGACGCACCCCATCTGATACCACTTCTTCACTGGAATGCAAATCATGAAGCCTCCATAAGAATTGACATTCAACAAGCTGAGATATTGCACATAAATTAGACATATATATGCATAAGTTGTTCATTTAGATGAAAGTAAAATATGGTTATTGGGTCTTTGAAAGCTAAGAAATGACTAATCAAACGGCCCTTGCTCGAAGCATTATTGCCTTCACAGCTTCCAATGAACTCAAAGACTAGGGAAAAACTTATATGCCAGATATCTTCCTAAAAATAAAAGAACTTCATTGCATAGAATCTTTTATTAATGTATACTGCTTAATATTTTATTTGTTCATGTATATGAAAAAAAAAAAAAAGGTGACTGATGTCCAACGGCCACGTTACTCCTACTGCAAGTGACATAAAGTTCTTAACAACAACCAGGAAGCCTAATGTATGTGCATGGTCTTTCTTTATGAAAACAAGTTGTACCTGGCCGTAGGTAGTAGCTCGAAAAGGAACTGTTTTTGGCTTCTCCACCAACAGCATGTCATGTGCATGTTGTAGGGTTGGAATTAGTCCTTCGCCCAACAACTCAGAATCCAGTATTTCACTTACCTGCACAATTAAAAGTTGTCATAACATGCATTACTGCAGTGACCAATGTACATTGTCGCCCCTGAGTCAAATATGCACCCAATTTAAAATATCCTTCCCTTCTTATGTACAGTGGAAGAGAAGGGAGGGGATGGTTGGTAGCTCAGTTGATAACCAAAAGAAAGGGGAAGAATACATTTTTCCATCTCAAACTCAACCCATTATTGTTGCAAATATCAAAGAGTAGAAACAAAACAAAGAAAAACATTAGAGAAGGAAGAGACTTGGGGACATACCAACACGTCCGCGCGGGACTTGAGATCCAAGCCAACATGGAGCTCATCAGACCGCTTGTGGAACACCTTCACCCTATTATCCATCTGGTTGTCCCTAAGGACCTTCCGCAGAAGCTTACCCATTGGTAGAAAGGTCTCACATGCCGATATTGTCCCCTCTTGGCACATTGCACGTGCCGCCAACATAGACAACAGTCCTGTCCCCGCCCTTAACCAACCAAACATAAACAATCAAACAAACAGAATGCCCAAAAATAAAGTGGGAAATTGTAAACTTTGTATATGCAGGTCGAATTACCTACTATCGATATACAGTAATTTCTGCCTGTCTATTTTCTATTTTCTTTGCATTAGCTTTTTGCAACTTTAGACTATACCTTCTAATTTTTAATCATTTACCAATATTTCACAATCGGATTTACTTTTTCAGAATTTTGTTCAAACCAACCTCAATAACTTTGCAAAATCCAATATGTATTTTGTGTTTTTGACAAGGATTTTAGTGCCGAGCCGTGCTGCATGATAACTCAAGTTGGATGCACCCTGAGCTTAAGGGGGATATCAGGAAGGTAAGGATCAAGTTTTTTAGAAAAAAAATTACGTATCAGGAAAAGTGGGTGTGCACTTTTGTGCTATTCTGTATGTCTTTGTAGATTTGTGCATCAATCCAATGCCGTAATGGACCGAAGACCGTTTTAAACTAAAGAAGGAAACCAGACCGGACAGAAACAGACACAGTTTGTCCGGCCAATGGAAACGAAAACCCGACTGGATCAAATTAGACAGTATAGTAACAATAACTATAAAATCAAATTTTACAAAATAATTAAAACTTAAAATGTAGAAAATATTTATGTGATTAATATATTGTTTATTATTAACAACAAACAACAATAATCATCATGTTATACACGGTTAGGACTGAACAGGGCCGAAGACCGTTCCTGTTGGATTTTCCAATATATACCAGTATCTGAACACCGTATGTTTTTGAGCCTCTATATAGACGGATCTTATTGGTACAACTTCCTTGCCTAATCAGACTAATATATTCCATGTATATGACTTTCCACGTATTCTATCAATTGAACATTGGGCACTGTTTTTTTTTTTTTGGAAATAGCCTCAAGTTTACCATAGAAAAATGCAACTTGGTCTTCTTACTAGTTCCCACTTCCCGCTTATTTCCCAGCCCACTTGCAAGTGTGCAGTCATTCTTGGTAATATAATGCTTTGGCTAGTATTAGTAATTATTTCTTGTAGCCACTGTATGATTACAGAGATTTTATGGTTTTCCACTGAAATTGAACGGTAAACTTCATTTGGATGATCATATAACTGTTTCACTGTATTACAGAACTTGAAATCTGCATAATAGATTTCTTCTTCTTCTTTTTTTTTTGTCCATCAAATAATTTTTGTCATACCACTGAAATCCAGTAAATTTTTAGGCCATAAAGCTGGCCAAGATGTTAGGCAAGCTTTTAAACTGAACTTGGCACCAAGAAAAATGAACTCCGGGACTAACTACGTGTACTATAACAACATACTTAATCTGAATTATGGTATTTGCTCGACATGATCATGTATACACCATCCAGATAAACTACAGTTCATTTGCAGTCAGACCAGTTCAGTTTGATTCTTGAAACATTGCTACCAAGTGCAGAGGGTGTAAATATGCCAAAAAAAAAAAAAAAAGAAGAAACTAGAGATCAACCATACAAAAGCTGATAAGGAAGCGAACAGTTTAGCATAGTCAGAGTACCCGATGTCGAGCACGTGGCAGGCAGCGCCGGCAAGGGTTTTATCAATGGCGAGACGGAAGGCGGCGTTGCGGCAGCAGTCATTGAGCATGTCGAGATAGGACGTGGCGGCGAGCGGTGATTCGGTGGTATCGGGGTTATCGTCTTGTTGGACGACGACCCACTCAGAGTCGCCGGTGAGCGGGTCGACTCGGAGCTGGAACGCCCGGTCCGATGACGTCATGTGGCGGACGGCGGAGAAGTTGTTGACAGAAATGTCCCTGGGAGAGGAGAAGATTAACGAGGTTCGGAAGGGGAAGAGGAGGGTAGAGATGGAAGAGTATATGGCCTTTGAGCGGAGAAGAAACTCCGGCATCGGTTATGGTAATGTGAAAGGTGCGTTCAAAAATTTAATAATGCTCAAATAAAAGGGATTTTTTATTAATTTAAAATTTTAATTAATATTTATATTTTTAAAATAAAAATAACTATTTATAAATTTAAAACCGGTCACCGTTCTAAAGAAATAATCCCGTGCTGCTATAATAACGGTCGATTGTGTGCTGTGACTGAAAGTCGCTATTTAAAATGACGATATTATATATCTGACAATCTGAATAGCGGTATTAAAATTATTATTCTAAATGACGATTTTGCACGTAGGTTTAAAAAAAGTTTGCGTGCAGGTATAAAAATGTGATTTTAAAAATATAAATTTTAATTTAAATAATATATTAAAGTAAAAAATCTAAATATAAGTCTAATAAAAGTAATTCTAAAAAATTAATGTTAAATCCTCAAAAAAAGGATACATAAATGTTTATTAAACATTTTTTTTCTAACTACATAAAAAAATACTATATGAAAATAAATTAATACTTACACATTTATTTTTAATAATTATTTTAACATAAATTATGATATTTTTTAAAAACAAGCGTCCAAGTGGCTTTCATCATCTCACAGCCTCCATCATCTGTGAACTATCCTCTTTATATGTCCACTAAAAATGCGGGGTTGGATTTCTATTTTCGTATAAATTATTTTGGGGCCTCTGATAATTTAAAATTATAAAAATATAACATCCAATCCAAAATAATATTTTTATATTTTATTTGCTGTGTGGAATGACGAAACTAAAGTTAACTGCTCTCTTCTCTCAAAAAAAAAAATTTTAAAAAAAAAAAAACAATAAAATCCATTTCGTCGTTCTAAAAACGCAACTTTAAATTAGACCATAAAAATGCAATTTAAAATTATGGGCAGTATAAAAACATAAATATCCCCCTTTTTAAAAAAGGGCTCTTTTTTTTGTTCATGACCTTTGAGTTCGATTTCTATTCTACATATCGAGCCTGAGCGGTAAACGATAGACTTTCCAATCAGATGTTACTGAAATTCAAACTTCCAACTTATCCTGTAAATCTTTCGTCTCTTTCTAACTTGCAGCTCCGCATATTAGACCAACGGTGATTAGTATAATTACGGACATTTGTAAGTACAATTCTGAATCATTTATATGCAAATAAACACATAATAACAGTTGATTTTCAAAATTATCATATTGAGATTCACAAATTATAACTATGCTATATCAGCAAACTGTTTTACAAATTCAATTGAGGACCAATTTAATTATTATAAAGGGGTTTCTACATATCAGCCCTCCTATTTTGGGACTGATCAAATTAATCCTGAAAACATATTTTTCAGGGCTAATTTGAGCTCCCATAATAAAGGGACTGATATATAATTAACCGAATTATAAACAACATGAGAAACATTTGTGTAACATTTGTTTATCAGGGAAGAATTATGCATACAATTTGCATAATTAACATTTGTTTAATTACGATACATTTGCATTACATTTGAAAAAGGGCGATGCTATGCTGCTCGACCACTTAATCTAAAATCACGTCCGAACGCGTTTCGGGGCGCCTCGAGATTGGTATTTGTCGATTCCGAGGCGTGCCAAAACGTGTTCGGGCGCGATTTCGGGCGAGAGTGTCGGACAGCACAGCATTTTTCTTGAAAAACTACTAGCACTAAAATCTAAGTACCAGACAATTTATCTAATTGTTTTTTTAAAAATGACTATATATTAAGTACCCTATTATTTATCAAGAATTAATATGTTATCATATGGTTTAAGCGATTAGAAAATTCATTTACGAGAAATTTATTATTTAAAATTTCTAATTCACATTTGAAAATTGTGTATTATTTGCGGAACATATCTGAAATTTGGACTTTACCGTATAGGAGAAATAAGTTATATTTGTTTTATATTTTTAATAATAAAATTGTACATAAAAAATACATCTCTTTAGTTATTTTGATAGCATATATTAAATGATACCGAACTTACCATAATTTTGGTATCAAAATTAAAAAAAAAAAAAACATTTTTTTCTCAAAAAAAAGAAAAAAAAAAGAAAAAAAAGAAAACTTTGTCGGCGTATGGTTAGCCGCCGTATATAGTTCCAGCTAGGCAAGCATAAAACTTCTTAATCCGATTCCAAACTTACCATCTTTATTTTTTGTTTTCTCAAAAATAAATAAAAAAATAAAAAATAAAAGAACTTGCGTAATTTTTATATATATATATATATATATATATATATATATATATATATGCACTCTCTTCTTGCTCGCAAATACTGTTTATTTCATCCATGGGGTTCTTCTGCTCATGCTTCGTCTCCATTAAAACCCCACAAAAACACTCCGTCTTCAACCTCTTCTGCTCATCGCCGGACTCGGAGTCAACCGTCGACACCGACCGCCGCATTTACGAGTTCGAGCTGCATAGCGAGCTCGGCCATGGGAGCTACGGAACAGTATACGCCGCCAGAGACAAGCTTAACGGCGCCGTCGTCGCCGTCAAGCGGATCCGTTACGGCCGTAACGGCCGGATCACCCGAAGCTCCTTCAACGAGATCCAGCACCTGAGCGAGTGCACCGCCCACCCCTCCGTCGTCGATCTGAAGGCCGTCGTCTACGAGCGTAGCTCCGTCTTCCTCGTCATGGAACACGCAGACATGGACCTCCATGCGCTCATCAGAAAGCACGTGAGCTTAAGCCAGCGCTCCATCTCTGAAGGACGAACCAGATACTTCATGGAGCAGATCCTCGGCGCCGTCGCGTTCTTGCACTCCAAAGATCTCGTCCACGGCGACATCAAGCCCGCCAACATCCTCGTCACCGACGGCGAAGATCGCGTCAAGCTCAGCGACTTCGGCTGCTGCCACAAACTGAACCAGAAGAAGCGCAAGAGGCGTAGGCTAAGAGTTTTCGGGACGCAGTGGTACTGTGCGCCGGAGCTGCTGATCGGTGCAACCGAGTACTCGAAAGAGATCGACATGTGGTCGGTGGGATGCACGATGGCGGAGATGATCATCGGCGAACCCATATTCCGAGGGGCCACCGTCGCGGGCACTCTCCGCCGCATCTTCAGGACGCTCGGCCCACCGACCGAGCGAAGCTGGCCACGATTTCAGAAGCTTTCCGGCCATGAATTCGACGTGATCTACCATGATGTCCGATCGAGTTGTTGCAGACGGGGATTGGAGAAGCTGTTGGTCGGAGATCATCATGTGTCGGCGGAGGGGATGGACCTGCTCAAGAAGCTTCTGACATGCAACCCTTCCAAGAGGATCACGGCTTCTGCAGCTCTGAAACACAAGTGGTTCAAATATTAGAGTAACTACATCATTTTTTCATCAAAAAAAAAAAAAAAAACACATCATTTTTTTTGTTTTATGTTCTGAATTATTGTATCTTCGTAGTTAAATACAAAAACAATCCATTTTTGCTCCAAATTTAACAAATATTTAATAAAAAAGACTATCATTTTATTTTAATTTTTGATAAAAAATAAAAATAAACGGATGGTTACGGATCAAAAAAATATAGTCCAATTTGTATGTTTAGAATTATTACATGTTTCAGAATACAAAAGAAGCCCAACAATGTCCCGATTTTTCTTCCCACACGATCCTTAATAAGACTACAACTATTAAAAGAAGAAAAAAGAGGTGAGTTGCATTTCAGTCTATGATCCATTTATAAATAAATTATTATTTTAAATATTAATTTTTACATTTCAATAAATTTATTTAATTATACATTCCATCAAAAAATTTCTTTAATCAAAATTTTATTTTAAAAAATATTACTAAATAGATCTTTTGAGACTTAATTAGAAGTACATGTGTGTATAAAAGCTTAGGCAAATGGTCTCATACAAAACTTTTATTTTACAAAATCTATACACCTGCTTAGCATTTTGGGCTTTGCTATGCACTCCCAAAAAACCACACAAAAAACTAAACATACTGACGTGGCACAATTAAGACTATACATCACAATGGATATATATATATAATTTTGATTTTTTGCGGATCACGATAAAATTGTACGGATCAAGAGGTGCGTGTGTGGTGGAGATTGATTGTGTGTGATTTATTGGATAGTTTAGTGGAAGCAAGTAGTTTTTTCCTTTAATTTAATATACATGACATATATAATATACTATATTTACAGAGAACTACCAAATGGTTGTGGTCTAGTGGTAACCCAGTGCGGCTAGACAGGGAAAGGTCTCGAGTTCGAGTCCCCCAACATAATCTTTGGGAGAGATGTCAATTACCTTAAATTAGCACTATGTCGCCTCGGTCTGGACTGCTACTCAGAAAGGGGTCGGATACCAGGAAAAAAAAAATACTATATTTACAGAGAACTTGAATTACACAAAATATTCAATGGTTGATCCAGCTATAAACTTTCTACAAAATTGCTAATCGGTCCTCAGTCAAGTCTGATCCATGATTGAAAAATTGCTAATCGGACCGAGGACCTGTTAAACACAATGAGACCCAGCCTGAATTCATGCGTGTTTGATTGAGGCTCACTTGCCCATACTGGTACGCTCACGATTCACAGCATGCTCACGATCACGATACCTCACTGCATCGTCTCACTGCATCTACCAATGATTTACCGCATTGCCGCCAATCACAATGCGACCGATCCATGCCTTGCCGACTGGCCATCGACCGTCGCCTCACTGACTCGCCATCGACCGTCGTCTTTCTGACTCGATATTGACCGTCGCCTCTCTGCCTCATCGCTGTCCTCTAGGACGTCATCGTCGCCGTTGCAATCCTCAATCGAGAGACTAATTGACGCGATAATCGCACGTGCAATAAGGCGGCGGGGTATATTGTAATTGGTACCATTATCATATTTTATAAAAAAATATAAACTTTTAATATAATTTACTATTTTTATATTTATTTTAAAAAAAAAAAAATTTAATAAATATTTTGTAGTGTCAAAATCACCGTCTATAACCCAGCTGGTATGCGACTACGTGAGCCTCCCTAAAAACAAAAGCACAACAAACCCCACACTCTATCATCATCCGCTTCAACTCCGCCATCATCAACGGTCCATTTTGCATCTCTCTCTCTCTCTCTCTCCTCGCAATTCACAAATTCAATCTCCATAACTTCTCACCACCGCCTCCACCACCCTCTCTCTCTCTCTCTCTCTCTCTCTCTCAGCTAGCTTGGAATTAATTGCGTATAATTTTTGGATGGTGTCGCTGAATCCAACACCGGAAGGAATTGGCGGCGGCTGCAGCATAGGAGGAGGAATAGGAGTTGCTGCCGCTGGATTCTACAACGGTTTGACGCCGTCGGCGGAGCAGCAGCAGCAGCTGGTGGCATCTATGGCGGAGGAAGATCCAAGTAAGAAGATTAGGAAACCCTACACTATTACAAAGTCGAGGGAGAATTGGACGGAGCAGGAGCATGATAAATTCCTCGAAGCCCTCCAGCTGTAAGTTTGCAAAATTTATAATCCTTCTAGAAATTCAAGTTGCTAACAGTGGGTGTAGGCTAGATTCGCGCTCTCGTGGTCGGTGTGAGAAGATGGAGAGTATAGTTGGAGTAGTTACCCTGGGAATGGTTGTTGGCGGTGGCAAACGCAAGTTTTTTATTTTTATTTTTATTTTTGTGTTACCCAAATTAGGATGGAAAATGCTCTGAAAAATTCCTCGACTCCTTAACTGTAAGGTTGCCAAATTTGTAATCATTCTAGAAACTTTAACTTATCTTGTTATTTGTTAACGTTGAAAATTAAATAGGTTGCATCACACTCTCGGTATACTAGAGGTGTGACCCTAGGAGTGACCGTTGGCAATGGCATACTCACATTTTTTTTTATTTGTCATTCTGTTTTCACACGCAAGTTAGGAGGTGTGAGCTATTGGATGTGACCCCATAAATTCCTTGAAGCCCTCCAACTGTAAGTCTCAAATTTTAAAATCATCTAGAAATTTGTTAAGTGGGATAAGTGAGATACAGGCTCTCGGATCGTGTTAGATGGAGAGTGGAGTTGGTGGAGTTACTCTGGTTGTTGGCGGTGGCAAAGCAGTTTGTTTTATTTTAACTTTTGTTAGATGTTGCATATGACCTTTCAATCAAGAGGGTCAAGGGAAAGACCCAAGAAAAAGCGGGCAGGAACCCAATGATCTAGTTCTTCTTGACTTGAGCAAAAACATGAGTTTACAATCCACGTAGCCAATCCCACTTGGAGGAAGCTTTAGTTTTAGTTGTATTGTATTTTAATGTGATATGGATTAGGAGATGTGTTTTATTATTTGGATCAAAGATAGTCGATAATGTTTTCCATAACAGATTTATGGAAGGTAAGCTGCTTTGTTGCATGGTATTGGGTTTGATTTCTGCATTTCAGGTGCTACCTGGCATGTGGTTTATATGAGGTTGTGGTCTTGTGAAGATGAGGTTTTGGCACAATTTAGGTAGATCTCAGTAAGAAAGAAGTTATTTTTTTTCTTTTCATTATTTTTTCACTAGCAGAGTCTAGGTGTTTTAGTAAGACGAGGTCTTGTAATGTGAGAGTCAGGTTTGTTTGTGTGATTTGTTTTGAGGAAATTCTGTTCTCGTTCAGGTCAAAGAGAGTTTTGAGGGTGATTTGCTCTGGAAGTTCTCGATGCTCTTGTTGGAGATGAGGCTAGGAAGCACAGGCATTTCTCCGAAAAGCGTATCGCAGTGTCGGACACGGACACCCTCATACACGTGCCGGACATGCAAATTTAACTTTCCCAGTTTAATAAATAATTAAATAAGTATAGACAGCTGGAGATACATTTGGGACATGTAGAGGACACGTTAGGATATGTTAGGGACACATTTGAGCTATTTTCTAGCTAATTTAGTCCAGCTTCGAAATCCATACTCCCCGGCCCAAATCAACTAAAAACCAACCTAAAAGATTACAATAGATTCAATGCCCTAATCAACAAAAATCAGATTAAATTAACTGTACAGTGGCAATTCTTACCGACATTGTCATCTTCGCCGCATCATCTTGATGTGGTGCTTGTCTTGTTGTGGTTCTTGTCATTTCAAGCTCGCCGAAATCATATAGTTTTCAAGAACATCAATGCTGGTATTGTCTCGCCGATATTGTCATCTTCAACAACATCGTCTTGCAGTGTTGCTTTTCTCCGTTGTGGCACACGTCGTTTTCAAAGTGGTACGCATTAGTTTTTTTTGTTGCTACAATGCATCTTCTTCCATGCTAGGCGAGATGGGAGATACACATCGGTCACACACACATCTTCTAGTTTCCATTTCATCTATTGGTTGTCTTACTGTCGCTGAATTTTCTGTGTTAATATTTTTTTTTTCAATGTCACAAATGCACAACTATTTTACAACTACCCATCTTGTCCTCCTTTATTCTTCTTCATAGATAGAAGCATGGTTTTATGTGCAGGATCCAATATCGAAACAGGGACGAAATGGTCGGCACATGATATTTTTTTTTTTTAATAGTGGATGCCTGTGCATGGCACAAATGTTGACAATATGTCCAATGACGGACAATTTGTCAGTGAGTACGTCCATGAGTACCACTATATTTATGCTTGAGATACATAGGTATATTACGTCCAAAGGGCGTATGGAGTAAATTTTGAATACTTTGGATTTTAGATATGCATTCTATCGGCCACATCAACACTTTATCTGATAGTGAATTATGTACTATGTACTTTCGCTATGTAATTGAGACTTTTGTATTTAGTGTTTCACTAATCTTTTTTATTATTGCTTAATTAATTTTAATTTTAAAAATAAAAAATTGTATGGATCAGCATGGTTGGCACATCAAATCTGAAACTCGGCTCGGCATGGCACAAAAAACCTTGGATAAGTAACAATGTCATGAATATTTCTGTGATTACACTTCTAAGAATTTTGGCACATTGTGCTTCAACTAAAACCACCTCAAGGATAAGGAAAAATTTTATATTAACGATATGACAGGTATCGTAATTTGGTATTAAGTATCAGACAATTCCTTGAAGGAATTCATGGCAGCTATAGTATATTACAATTTATAATTCTTTTAGCTTCTGGACGATTTATGTCTTTTGACACAAATATAATTGGATAAAAAACAGGAAGGACATGTGGATTGATGATGGCTGGGTTGATGGATTTATTTTGCATTGTTTCAAAAGGCGAAGTGAACCTAAGAGCAGCACATTAGACAAGCACCTTAGTAGATTGCTTTCCTACTGTGGTTGTAGGTCCTAAGGACAATTTCAATGGAACAAGATGAATTTCCTGTATTGCTGTTTTTGCTGCATATACATGCATATCCTTGATTGCATCCTTGGAATATCATGTTGGAAAACAAAACCGTAATGGCGACTTAGCTTACCAGTTTTAGTGCTTCAGCCGTATTACAACTAAATGAATAGAGTATTAACTGTGGTTTCCTGTACGTTCCTTCTAATGGCTGTATATTATTATGCCTTTCTTCTCTTATTATTCACACTTTTGTCTATCCATTGAGTACAAACCTCCCCCCACCCCCCCCCCCCCCCCCCCCCTCTCTCTTTCTCTTTGAATTACTAGTTGAAATGCTAATGCAGCCCTCTCTTCTTTACTTGGTGCAGCTTTGATCGTGATTGGAAAAAGATAGAAGCATTTGTGGGTTCGAAGACCGTTATCCAGGTACTTCCTTCAGTAACTTGCTCGGGTGTTCATAAAATTTTGGAGTTGTTCTCCCTTGAGGACAGCTACACAGTTAGGAAAGCCCCGAGAAAAGAAGCGAATAGAAGAAGATGCAGTGGATCTTTAATAGATTGGATCGACTCCAAAAATGAAAATTGATAGTTGCAGTTAAATTTGTATGTTTGGTTGCTTTTAGCAGCAGTATTTTGATATATTTGTGCTATTTATGTTGATAAGTATTATGCTACATATCTAATTCCCAGCATGGTGCTGGACCACATAATGTACTGCAACTATGACTTAACATTTATTATGTATGTTGTGATCTCTTATAAGAGAAAGGCCTTGATGTTCTGTAATCTCCTGTTAATAAAGCCATCAATCTCAATAAAGTATACATAAACTATAAGGTTGACAGGAATTATGAGGATCTTTTATCACCTTTGAAAACAAAATACTGGGCCATTTCAGAAAGCCATGGCTACATTGTTGCTTTAAACAAGGGTTTGATTCTTTTTCCTTATTGCCATATATATGTGCCAATCCTTCATGACTGAGAGAAGATAAACACAAAGCATACTATCTATCTTATGTCTACATTGCTGCTTTATTGTTCATTCTCTTTGTTTTTTTAAATTTTTTATTGTTCGTTCTCTTAGTTGCTCCTTTCGCATTTTGTATGATATGTTTGAAACTTTGAACATAGTGCAAAGAAATGTAGAAATAGAAGTAAGCTGTTTTGGGATGATTAAACTATGGTAAGAGGAATATGGTATATGATATGAGTATGTGCAATGCTTCTTTATGTGCTTTAGCTTTTTTATGCGGTATGGAATAGGTGATAAACCTTCTCCTTATGGCATGTGTGATATGGATTTTTAAAGAATTGCTTTTGAAAATATCATTTAGAGATTCTTAACATTTGCTTACGTCCATTTATATTTTGTATCCTCATGCTAAAAGATGACCCCTGCAGATAAGGAGCCATGCGCAGAAGTACTTTCTCAAGGTTCAGAAAAATGGTAAAAGTGAGCATGTCCCACCGCCCCGGCCCAAGAGGAAAGCTGCTCATCCGTACCCGCAGAAGGCCTCCAAAAACGGTGAGGAGTTTGTTTTTATCTTCTATGAAATTTACGTGTCTGTTATAGTTTATCTGACAGTGAAGGCTTGCAGCTCCCATAGTCTCTCAAACCACTACCCCAGTCCAGGCTTCATCATGTCTTCCTGAAGCTGCCAATCCTCTGGGGACAGACTCATCTTCTGTCCTTACAAATTCTACTGCGAGTGCAACAATGTCCTCTTGTCCTCGCAATCCTGTTCCACATGTCAGCGGTTCACTAGTAACCAAAGGTCTGGAGTTTTCTCCCTAACTGTCATCCCGTACCTCCTTTTCCCTTGTCCTTGAGCGTTTTGGGATTTAATTTGGTTAGTAGCATATCTAACATGGAAGTGTTTTAACAGAAGAAGTAGGAACTGTAGGAGGTTTGGTGGTAAATAACTGCGCTAGTAGCGGCGAAAGTTCTCCTAGATCTTGGCCAACATGTGAAACAGTTGAACAGGGAAATCAAGTGCCATCTCTCCGAGGTATCTTTCTGCTACTTAAAGAATATTAATTTATTGCAATTACTGAGATCTTATGTCAAACTAGTGAGCATATTGAATAAAAATCTATTTACTTTTGGTAAGATATCTTCATTCACTTTTGGGTAGATTATTCTTATCAGTCGATGTGTCACATGATTCTTAATTTTCTAAATTTTGTTGTTTGATTGGGAGCAAGTTTTGTTTATTTGCTTTTAATGTGGTGTTTATTAGGTTATTCTGACTTTTATTCCTGGTTTGTGTCTTTAGTTATGCCTGACTTCGCTCAAGTATACGGCTTTATTGGCAATGTGTTTGATCCAAGCTCAACCGGCCACTTGCAGAAACTGAAGGAGATGGACCCAATAAATGTCGAAACGGCATGTGATCCTTCAATTTCTTACTTCTTTTCATTTGCTTTAATATTTATCTTTCCCTGGCGAATTTCAAGTTTTTATAAAGAAAAAACAAATGTAACCTAAATTTGTTATTGTTAGCTGTCATTAAGTAGTAAATATTTGTGAAGTATAATATACATTGTGTCTCCGATGTAAAATGCACTTCAATATTATAGGCATCATATAAATCCATTGATTTTGTGTCCGTCAGGGGGCTTCTTATCCTAAAAACTGCAGTTTGAGTTGTGAAACCCTTTTTCTAAGTATTTATAATACAACAAGTCATCAATTGAATTTGCTATTATGTATGTCTTTTTTCGCCTTATTATTTGCATGATCCATGGTCTGGGTAAGGTTATTAAGAATGTCGCAGCTGGGTATCAAAATTCAAAACAAACATGAAATGGGAGAAACCTATTAGATTCTTGTAAGAATGTCTTTGTTTAATTGCAGTTCACATGTTGTGTAGTATGTGTAGCGCGCTTGCCAATTAGTAGGGAGAAGTATCTGGAAAGAATAGGGAAGTTACAAACGTACGTACAAGTAGGGAAGTTACAAACGTGAAGAAAAGGGACAATTACATGTTAGGCTTAGAAGTTAATAATTTCAAGTATGCGCCACCGGCTGTAGCACAATTGCATTTGACATGAGTTTGCCTTCTGATTAGACTAATTCAGGAATGTAGGACCTGCATTTGTTAAAAATGAGAGAGAGAGAGAGAGAGAGAGAGAGAGAGAGAGAGAGAGAGAGAGAGAGAGAGAGAGAGAGAGAGAGAGAGAGAGAGAGAGAGAGAGAGAGAGAGAGAGTAAGGGGTTTAAGGCAGTTTATTATGTAGATGTTTTTGCTGATGGGTTACAGGCAGTTTATTATGTTTATACTGGTTGTGAAGTGGAAACTGCAAACAATAGTTTGCTTGTGTTGAAAAGGAGAAAAATAGAAGCAGCAGGAGAAAGTAAGGGGTTTAATGCAGATTTCTTTTGTGTTAAAAATGTGTGTGTGTGTGTGTGTGAGAGAGAGAGAGAGAGAGAGAGAGAGAGAGAGATGCTTCTTCTGTAGATGTTTTTGCAAATGGGTTACAAGCAGTTTATTATGTTTATACTGGCTGTGAAGTGGAAACTGCAAACAATTGCTTGTGTTGAAAAGGAGAAAAATAGCAGCAGCAGGAGAAGGGGTTTAATGCTCTTTTGTTTGGTAAAATCAGAAGGTTGGTTTTTGATGACTAACAATTAGTAGCTTATAAATGAGTATTACTATCAGTAGTCAGTACCACTGTGATATAAGTTTTTTGTTTTTTAGTGTAAACAATCCGGCAGTTCTTTAGATATTGGTTTACAAAATTTCTATTCACATGGTTTCTTCCTCTGCCTCATTGAGCACATCATTGATTGTTGAGCAGGTACTTCTTTTAATGCACAATCTCTCCATGAACTTGACCAGCCCTGATTTTGATAATCATGTAAGTCTCTGGTACTTGTAATGAGCGTTTCATACTTTGTATATTTTGCGCTTGAATTTACTTTATACATAATGCTTTTTTTTCAACAATCATTGAAATCTGGTAAGTATATCGAGAGTATATTCAAGGGTTATATATACATTTAATATACATTAAACAAATATCCTTTTCAAAAAAATGAATACATTAGAACCACTTCCAAACTAACATCCAGTTTCTTTACGGAGGAGGAAGTTCTTTCCCAGTTTAAGATCATGTATTGTGTTTCCTCTACTCCATTTCCTTGTTTGTCTGTTCCAAAGATGAATGATCTTAATTTCTTGTTTAAGGACCTGTTTGGATAGACTTATTTGTTTGGATAAAGAATTTTAGATAACCTTCCCGACATTCCTCAATTGAATATATTTTCATTTTAATAAATAATTAATGTCCTTCAGATGGGTCCTATTTAGGTGCTTGTATAATAATTTGAATGGCTAAAGTAATGGACCAATTTGAATTAATTGAACAAAAATGTTGTTCATGTAATATTGGAACTACTTTTCCAACATATTAATTTATTGTACCGAATTGATTCAATAACTATTCCAGAGTCTTTTCTTGCTTCAAAGAATGGTCTATTTCGTTCGGCAACCACCCCTTGGTGGATGGGGTGGGGACATTAGTCCAACCTAAAATTTGGAGGTTAGACTCCATGTCACGGAAGCAGGAGTATCCTCTTTTTTTGGGTAAATTTTTGGATGAAGTTGGAATGACCGTTCTTGATCCAGTCTTAGTTTTATTCTACATCTGAACAGATTCCTTGTAACCGCTATTTGATGAATAACTTAAGGCTCTGTTGTCATTAGAAGATCTGTGTCTGAATCTAATTGTTATGTCATTAAAATTCATGTACGCTGTATAACGGCGGTGTTACTAACTAATTTCTTGTTCGCAGAGGAGGCTGCTGTCCTCATACGATGGTGGTAGCGAGGATCTCAAGTGTTCTGAATCTGGCAGCTCGGTTCAACCCAATGAGAATCTGAATCCCTCTTTCATGTAAGTTACAGTCTATGCATCTTCAGGCACACTTGAATGGCTATAAAACGCGAAAGTAGTTGCAAGTTGGATCTAGTGATGCAAAAAAAGCCCGCGGCCCGTACCGCAGCGCGGCCCGCCCCGCGCCGGCATATACTTTTTTTTTTTTTTTAAATTTAGGCCAGCTAGGCGAGCCGAGCCGGCCTAACAAGGGGGGGAGGTTGAGCCGACCCGCCCCGCAGTTAGGACCATGCGGGCCCGGGCCGGCCCGCACGGTTTGCAACACTAGTTGGATCTGATATGTTTTGGTTATCATTCCATTAAGAACAAGGCAAAGGTGCCGTCAAAAGTTTTTTCTTTTTTTTTTTTTTTTTTTTTTTAAATTTTTTTTTGCATTGATAAGTAGCATCATTCTTCTGGAGTAAGCGATGCTGGAACCTCTAATTTGTACTCTTAAAGAAATCTTTAAAGTAAGGTGGGATTATCTCTAGACATCTCAAATCATATACCTCCTAAAACTTGTGGTGGAGATGATCGCAACCTCGCTTTAGAGATTAGATTAGACTTGAAGTCTAGTAGTGCAAAACGTTATTACTCCCTACTTCCTTATATGTATGATCTTCGGCTTATAAGGTTTTCTTCAAGATTTTCAGGGTGAAAGGTGAATGATTTTGAGCTTGCGCATGTATAGTAACTACCACGTTGATGACTATCCTTTGGGCGGAGACAAGGTTGATAACTTTTGATATCCAATGAAGTTCCTGCTATTTTCGAGGTCCCGAAGTTGTCATTTGTTTGTCCCGATGGTGGTTTATGGAGATACCGTACAGAATACGATTCCCGTCCCCAAGTTTTCAGTTTTGACGCTATATTAGTACCATGTTTTGTGTGAGATTAAAAAATGCTCGTCGAAGAAAGCCATGTAAATAGCCGTAGTTTTGTGTCATGCACATATATAAGGGTAATGCTATTCAGCCCGACCGAACAGTCCTAAAAACAGCCTGAACGCTTGTTCACGCATCTCGGGATTGGTAAAATTGCATCAATCCCGAGGCGCATGAACACGCGATCGGACTGTTTTCGGGCTAAAGTATTTGGGCTGAACAGCATTTTCCTATATATAATCTTGGTGCCTAGTGTCTGATTGACACAGTTCATGTATATTCTACAAGTTCTTTTATGTGAGATATATCCAGCTTAGTAATGTTTCCTCGTCTTTCTTTGTATGCCGTGCTATTTGGGTGGGCCCTCAGGCTGAGGGTTCTGCGGAAACAATCTCGCTCCAGATATGTTCATCTTAGCTTCACCTAGCTTGGTCCTACATGGTATTCACGGTTGGTGTTTTTGCCCGCAACAGCCCATTTCTTTTTAGGTTCGGAGGAAAATGTGAGGGGATAGAAATAGATGAGAAACAAAAAAAAATAAATAAACTTTATTCCCTCCTTGTGGGAAAAAAATAAAATAAAAAATAATTACTACTTTCTCTCTCCCCCTCTCTTCTCTCTTTCTCCGTAGTGGCACGGGCTATCCACTCTCTCTCTCTTTCTCCCTAGCCGCAACACGGGCTTCCCCCCTTCTTCCCTCTGTCTCTCCATCCGTTAAGTGTACTATCTTCAGCTTCGACATGTTTTCTCCCAGTCTTTTGCGCCGTTGTGGTGATCTTCATCTGTTTGATAGCATTGGCGTCGGCTTCCACGTGTAAATTCTCCGCCTTTTGTTTTTGCAGCTTTTCGGCTTGGATTCTCGCCAATCTGGCGAGAACAAAGATGCATGGGGCCTATAGATTGTAAACCCCCATAGTTCTTTCCCTGCCACATTTCACTCATTACCAGATGTGGGAAAGCTTTTTTTTTCCTCCTTTTTTCCCCCTATATGCTTTACTCCCACTTTTTGTGTTCAAAACAGTGTTAATATTTTTTTTTTTTTTGAGATTTTCAGGGTGGAATCGTAATACGAATGCATGCCTCTGTAGTGATCTCAAACTTGCGGAAAATCTTCACGTTTAGTCCCAACCGACATTTTAAAATCTGAGTACATACCTTTCATATATAGAAGCTCCTACTACAGGGTACAAAAAATTTTCTTACATAGACTTGAAAGGGGACCGACCGATCTGTAGCCCGCCATGTGATGAGTTTTCACAGTCGACAGCCGGACCACAAGCGGGAGACTTGTTCTCTACATAGATTTGAATTTAAAGAGTGGGTCGCCATCTCTCTCTCTCCCTCTCTCTCTCTCTCTCTCTCACACTATCTGTGATATATAGATATATTAGATATATGTATCCAAAGCCCTCTCTCTCTCTCTCTCTCACTATCAATAATATATAGATATATATTAGATATATGTATTCATAGCCCTCTCTCTCTCTCTCTCTCACTATCAATGATATATAGACATATTAAATATATGTATCCAAAGCCCTCTCTCTCTCTCTCTCTCTCTCTCTCTCTCTCTCTCTCTCTCTCTGTGTGTGTGTGATATATAGATATATAGATATATATATATCCAAGGCCAAGGGGTCCATATATGTCTTCCTACTGATTACTTAACAATATTTCTATCTCCAGAGCTACAGCAGATCTCCATCTCTTTCCGAGGCTGCCACTCTTCCTTGTACAGAGAAAAATAAAGCATTCTTAGGACCCATGATGCAATTACTGGAGAACTGTATTCGGATCTATTTAGATCGAAAAATTATATTTTTTTAGTCGGCAAAATATAGATCAGCATTATCGATAATTTTATCTATTACATAGCGCCTTTTTTCGGGTATTTGCCTTTTCATTGATAATATTGACCTATTATTTACTATCTGAAAAATTAAACCATTTCAGTCTGGACAGGTCCGGAGACCTACAAATATTAATAACCCGAAACTTATTCCCTAAGCCGATTTCCATTCAATTTAAAAGTTTTGACAGTGAATGTTTGGCCATTATACTGTGTTATCATTATAATATCATCATCTTTTTCTTTTCTACCTTTAGTTTTAATAAAATTAATGGCTGACAAATGATAAAACAAATGGAAGATTTTGTGAATAAATTAAAAAAAAAAAAAAAAGGAAATGAAATTTTCTTCCCATGGTCCTAACAAACAGACAATCTGTACCAACAACATACAAAGCATTTATTCATACATTCATGGTCCACCTACTACTCTCTAAATTGGGATATATATATATATATATATATATATATATATATATATATATATATATATATATATATATATATTTATGGGCATACATATCAGCCATTATGTTAATATGGCAGCGCTGAGAAATATACTGATATAATAGTACACGAGCACTACCCCATTAGTATATTTTTTATTTTTAAATATTAATTTATATAAATCGATGAGGCTGATATAGTGTTTACATTTTTTAAATCCTCACCCCAAATCCATGCATGGGTCTTCAATTGGAAGCACAAATGCTTAGCTAGCTCAACATTTTTGTTAAATTTACAAGACAGGGAACTGAGAATTCTTATTAGCGATATGGAACCCTCTGGTTTCATTATTATTATTATTATTATTATAATTATTTTGTTATTGACCGTCGAGTTCGGTTTCTATCCTACATCTCGATCGGATACTGAGCGGTAAACGGTAGACCCTTCCAATCAGATGTTGCTGAATTCAAATCCATAACCTATCATTATGAGGAATAGCCCTTTGGTCTCATTCTAACACCCAGCTATACTAACCAATTAGACCAACGCTGGTTACATTAATTGCTTCTTTTTAATTTTTGGAATAAAGGAGGACAAATAAGTGAATGTGTTGCGTCCACTTAGAAGCAAGGTTTAAGGTGCCACTTCGTACCGTATTTCGACAATATCTCAGTCGTAAGTTCCGCCACGGTGAAGTTTAAAGAGGAAAAATCTATGATACGATACTCTGGATGAGGCTGTTATTGTAGGACCGTCAGTCTAAGAAGACAAATACAAGACACAAAGACAAATAAATACATAATTTTATAGAAAAAAAAAAAAGATATCGAAAATACCCAATCAAGTACAAATCATAGACATATAATATATAATTATTATAATAATAATAAAATAAAAATAGAAATAAATAAAATAAAATAAATAGAAAGTAAATTAGAACATAAAAATAAAATAAACGGTGCTATATTATCTAAACCGTAATTTCATTAACACAATTCCAGCCACCACTCAACGTGATCGAGAACTAGATTGTTGTCGTCGGATTGTTTCTTTTTAACTTTTTTATATCTTTTTTTTTCGTTTTCAATTACTTATCATACTTTCACATTTTCTAACCAGTACACTTGTTAGTTTTCACTTAACAATGCCGCGACGCTGCCAACCCCGAATAAATTATGGGTACCCTACTTGGGCTCGAACTCAAGATTTCCAATTGGCTCAGGAATATTGCTCACTCAATTACAACATATATTATCAGTCCTTGGAATAATCTATATATGTCATACTACATTTTAAATAATTTCTCGCCATTTCGAAAGGAATCGCAAAGTATGGATTTTAATTTTGAAAATTAGAAATGTTACTTGCCCACAACTCGGCCAAAAACTCAACCAAAAAGATCTCAACTTAAAAAAGGAAACTTACAAATGTTGAATCCGCTTAAATTTCGAAGCCAAAAAATATAAATTTAAAAATATTTTTTGAAAAAAAATATTAAACATGAAAGTTAAATATCATCAAAATCTATAAATTTATTGTTAAAAATATTTTCAAAAAATACTGATATAGCGTCAAAATAACATAACGCGTTAGGCCTAAACGGGAATGGTTATTTTGCAGGGGTTAAATCCGGCAAAGTTTCGCCCTGTTTTAAATCCGGCGAAGTTTTCAAAAAATATTCATACAACGGTAAAAATAATATAACACGTTAATCGAAGAGGGCCTAAATAAAAATGGTTATTTTGCAGGGGCTGAATCTAGCCGAAAAAGAAATTCCCCTTCTTAAATAGAATTCTTGCTCAAAACTATGCATGGGGAGGGTAGTACAAACAAATTCCATGTTGATATGATAAAAGATGAAGTTTTTAGCTGGTTTCTAACTCCTTCCATTATTAAATTTGCTGGGCAATGTCCTCACATGCTCTGGTGCACATAATAATCACATTAGATGACAATATTTGCCATTTAGATCATTATTATTTTTTATTTTTTATTCTTACTCTCCTCCATGCAAATTTGATGGGGTATTTGTATTTGTTTATAACCCATAATTCCAAAATTATACTTTTTATGTTTTCTAATTTAAAATAATATTTTATGTTCTTGCTCACGTGAAATAATAAAATTGTCCTTATATTATTTTTTCTTAAAAGATGAGGGTAATTAAGTTGACGAAGGAAGTTTTGTAATTTCACACGGTCAGTGGGACATAAAAATATCATCTCAGATATTTTTAATTATCATAGGTATAAAAAGTCGAATGCCCCAAACCAAATTTATTTTTAAGTGGATGCAAATGAGATACTTTAAATGGGTAAGAGTTTAATTAATATATGTAGAGTATGATAAGGATCTGCGGATATGTCCAGATCAAAGGCTGATGCTTTTTAGTCGGTAAAAATTTAAACAGGTGCCATCCGTGAGCTTTATGTGTTGCGACGGCCGTATGAAGGTCCCTAACTAAACTGAAAAGAAAGTACTACCACACATCAATAAGGTCGGGAATATTGTATAGAACTTAATGTCGACCAATTAAATATCAACATATCTAACGGATAAAAGTGGCAGAATGAGGATGTTGCGATGATTTTGTGGTCATTCTATCAAAGACAGTCCAGAATGAGGTGATACGTTAAAAATTCGATGTGGCGTCTATTGAAGACTATATGAGAGAAAAATGATTATAATGGTTTAGCCATGTGTAAGTGAAGATCATTAAGTGCACATGTTAAAAAAACACGAAGGATTTATGAATAATTAAAAAAAAAAAAAGATAGGACAGATAAGAGTTGGAGGAAAACCATCCGACAAGAACTTATTTGTCTAGAACTTAGTGAAATAGTTATATATCATGCTAAGTGGCGCCTACGAACTTATGTTCGTGACACCGCTGCCCAGGCAAATTAGGAGTAGAGTTATATGTTATTGTGATAATGCTTATTTTGAATTCACTTTCCCTATATCACTATAATTTTTCTATATATTGCTTGCATATTGTGTATATCATTACCTTTTGTGGATGTTTTCGTATTTCTGCTTGTGTGCCTGCATGCATGCCCGATTTAGTGTTTACTTTAAGAGCGAGAGTTCTAAGAAAAAGCCTCATGCGAGAATGCTTGCGTATATCTTGTCCTCTCCGGACTTCATCTAGACGGAATTGCACTAGATTGTTGTTATTGTTGATGGTCGTATGAAAATAGATGGGGTATGGATAATCCTTTTTACGATAATTTTAAAAAATAATAATTTATCATAAGTTGTAATGAAACAACAATTTTAATCCTTGATAAAGCAAAGTTTAAGTTTAGAATATCATTCAACACTTCCGTCATATATAGACAAAAAATAAAAAATAAAAATAGTATCTGTGTTTTTATATCTCTAATAATTTAAAATTAGAAAAAATAACCCCTAATTATAAAAAAAATGACATCCGATAAGTGACTGCATAAAATGACGAAATTGCACTAGCCAAATTAACTGCGTTTGTCTGTCAGAAGGAAATACATTGATAGTTTTCATATTTTATAGAATTAATTATAAAAGAGCAACGTTGAATTAGAGGGATAAAAATATAATTTTGAATTATCGGGGCATAAAAACACAAATACACCAAGAATTTATAATTTTCACTCTCACTTCTATCTAAACCCTACCTATATAGCATTTATATTTTGCTTATTTATTTTGGATATATCAAAACAATCATCATGAAAGTATGATAAATAATTAAAAAATGTGGCCTTAGCGAGATGGTTGGAGGAGCATATAATTTCTCCACTCATTAATCTCAAAATTTTAAAAGAAAAAGAAAAAAAAAAAAAGGACACATGCAAATAAAATGGACTCCCAAAATGATGAAGTAATGATAATTATCTGATATTTAAAATAAAAAAAAGGTTAGTTCAGACCAATTTACAATATTATTTAACTACTGCAAATAAGAATTATTAATATTAATATCAGAGTTCATAGCATTGAAAATCCTAAAAAAAAAGTTGGAAAATAAGAAATTAAGGATTAAACCACGTTAATTAAAACTCACCTGCAAATTTGTTCATCATCAGCTCATGCATGTCGCTGGAATACGCTGCTGTTATCAGAATCACCTCCACCAACCTCCCCTGCAATTTCTTCTTCCCATGGAATCTTTCATCTTCTTCTCTCTCATCTTCATCATCACTGTCATTGTCGTCGTCTTCGTCCTCTCCATCGCCATTGCTGAACCTTGTCGTGTTGTTAGCAGTGGTAGTACTGGGGTGGTCACTGGACTCAACAATGGCGTCCAGAAGCTCGGAGTTATCTTTACTTGCTCCGCCGCCGACCGCCGGGCTGCCGGAAGATTTGCCGGAGTAAAGCTGGTTTAGCTCATGGAAGTAAGGGCAAGTTTTGGAGTTCCGGGGACGTCTTTTACCGTTATCTTTAGTCTTTCTGAAGTACTTGTTAATGTTTTCCCACTTCTCCTTGCATCTTTTGGTGCTTCGTTTGTATCCCATTGCCGCCATTGCTGAGCTCACTTCCTCCCATAGAGGTCCCTTCAAACCAGGTTCTTGGAATCTCACTTCTAGACCACTCCTTGCTTTTATCAACGCCTGCACCTCCGCCTTCGGCCACCTGCTCGAGTTCATCGCCGCCGCCGCTGGACCTGTGCTGCCGGAATCCATGGTGGTGTTGTCTTCCACAGTTCTGGGAGCGGTTTTATCCTCGAGGTTAGGAGGGAGGACGAGGGTTTCGCCGGTAAGCTTTTCGAGTAAGGAGATGATGGCGGCTTCGCGGGCGGCGGCGACAGAGCGGTCGCCGGCGCGGGCGGCAGCTTCGTGTGATGCATTGGCGGTCTGCTCCTGCCGCCACGCCTCCTCGCGGGCGGCGCGCTCGCCGTCGCGCTTCTCCGCGGCTTCTAGAAACTTGTTATGCAAGTTCTCTTGGTGATCCATCAGCTGCTTCACCAATACTTCAAAGAACGCCGCCACGGAGCGCATGGTATGGCGGCGCCGCCGCATCTTCTGCTTGAACTTCTTGTTCTTCGCCACCGGCGCCCCAGCAACGGCTTCTAGCGCCCCCGTCGAAGTGTCGGATGTCACGTGATGTTGATCGCTCGCCGCCGTTGCCACCGGCAATGGTTCGTTAGCCGCCGGGGTTTCGCCGGTGAGCGCGGAGCCTGAGCCTCCGCCGCCGCAGCCGCAGCCGCTCCCGCCGGGTTTGTAGATGGCTTCCAGCTCGCTAAAGAGCTTGTAGTTGGTGCAACCATTGTTGCCTTGCTCGTGCTCACCCCCTTGTTTCATTCTCTTGAAGTACTTGTGGGGGCTCTCCGGCGGCTTCTCCTTTCCACCTGATCTCTCGCTGCCATTGTTGATGAAGTCCAAATCCAGCGGCCTCCTGCAGTTGAAGCGAGTGCGATGCAATACAAATCCAATATCCATAGCAAAAACGAATAAGAATGATGAGTTATTGAACTACTTTTGATTTTGCTTTCTGCAAACTTACTTTTACCACCCGTGATCATGATTCCAATTAAAAAGTTTTCAAGTCTTTAGAAGTTGTTTGATCAGCGCATTTTAGCAAACAGATTAAAGACATTATATACATCTAGAGGAAAAAATTGATACAGAATTTTAAAATGGAAATTAAATCTTAAACCTCTCAAGAATGGCGGAACGGATTTGAAATTAATACCAGTCCCCGAGATTCATGATCGAAAAACAAAAGAAGTGCGATATGTTCCAGCGCCGGCGAAAATCCGAAAATAAATTGCAGTGATTCGTACTTACCAGAAGGGCTCTTTGATGGAGGACTCTTCTTCAGCGTCGGCGTTGCCGCCGAGGATGCTGTCATCTTCGGCACCACCGCTGCTTTCGTTCATGGCGGCGGCCAGGAAAGACGGTGGTGCTCCGGCGTTTCCTCCGCGGTCGCCGACGACGATCATCGGCGACGTCGGTGAGCTAGAATTTTCCAGTCCCGAGTCCTGGCAGTCTAATCCCAGCTGCTGCAGCTGCTGCTGCCTTCGCCTCCGCTGCTCCTCCTCCTGCTGATGGTGATGTTGATGGTGGTAGAGTTGAAATTGAGGGTGGAACAGCTGCTGTGTGATCGGAATATGAGAGTGGAAGTGCTGGAACTGCGGCGGCGTTGGCGCCGGATCAGAATGTTGGGGGTGGTAGAGATGGTAGGGCCTGTGATGCGCTTGGTGATGGTGGGAATGGAGATCGGCTAGCGCCGCCGACGTCGGCGGTACTGCTCCGGCGGCGATGGGAAAAAGCGAAGTTCCACCGCCACCGCCGCCGATTGTTTCCACCATGAACTGCTGGATCTCTGACACCCCTCCGCCTACTCCGCCGCCGCCGTACCCCGGCTGCATGCTCTCTCTCCTCTCGCTCTCTCTCTCTCTCTAAGTAGCTTAGCTAAATAGGTATATATGTATGCATGTATGTTGCCAGATCTGCTACACGATGGTCTCTGCAAAATCTGCCGCCATGAAAACTCCGGATAACGAAATAGGGATGTCAACGGGGCGGGGAATGGACGGGGGACTATTCCCCATCCCCGTCCCCGAATTTGGTCCCCATTCCCGACCCCGTCCCCGTCCCCGTCGGGGATTAAAATTTTTCCCCCATCCCGCCCCGCGGGGACCCGACGGGGTCGGGAATCCCCAATCCCTATCCTCTTCCAGAATTATCTGATGTTAGACTGAATATGCAAATCATTTCCTACCCCTCCTACAATCCACCCACAGAAACATTACCAAATATAGACAAATACTGTCAAAAAATTGGAAGAGAAATATCATAGAACAATAAATTTTAACCACTGTCAAAAAATAAGTAAAGAAAAAGGCAATAAACAAAAAAAAGGACAAATATCCATTCTAGAATCTCAAGAGAGCAGTATCGCTAGAGATATAGGATATACAACGAAATACAGATGGAAGAGAAATATCACCTGAGCACGTTGATCAGAAGCTGTGCTCATCGGAGAGGCAGCCGCCGAGGAAAGAAAGAGGGGGAGGGGGTCACGGACTCACAGGGGTGGCGACTGCTAAGCGGTGAGGTTAGGGTTTTGGGTGAAGCTTTAGATTTTAGAATATATAGCATATTTATTGGGCAATAAAATCAAGCAAATTACAATTTTAGAGTGGGTCGGGGCGGGGCGGGGCGGGGCGGGGGTATAGTCCCATCCCCGACCCCGAAATAAACGGGGAATTTTATTTATTCCCATCCGAACCCGACGGGGAATCCCCGACCCGAACCCGTTTTATTCGGGGCGGGAATCGGGTTCCCCGTCGGGTCCGGGTAATTTGACATCCCTATAACGAAATCTCGTCTTTAGCTGAAGCTTTCTCTCTCTATGTAGTAGTTACTTCCTCACACAAAGCGAGCGCCCGGATTCAATCTCTGGGTAGATCGGCCTCACACAAACCGAGCTTGGGTAGATCGGCCGGAACGTTCGTCTTAAAAAACGAGCGTCCGAATTCAATCTCTGGGGCGGTGAAATGCGGATCTGCCCGCGATCGTAAGTTTACAGCGGCTGGAAAAGCTGGTGGCTGGTAACTTTCAGTATTCTATGTCTGGTCCGGAGACGAACGTCAGACCGGAATTTTACTCTCCTGTATGTACCTGGATCTAAAAATAGTCTTATAGATATGCGTAGAAAATCGTGATCCGCGAGTTAGCGAAGATCCGGAGAAAAATTTCGCCTCGTTATCTCAAAAAAAAAAAAATTTCCCCTTTTCACATTTAAAATATTTATGTCTCGTATAAATTTAGTCCTAAATTCTTTTTTAAAAGTTGAACTCCTTTCAAATATATATATATATATTCTGCTTTTTTATAATTACTTATCAGACATAACAAATAAAAACTTTCGCAAAATAATATTTGCTAAATCGATCAAAACATATAAATATTGTTAAAAACTTTAAAGTTTAAAGTTTAAATAGCAGAATATATATGTATGCATGTATATTCGCAATAATTTGGATATTTTTTCGTAGTTCAGAATTATCGCAAGTATAGTTTAAAGTTTAGAATTATAGAGATATATTTTTATAAAATTTAGAGACTAAAAAATATATTTTATCTATAAATATTACATACTTATAAATGAAAGCAGAAATGGACAAAAGAGTTCCCGCGGTAACCATCAATTTTTGCAAAAAAAACCCATGCTTTATTAAAAATTTGATTTTTCACCGGCTAAAATAACTATTTAGAAATCTCTTCTCAAATAGCGTCGACATAAAAGTCGTAGATCTCGATGAGGGCTACAACTTTCGTGTTGAAAGTTTTTTGAGAATATATTTTTAAATAAGCGTTTCAAAGGTCCGAAGTTTGATGAGTTAAATGTAATTTTTTTTATAAACTTTGGGTTTAAATGCAAACAAAAATGGTATTTTTTATCTCCACTTCAGTAAACGCCGTACGGGCATTTTTTTAATATTTTTTAAATTCATTAAAATTTTAGATCTCCAAAATACGCATTTTAAAATATTTTCTTAAAAAAATTTCAATGTAAAAAAATATATATCTCATTAAGATTTACAATTTTCATGTTGAATTTTTTTTTTTTCAAAAGTATATGTAGATATATGTTTTATATGTTTATGAATACCGAAATACGATATTATTCGTTTGAAAATTTTAAGTTTTCGGGAATTTCAAAAACACTCTTTTAAAATTATTTTTTAATAAAAAACTTTTTAATATTAAAATTTTAGATCTGATCAGAATATACAATTTTTATGTTCAAATTTTTTTAAAAAAATTATTTCTAAATATACGTTTCATACGTTTTTTCTCACCGAAATACGAATTAATTTTGTTTTAAATCCGTTACAATTTCTATTTTGCTTTAAATCCATTAAGATTTTGAACCACTAAAATTCGAATTTCCAAAATAATCAGAAACGAACAAAAACAGTTATTGTTGAATCCTACAAATTCTGCAAAAAAAACCAATATCTTTTAAAAATTTTGATTTTTCACCGACCAAAACACCTATTTAGAAGCCTTTTCTCAAAAAAATTTCAACAATAAAACCGTAGATCTCGATGATGGCTACAACTTTCGCGTTGAAAGTTTTTCTATAATACGCTTCTAAGTAGGTATTGTTTGTGTATTCGCGAGTGTTCATGTGTGTTTGCATGTGTTCGTATATAATCGTACGCGTTCGTGTGTATTTGTGTGTGTTCGCATGTGTTCGTGTATGTTGGTATATGTTCGTATTATTTGTGTATGTAAATTTTATTGCACTTGGATTTTGGATTAAGTTTTAATTACAGTTAAGTCCTTCCGCGAAGGGTGTCAAAAATTATCAAGAATGTGTTAAAAATTATCAGAAATGTGTCAATATGTTATTTTTTATCAGGAGGGTGTTAAAAATTAACAAGAAGGTGTCAAAAACTTATTTAAAGGTGTCAAAATATAAAGTGTTGGACGCATATCGGAGGTGTCAAAAACTCATCGGAAGGTGTTAAAAATCATCGGAAGGTGTCAAAGTGACTAAAGTGCAAAAAAAATTTGGAGATAATTTAAATGATGTTGAAATAATATGGAGGGACTGGAGAGCAATTATCCGTATATTTTTTAGGAAGTAAATTCCAATTTGTCAATTAAATATATTTATAAAGTAAACAACAATATACTTTTTATTTCAAAAATATTCAAAATTAAATAAACTTAATCGATCAACACCATTTTATAGTAATTTAGAAGTTGTTCCAAAAAAAAAGTACATTTTGCAAATGTTTTGTAAAACGTGAGCTTTGTCCGACAAAATTCTTAAAAACTATAAATAATTAAAATTCTTTTTTTTTTTTTTTTGTTAGGGGAAGTGCTTTTAAAAGTTTTGCAAATCAGCCATTCATCGCAAATAATTGGCTCATCTCAATTTATGTCAAGACAGTTTAACTATTATACGAATATTTTTTGGAAAAAAAAATTATACTAAAAAATAATGTGCTTTACAACTTTATTTCAGAAAAAAATATTTCTTAATAGATATTTGCTCCAAATTCTAAACGAATTAGTAGATTATCTTTTAATATTTAAAGTCTTAAAATACTAATTTAAAAGTAATTTAAAAAAATTGAATACAAAATTTTAAAACATTTGTATTTTAAATTCTTTTAAAAGAAATTCTAAATAAATATTTTAAAACATAAAATTTTAAACAAATTTAAAAAATAAAATTTGTTTATGAAATTAAAATAATATAGGGGCTCATATGCAAGTTCCCTTTTTGTTAGGTGGTAGTTTTTTTTTTGTTAGGGGGTAGTTATATATATTAATAACTTTCGTTCTTTTGCACAGTACAAATTGACTTTTGAAAATAAAAAATATAGGAAAAATTGCGTTTCAGCCCCCCCGTTTTCCAAAATTGACTTTTCAGCCCCCCGAAACTCGTTTCCCCGCCGACGTGGCGGCGCGCGCGTGCCGCCACGTGGCGTTTCGGGGGGCTGAATCACGCGACCCCAAAATTAGGAGGGCTGAAACGCAATTTTCCTAAAAATATATAGTGATATGATAGACACACGTGCTATTATATTAGCGTATTTTTCGTACTGTCATATCATGATTTTTTTTTTATTTGTACAGGCTGCTTTACACAATCTTTGAAATAAAAATAATTAATTTCTAAAATAGAAAGGATAATATAATATTTTTATAGTATTAATGTATTTGTTGTTTTAAAATTAAATTTATATAATTTCTGAAAATAGAGGAATTAATTATGAAATAGGGATGTGGATATGGTATTCATCATTTTTGTTAGGCCAAATTTCTTTTTAATTCATCTGAATTTTCCAAAATGTGTCTCTGAACTTCATTTCGTGCCACAATAATCTTATACTTTAAAAAATATATACACAATAACTTTGTCACCAGTTTTTTCGTCCGTACAATTAATTTACTGACGTGGTAATATTTCTAATTATTTTTAGCTTTTTTAAAAAAATGTTATAAGGGATAAATCAGTCTTTTATTAAAAACAAATATTTTTAAGAGTATTTTTTCAGAAAATTTTCAACATAAAAGTTATAATTTCAAGTTATAGATTTTAATGAAATCTACAACTTTTATATTCAAATTTTTTCTTAAAAATACTTTAATATGTGTTTTAGAACTCCAAAATTTTAACAGTTTTATTCAGTATTTTTAAACAACTTTTTATAAGTATTTTTTGGAAAAAGTTTGAATATAAAAATTGTCAATCTCATTGAAATCTATAAATTTTATTTTAGAAAATTTTCAAACAAAAATATAGTTAAAAGATGTATTTACTCCTAAATATAAAAAAATAAAATAATTTAAAATTAAAAATATTACCACGTCAGTAGATTAACAGTACGGTCGAAAAAATTGACGATAAGATTATTGCAAATATTTTTTTAAAATATAAAATTATCGTAAGTACGAAATAAAATTTATAATTATAAAAATATATTTTGATAAAATTTAAGGACTAAAAAGTAATTTGGCTTTTTTTTTTTTTTATATATATATCTCGCTCTCTTGTTGATGCTCTAGAAGGTGGGAGAGAGAAAACGTTGTGTAGCGTACAATATACAAAGGCTGCACCCATGGAGGCAAAGAAAGGAGCGTAGTGCTGACGTGGACGACGTCAGCATCCAAAGAGGAGACAGAACTTTAGTCCGTTTCTCCTCCCCCGGGAAACGGCATGGAAACGTCTGGTAGGATGGACGGTCCAGATTAGATCACAGGTGTTATGATTGCCGATCGATGATTCGCACCCGAAACAGGACACCGAGAGACAGTTCGGGGGGAAGTCGGAACGTTTATCTCGACTTATACGGGTGGGACCCTGACCGATGTTCCGAGAGTAATGGCGGCTTAGAATTGAAACGCTAGTTTGGTGAAAAATTAAAATTGTCCCCTACTCATGGGTCCAAAGTTATCTCACAAATAATCTTAAAATAAAAATATATAATTTTAAGGAATTTTCAGCTGAAATTATTAATATAATCACTTAAATTTAGAAAAATGGTTGGACGCACGGACAACGGCGCGGACAAAAATACGGAAAAGCGAAAAACGCATTTCAGAGCACATTTTTCGCTCCGAAAAACGTATTTTTCGATTTTCCGTGTTTTTATCCGTACCGTTGTCCGTGCCGAAAACCAGCTCCCTTAAATTTAATTGCTTTACCAATTCTCATCCTTTTTAAACAATAAAAATTGTCAATTTTTTCCAATTTTTCTTCCACTCCTAATGTTTCTCTCACATCTTTAAATATTTGTTGGTTATAAAGATTTTAAAGTTTAAAAATATTTATCTAAAAATATTTTTTTTAAAAAAATATTATTATAATAATTATTTTTTAAAAAAAATTACGTTTCAGCACTCCTAAATTCGAAGTTTGTGACTTACTATTTCGAAATACGTTTTCGTGCCGACGTGGCAACGTGCTTGTGCCGTCATGTAGCATATTTCTTGAGGGTTAATCGCGCGATTGTAAATTTCGAAGGCTGATATGCAATTTTTTTTAAATTTTTTTAATATATATTTTTTAAAAAATAGTTGTACCCCAAAAATCAGTGACTGCAGAAAAGGACTGTGCAGCAGGAAATGTCCTACTCACATCAACAGAGAACATAAGCTAGGAACAAATCCAGCTCACACAATCTTTTGGAAACACATTTATGAATGTGATAGGGGACCCTTATAATTTTGATTTTATGTAGAAGGCTTGTATGTTTAAGGGCATACCCTACCAAATTAGGGTTAGGGTTTTTTCTTGATCCCTCTCTTGGATTCCTCGGTGCCTTGTGAAATCGGCACCCTTCGTTGTCGGCCCGCATTGTTAAAAAAAATAATACAGAAAGAGTAAAAGTAGTAATAACTTTGCGAAAATAATTTTAAGACGTGTTACAGTACCACTGTCCTTAAGACTCTATTCGTTTTCATCAGATAGTATAATAGGGTTTGATCGGTAGAATCGGCGGTGTTTTGCACTGACGATACCGAAACGCTGAAAGCACTGGTATTCATAGAACTGGGGCAGTCCTAGTGCTTCTGCAGTAGGCACTATCAGAGATGATCATTTTATTTTTTGAGAACAGTAAAGGGAATCAATATTACTGTGTTCCAATTCAGATACTGCTGCTTATATTCAATGGAATTCGAAAAAGAGACTTCTTAAAATCGCCTGCAGTTACAATTTCCTGATTCATCCGTTTTTGAAATTCAAATTTAAATTTCAAAAATATCCTTTTAAAATTTTCTTAAAAAAAACTGCAAAAAGGGGATCTAAATACTATCTTTGACCATAAAATATTCAAAACCTATATACGTGAGCTACGTCGCAATAACCAATCAGCCCACTTTGACCAAGTTATAGCCTATTGTGGGAAATCATATATAAATCAAATATTTATTCATATTTAGTCAATATGTGACTAAATAAGATAGCTCTTATAAAGGCTTTTGTCAAAGTGGAACTAAAAACGATGAATATTTTAGTTCACATAAACTTTTTAGTCTGTTTTATAAAATATTTTATTAATAAATAACTTATTTATATTTAAGCTAGAGTGAAACTTTGTTCTACTTCACATGCTTTGAACCCTAACCATCTCAATTCAAAAAAAAAAAAAAAAATTTATCGTGAAAACTTTTACCCGTAGTTGGACTACTTTATATGATTATATCATATGGACTACTTTATCTGATTATAATATATAAATTTACAGATAATACGGATTAATATTTCACTAATTGAGCATGTTATAATACATGATCATGTATATTTTGAATTTTCAGCTTCATTTCCACACAAACTTGATAGAATTTTTGAGCATATGATAATACATGATTATATATATTTTAATTTTTCTGTTTCATTTCCATCCATTTCAATAAGACCAAGTTTAATTGGTTGAGGGGAAAAAAAAAAAGAAATCAAATTAAGATAAAAAGAAAACAAAGTTAAAAGGGTTGGAGGCCTTAGAGCCATCCAATATAAAATTGGATCAATTTGGGCTACAAGGCTGATGTTTAATGGGCCAGTCCTTTTGATGAATATATTTATAGATTTTATATCAAGAAATAGGTCTTTATATGTGACTCTATAAGTATGTATTTCATTCATTAACAAGTTTGAAGTTACATCAGGTTTGGTGCATCGGAAAACGGGTTCAGATTCGGGTTGTTTTTATGGGTATGATTCGGATTTTTTACCTCAGGTCGGATCGGATCGTATCGGGTTCGGGTTAAATTGCCATCCCTTTGCACAGATGTCACGTAAAACACGTTTTTCATCATTTCCATGCGCAAACGCATTCTCCGAGCGTTTTACAGTCACGAAAAATACGCTTTCTATAATTTTCTTGCGCCCTTCTGTATTATTCTCAAGCATCGTCCTTTTATAATAGTATTTCATTTATCATATGTCAAGGGGCAGATATGCCAAATTAAAGATGGTATATGTGTGCCATTTTTTGATATCCAGTTGTTCAAATGGTCTTTCTAATATATTATTATTTTTTTGTAAATATGGATAAAAGTATTATTTAAAAGAATTTTTATTTTGTAATATAAATATAGTTACTTTTATAATATTTATAATTCTAAGTAAATTAGTTGTAATAAATAAATTATTATTTTGATTAAATTATTATATTTTATTTGATTTTAATATTAATTATTTAATATTTTTTAAAATAAAATTTTATTTTTTTTTAAATTAATACAAATGCTAGGTATTTTGTTAGAATATATATATATATATATATATATATATTATATATATATATATATAATATATAAGTATTTATAAAATTAAAAAAAAAAAAAAAAAGACATACTAAAAATTTGAACACCCTACTAGTATACTTTCGTACACTATTTGATGGTGGACACAGGACATTCCACTTTCGCGGTGACAAGATAAAGCACAACTCTCACCATTCGCGAACTTCTCCTGCGAATCCATGGCGCCACCGGCGGCCAACCTGCTCCTTCTCTCCTCCTGCACATGCATATCCTTCTTGCCCACCACCTCCACCTCCACCTCCGTCACCGCCGCCTCTCGCCGCCGCACCGGCGCCGGCGTTTCCTGCTCCGCCGCCCCCGAGCCTGAGGGCGTTGGCGCCGCTACGCCCACCCGCGGCGACCTGTTCCTCCAGCGCCAACAGGCTCTCTCCGCTGCTGCGCTTGTGCTCAAGCATAATAAAATCTCTGTGGAGAGCGAACCCAAGAGGAAGAAGAAGAAGAAGAAGAAGACCGCGGAAGTAGATCCCAATGTGGCCGTGTGCTACGGCTGCGGCGCGCCGCTTCAGGTTGTCGAAATTGATGCGCCGGGGTACATTGAACCTCCGACCTACGAGCTGGTAAGTTGAATTTACTCATTTATAGGAACACTCAGGAATGATTGCCTCCGGTTCGAAAACCCGCCTTTGCCAATTTGACGAGTAAGTATAATTAGGGATCTGTTTGTGCACCGACATCTCTCACTGCGACAGTTGTAGTGTGAGATTGGGCCCGTGAACGATTGCAAATCATCTTGTGTTGGTGTGACACCATTGCTGCCTGCCAGGTTGAGCCAGGTCGGGTTTTCCAGATAAGGAGTTGTCCAAATTCGATTTTTTTATTTTTTTTAAAAAAATTTAGTAGTAAACTTTGTGCGTGACTATAATTAATTTATGAAAATAATTATTTTTAATTAATATAAATGTGTGCTGATACCTATACAAATCATCTGGTACAGCCAATATCGATATGGATACCATATTTTTCACAAGGAGTAAGTGTTTGTGCCCCTCGCAAGGGTCACTCCTATGTTGTGCTATGCCTTCACAAGGAATGAGAGTTTGTGCCCCTCGCAAGGGTCACTCCTACGGCACGCTATGCATCCGTCTGCACCCTCCTAGTAACGTGCACCTCTCGACTAGTGCATAGTACATGAAGGAGCGACCATAGGAATGATCTGTACTATTTTTTGTAATGTACTGAAGAGAAGTTAAGAATTTTGTGTTTGGTTTTATAGTTTAAAAATTGATAAACGCGTAATGCAGAAGTGTGCCCCTCATGTAGAAAAAGTGGTGTTTTTGTCATCGAATTAACTGATGGGTACATCGGTCCGATGCCCTAGGAGCTGGTGAAATTGGGGAATTGGGTTTGAGAGCACATTAGCGGCTATTTGAGTTTTACAACTCCGTCAATTTGTGTTTCTATGAGGGTGGGTTCTTTAGTTTTACATTGTAGAAGTATGTACCTGTACCCTTTTTTCTTTTTGTGTTTTTCGATGTTTATGAGTTATCAACCTTCTCTTTTATGTCAAACAGTCACGTAATTATTGGTTTGACTTTAATCATAACCCCTCGTGTCTCTTCCTTTGGGTTATTATGTTCATTGCCCTTGTAGGGAAGCATACCGAGCTCGATGTTTAGTTGAAGAATTGGATGAAAAAAGGCCTCACAGAGGTGGTAGGGGGGCCATGCCAATTCTCCACTATTTAGAAACATTGGGCCTCTTCTAATAGGCCTCAATTGTAATGAGATTTTTTTCCTGCTCCGTAAACATTACAGAAATTACCCTATGCGAATGGAAAATCATCAAACATAACCTTGTATTTACTAATTTCAGGCATGAGCACAAATCTACTCCTTGTTTGTGTGACAGTCAAAGAACTTTGAAACTCTGGGTAATAAATAGGGGCTCTTACCAAATTAAGCAGTCAGTTTTAGACTCTAGAGACAATTGAATCTAAGATAATGGTTTATATATTTTATCATAAAGTATGCCCACTAATTCTAAAGCTAAAGTTAATAGAAAGCCACTCAGTTTTGGCGTTTCTCGGTAAATGATGCCAAGGAGACCATAATTATGAAAGCTGCTATCAGCAGGGTTTTAAAATTTTAATTGACAATGTGGGATTGTGAACTTCAATTGTCAGTTGTTTACTTCTGTTTCTATTGATTAACGGATGAAGTGTGTCTTGAGCACGTATTATGATATTGGTTCCTTTTGACTTTTCTCCAAGCTAGATGTTCAAAGGTCGACGTCTCGTTGCCTTACGATTTTGGTAGCGGTAGAGTTTCTTTTTTTTGCCCGGATAACAAACGATGTACTTTCGGTGTTGAAAGTCTTGGTTACAGTTGGCATCACAAGTAGATTCTTCAATAATTTTTTTTAAAGAGCTTGAGCATTTCGTTCCTTTCATTTATCTTCACAACATGCAGAAGAAGAGACATCGCCAACTCAGAACTGTGCTTTGCGGTAGGTGTAGGCTCTTATCTCATGGGCGCATGGTAACAGCTGTAGGAGGGCATGGTGGTTATCCTGGTGGAAAACAATTCATCTCTGCTGAAGAACTGCGTGAAAAGCTATCTCATCTACGCCATGAGAAAGTGCTGATAGTTAAGCTTGTAAGTAGAGACAATGAACTTTCATAATTGTAGATGCAGAATGGCCGTAACCTTTCATTTCACTTCAAGGCTTTTAGCCTAATTTCCTGTTTTATGTGATTTTGTGCAATAGGCAGCTCTAATAGTTCTGACTTATACAGAAAATGTGTTCACGATATTTGCTGACTGTACCAACTCCTGTAGTTTATCTCACCTATTACTGAATCCAAGATTTGAAAATTATGTTTATAGTTACCTTCCACTTTGGAAAACAGGAATGTACTATATATCCTTGTTGCAGTCATATTAATTGGTGTATGGCATATATTTAACTCCTACTCCATTGATCAACTATTCTCATTGTGTAGCATGTATTGCAGTCTTTCTTCATTGATATCAGGGGCAGTATGTTCTTCCTAGAGAATCTGTGTAGCATATATTAATATTAGTGGCTTAGATTTTTATGATGTCAATAATGCTTCTGCCATATGCAATTAGAAAGAGTACATGCAATGGACACTATCATCACAGAGCTTTTTAGATGTGTGAGAGAGAGAGAGAGAGAGAGAGAGACCATTTCATATAGCACAATTTAGATTTGTATATTGCAGAACATAAAATTTCTAAATGCAAGTACTAGTCTCTCGTGAGAGAGAGAGAAGAGAGAGAGAGAGAGAGAGAGAGAGGAGAGAGAGAAGAGAGAGAGAGAGAGAGAGAGAGAAGAGAGAGAGAGACCATTTCATATAGCACAATTTAGATTTGTATATTGCAGAACATAAAATTTCTAAATGCAAGTACTAGTCTCTCGTCAATATTTTTAGCTATATAGCATGAAGCTTATGTTGAGCGTTTCTTCCATTTTACATAGGTTGATATTGTTGACTTCAATGGCAGCTTTTTGGCACGGATCCGTGATCTTGCTGGTGCTAATCCAATCATATTGGTTGTAACTAAGGTAATTAACTCCGTTACTTGTTATAGTTTTGACATTTTGGCTTGTTCTTTTACTTAGTGGCATTTATAGTTAAGATAGTTTGTCATTGGCTTTATCCTATAGGTTGATCTCCTTCCTAGAGATACAGACTTAAACTGCATTGGAGATTGGGTGGTTGAGGCCACTGTTAAGAAGAAGCTGAAGTAAGCACTTTTTTTCTTTCTGCTATCAGTATGATACTTATCCAGATTTTACTGTTCGTATATTACTAAACACTGTGTATCTCTCTAGATACTTTTTGATCTTTACTTATCGACCTAGCCACTTAACATTGATGTTCCTCAAAGTAAGCTGTCTAGTGTTACATATAAGTAATGGCTTTACTAGGCACTTACATTGGGCTACAATTTCTTAGGAAATCCCTTTGTTTGCACAAAATTGAGATACTAGTGAACATATTTGAAAGTTCCTCGCATAGAAAATTTAATTCATCATCTGCAATATCAATGGATTAAATTGGATCAAGATGCTTATAGTAATATGTAAGGATTAGATCATATTCTTTTCCCAGTTAACTAGTAATTATTTTTATTCTTAGTGCCTAGCAATTCTTGGGATCTGATTTACCTACGCTTAACTTCCTATAATGGAACATTGGTACTTCAGCTCTTGCTCTAACAGTTTGAATAGTGTGTAAATAATTGAGGAAATTTACTGGAGACGTTATAAATTGAGGACTATCTACGCATATATGTGCAAGTTTTCTGTGGTCTTCTAGTATGTGATGACTGCTTCACGTTGTATCTATTTGTTGATAATAATCCAATCCATTATGTTCTTAATGGCTAGTAATTCTTGGGAGATCTAATTTACTATCTAACTTGCAAGTTACAAATTCACCATATTCCTTTATTCTCTAATGTTACTACTTAAACTTTTGCACTTACAGTTTGGAATTGTAGGTTAAAAATGTAGACGTCTACTGGAGACATTTTTTTAGGAGGACTGTACATATGAATATGTGCAAGTTTTCTGCTGTCTTCTTCCAATCTGTGATGGTTTCTTTGCGTTCTATCTGTTTGCTGTGAATAACCTATTGCATTATGTTCGTCGGAGTAGGCGTCGTAGTTCAAATTATTTGTCATTCGTTAAGCATATATTCATTCTTAAACTGCCCTTTTTGCAGTGTTATTAGTGTTCATTTGACTAGTTCTAAATCTTTGGTTGGAGTTGCCGGCGTTATATCAGAAATTCAAAGGGAGAAAAAGGTTTGTTCATCTGCTGAAACAGTAGTGCTCTTGAGATGATTAAACCACAAATTAGCCTCACACATTGTTGGACATTTTAAACATTTATGTTCTGTAGGAAGTTTTTCATGGCAACTTTTTCAGAAATATCTAATACTGAATAACGTATGCTTATTAACTGAAAAGACTACTCTGGGCATGTCTATATATATATATATATATATATATATATATATATATATATATATATATATATATATCCTCTCAGCTTGTTTCAACTTGTATTTTGTGAAATTATGATACACGGATTTGTATGCTTTGTGTACTGGTGTGCATTTGTGCATGGCTGTTGGTTACCAAGGCCGAGGGTCGTATTGAAACAACCTCCTCCCGGGTATGGCAGCATGCATCTCTCTATCCCAGAGCTCGCTGGGGTGGGATTTATTATTGGGTTGTTGTTTTTGTTATAGTAGGCTTGTCTATAGACATGTTGGTCTTATAGATTTTCTGCTTCGTTGCTAAAGACCCAACATTTCTCAACTAGAACTTTTTACCATGCATTATTTTTTTTTTGGGTTAAAATATTTTGGATCTTGAATCTAGCAGAGGATTTTCTTTTCTCTCTATCTCTCTCTCCTTTTTTCTTCTTTAGGTACATTTTATCATGTTGACTACCGTAGCTGACTTTAGTTTCTCTTCTTCTATGCAGGGCAGGGATGTCTATATTCTGGTGAGTTCTCTTTTCTTTCTTAAGTTCAACTTTGAAATTGTCCAGGCAACATCTTATCATGGTTTTCTCTGTTAATGAATGTCCAGTTATACTTCAAAGGAAAGGAACCATTATATGGATACCATCATAAAGACAGCAGGTTCAGTGATGTCAACGTTAGAACTTAAAATAGGTAGAGACAAAATGGGTTTGAGGCACTAACATCCATAGGGCTTTGCAGTAACTATTATTCAAGTTACAACTGCGTATACACCTGAAAAGGATCCCACAAACTTCTTACGCTTTTGGATGATCTAGATGTATAGTTTGTTTTACTGTAATTGAACAACTCTCTTCAAAGATCTGAAGAAACGAATGGAGCTAGTTTAACAAGTGTATTGCCTGGTTATTCATTAACCTGCCATTGCAGCTGGTAACCATTATATGAGTAAGCGTATAATAGCTCAATCTGAAAGATGGTGATTAGTGGTTTCTTTCTAAACGAAGTTGATGGCCACATTTGAGTTTGATGTCTGAAACAAGTGACTAAGGTCAGTTTACATACACTGCACGATTGGTCACAATGAAGTATGCAACTTTCACAGCACATTTTATTTTGCAAATCTCTATTGGTGAATTAAATTAGAATTAGAATTTCAAGAATTACAACTTTGCAGTGCAGCATTAGACTTTTCAATCTTAATTTTTTAAGGCAAAACCAAACTTTGAGTAATGCTCGCTCTAGAAACTCCTTAAAAACCATCCAAAACTGGATTGAACCCTCTCTCTCTCTCTCTCTCTCTCTCTCTCTCTCTGCGAGGTGTGAGGGTTCTATCCTTTTCTAGGTGGTTTCGTGGTGGAGTTTTGCTGAGATAGTATTATTCATGGACTTTTTTGGAAGAATATGGTCCAGGAAAGAAGGTGCTATTGTTTCTGCGAGGTACTCTAAGAGAAGTGGTTCAATGTGCTGAACAACGTCATAGATACGTATCCAAGACAAATTTCCTTGAAGATTAACATAATTGGCATGTTGAGTGCCATTCAACATGTGCGCAAGCACACATCTTTTTATAATTATGAAATATGAACTAGGCCCCCGACCCGATGAATGAATGGGGGAGCTCTTGGCTTAAGAACTGAGCACTAGGTTCAAAGACTGGTGGTCTCCCTACCTGGAAAAGCGCGGGATTTTCCCGTATGGCAAAAGTGCCAAGTAGGAACATGCGAAGCACGTGTGTCAGTGTTGATTTCCGATAGACCTAGAGCTAGGGCCACCCGAGGGTTTATCTCTCATGCACGCTTTCAAAAATGGGCTTGGTACGGGTTGGGTTTCCCCTTGTTAATCTCAAAAAATAATTTTATGAAGAAGAGACAAAACCTTCTAGATTCAAAACACTGCAGCTGTTCAAGATTTAGAGAAAGGATATATGAAATGTAATTGCCAAAAAAAAAACTTTTGATTCATGCTTTTTTCCTTTTTCTTTCTCCTTAAAAAAAGTTGGTTTTAAGCCTGGTTACAAACTGTATTTCGAGTTTATATTAGAGGTGGATAAAGTTGTAGTTTCTGTGAGGACTGCTGCTTGTGAAATAGAGGCTACTCATAGGAAGGGATGTTTAAGCACAACCTTGATATCCGTAGTCTAAATATTTATGCTTATATGTTCCTTGCTTTAAATGTACAAGATTTCGAATTTTACAACGAATTATTGTAACATTAATTGAATGGCTTGTCAAACCGAAGAGAAAGTTGCAAACTTTCATGAGATGAAACTCACTTGAAAAACCTTTTCCAGTGGCCAACAAACTTTTACAAATATAACACACCGTCATGCATCTGACTTTATCGCCTTTATAACTTTTCTGCTTATGTGAATTCTTTCGATTATTCTATTCCTTTCCACACCAATATTGCATTTATTTTAGGATATCTTTTGTCAGGGATCAGCAAATGTTGGGAAGTCTGCTTTCGTCAATGCTTTGCTTAGTAAGCTTCTATATTTTGTTTTCTCTTCTTTTTTCACTCCTAGAAGCTGCATAAAATCGACCTTATGGCAAGTTGTATGCTTATCAAGAACCTGCTGAACATGGAGTAAACTTGGAGTCAGTGTTGCTGCTATCATATGTCATTCTTAACTTCTATTTAACCGACAACAATTTCAATTATCCATGATAAAAAAAAGTAAAAAAGAAGAATATTTTCTTACCTTGAAATTCTCATCCATGCCAAATATCTTTACTTAGGAAGTTCAGTGTGTTCATCATTCCTTAATAAATTGTCTATACAGTATACTTGTTTTGGTGGCCTGTTACCTTATTGCTGCAACTACTTTCTTAGTGTAGACAAATCGAACTACTTGTTGAGTGGAGGCAAATCCAAGAAGCATTGCTGTTGTTCCCAAGTATTCTCTGGCTATGGCTAATTTCTGTAAAGTTGCCAACATCTGGCGTTCTTACTTTAAAGTTTCAAAGAAAAAAGTGGTCCATGCACTCTGCCACTGACTTGGCATAGCAGTAGTCTTGTGGTAAGGTAACTGCTAAGTAGTAATATGATGTGAGCCAATTCCCTCAATGGTGTCTTTCACCGTAATTGGTGTAACATCAGCTTGTAGTGACTTAGGATAATTAACTCACGTCGCACATTTATGCTCGTTTATCATGAAAGTTTTTTTTTTTTTTCTTTAATGACCACTTGCAAATGCTGTTATGGCAAACAATAGTTGCCACATGGCAAGTAAATTCCACATCAGTTGGTATGGGGATGTTGCATCTTTATTGCAGGTAAAAGCCAAAATGTTTTGTAAGCACATTGATCAACCAACAAAACGAAAACTGCAGGGATGAATTATGTCACTAATTTACTCTGATTCTTATGTTTGTAAGTAGAACTAGGAGCCTTGTTTTTGTCATGTTGCTCTGAGAACAGAAATAATGACTAAGGGATTGCATGTTCCTTCTAGAAGAACCAAAAATCCAGAAGTGAGGACTCGAATTTAACGCCCAATACCTCGTGAGATTCTCTTTGTATTGGTTCTTCTCATTACATAGTTTCTATAGAGAGGTTAAATCTCTTAGCATCCCTATGCCGTAACTCAATTAAATTCTGAGTTACTAGGGAATCAAACATCTGAAATACCAAAAACCAAAAATAGCAGTAGTATCTACATGATGTAAGCTTGCGTTCTCTACCAGAATAAAGTTGGAATAAAAATGAGAAAAAGCTTATGAATGTAGATTATATTTCATTCGTTTACATCTTTATTCTATGTTTATCCTTTACACTTGCTTAATAAAGAACACATAAGATTAGCACCTTGCTGTCGTACTTGTAAACTACTCTTTCACCTAACGTGAGACAACTACTCTTTCACCTAACGTGAGACAACTGTTTTGGTTGTTGTAATCATCACAGTTAGCGTGGATAATTAGAGCTCATCTTTTGTTTCTTCCTTTGTTTTTTCTCCTTTGATTGCAATAAAGTTTTTCAGGGTCCCTTTTCGCATGGATACTGTATGACTTTTTAAGCACTCACCTAGTGCCATACTGCCGCACCCGTGGGTATGGACACTTGGGTGTGATCCTTCAATTATAGTTGAAAAACGTGGAAATGTTGACACACCGGTATGGGAAATTTTCCACAGATGACACTTGTAACGGGTTCAAGCAATGCCCCATGATGATCTTAAAAGGTGGAGATGCATTCTTTATCTTGAATTTAGAAACTTAATGTCTCATTATGTAAAGACTGAAAATTGAAAGAGAACGTTTGAGAGCGTTCTTCTGCCATACCAAAATTTTAACATATCATGTTTTAATGTTTAATGCCCTAGAGCTATTACAGTGTTCTATTTTGCATCTCTTTTCTTTTCCTATGGAAACTCCTCTGCAGCATTTTCAATTGAGTTTGTTCTCTAGAGTATTGGAAGAAATGATATAGTCACGCTTTCAATACAATCTTACATCGAATCACTCATTTGCCTTAAGACTTCTGTGATTGTGTTCTTTATATTTGTTCGAATGGTTGAGTATGTTGCATTGTATATGATATTATAGTTCTTGGTAATATTAGGAATGATGGCTGAAAAGGATCCAGTCGCTGCAGCGGCTCAAAAATACAAGCCAATGCAATCTGCTGTTCCTGGAACGACCCTTGGCCCTATCCAAATTGAAGCTTTCCAAGGAGGAGGGGTGGGTATTCATCTCTTTTGATCTTTGATTACCCTAGATTTTGCTCTATTGACACTTGGTTCTTATCTTTGCTCATGAGTAAATATTGGACAGACTAAGCAGTGCAAAATTGCATGATTTTGTTCATGTAATGCTGTTTTTTAGGGATGCAGCTCTGTTGAGTCATTAGCAGAACAACTATGTCATGTTTAATACTCCCATGCACTCAAAGTTCTGGTGTTTGGAAGTTGCATGAAAGCTAAAATTCTTAACTGCAACTAGAAAGTAGCTTTGCTGAGTATTTGCTATTTAGGACTAACATGTATTGTTCTTTTTTCGGTAGTATGGATAGTAGGATTTTCTAGTAGGCAATTTGCCTGAGTTACTCAATTCACTTGAAAAAGGATTCCACTTTCTAATTCAAAAGGGGTATATTTTTCTACGCCACAGAGTGATTAAGAAATGCAAATTTCCTTCTCATTTGGCCGAGCAGTGAAGTGATGAAAGCCCTAACCGGTGATCAGTTATGGGCCAGTTGTTGCGGCAAGCAGTGCTGCAGTTGTGGGGTAGTTGTGGTGGCAAGTAGTGTTGGCATATCTGGGGGCGGTAGGGCGATTGTAAGCTGGTTGGCGATCTTGTTGGTGCCACATGCGATCCCTCTAGTAGGGCTTAGATTCGCTAGAGTATATGTATAACATAATACAAGCTCGATTTGTGTTGCGACCTATAAATTTGAGTGGTTTATTGGTCAAACTACATTCAAGCCATAATCGAGCTTTTCTTTGAGCTCAAACTAGATTAGGCTTCAATCACATCATATTTAGGGATATCTGTAATTTTGATGGCCATTATTCCCATATGTTGGAATTTAAAAATAATATTAGTATTACTGAGCAATGCACATAATACTTCTTTTGTGCTGTAATTGTTACATTCATGTTGTGAAGCATGTATACGTCCTTGTCAAATTCTAAAAAAGGTCTTATTTATGTCAAAAAGAAAGGACTAGCAGTATTATTTCTGCATTCTATGAGGTTCATCCGCTTTCCTTCTTTGAGTGGTTTATTAGATCGTGATACTCTTTAATTTTTTTTTTCAAATAATCGGTGTTTAGGTACCCTCATCTATGTGTGTCTAGATACATGAGCGTATGTGTATATATAGACATCTAGATGTATTGGAAAAGGACTTGATTGTGTATATGACAACAACAAAAACAACCTAGTGAGAAATCTTGCTCAAGCGAGGGTAGGATGTATATAGTCACGCCTAGCCGTTTTTCTAGGATCCTCAGTCTGATAAGCACCCAAGCACACAAGTTCACTTTGCAAGATTTACAAGTAACAGAGCTAAAACAACCAAAGAGAATATCTACACAACATGTAGGTATGAAAAGGGTTAACAACAAAGAACTAGAAGAAATAAGGGCTCACCAAGGCAAAAACAAGAGACAATTTCAACCTCCTAAGTCCGTTTCACGATTGTATCAGTATCACTATTCTTCGCTGTCTTTTAGCATAACCAAGAACTAACTCCTCATGAAGGTCTAGGTAGATAAGATTCTGTCGGATGGTTTCTCTCCAAGTATTTTTTTTGTGGCCTACTTGTTGTCCTTTTTCACTCGTTAGTTGATCCGTTACATCTCTAAATTCTCTACTAAAGTGTACATTTATTGGTCCATGTCTCACATGACCCAACTGCTGCAACTGCTTTCTCTTCATCTTCTCTTCATTGGAAGCTATCCCCAGTGTGTGAATGAACAATTGTTCTAATTACTTCAACCTAGCTAGTTATTTCAAGTTTGCGTCTAATTTGAGATGATATGCTGGTTCATCAGTCTATGTGGTTCTATGGGAGATTGAAATTGAGTCATTGAGGTCCAAATACCTTGAGCGCTACAATTTCAAGATGCATTTCATTGTTACTTCTGAGGGTACTATTTATGTCTCCTTAATGGATGAAGATGGTTCAATGCATTAGTCTCCTGGTGATCAGTTCACCATTTACACTTACTGTTAGCTTGGGTGAGCATTTGGGCTTTGTGCAGGCTAGTTGGTTTGGAAAGAAAAGATTATGCAGGATACAATGTACAATTGAACTGGCATGTTGCTTTATTATTTATTTCTTTTAATTGTTAGAAAACATGGCTACTTGTTTGGTACTCAACAGACATTTGGAAAAAAAGGAGTTTATGTACTCAAGGCCAATAGAATGAATAATTGATGTCATTCAAACTGTGGATGATTTGGAGTATAACTTGATACAGCATAACAATGTTGTCCTGTTCTCTAATCACCTTTAACTGTCTCTAGCTGTCACTGCCTTGAATATCTCCAATCCGTTGATCCCCCTTTTGTTTGCAATTCAGTTATTGATATTCTTTCTTAACAATAAAAGATAAAAATAAATAAATACATTCTTTCAAAAAGTTCCATAACTTGCAAAATAGCAAAATGAAAGGCATGTGACCTTTTTTATGTATTCCTCTTCTGCTTTTGGTCACCTTTGCCCTTTAGAATGATTCGTTATAAGCAAGTATGGTGAAATGAATTATTATGGCGGAAGGACTTTTTGGCTTATGTGACTACTTTGTATTAATGCTCAGTTCACAAGGATTTGCATTCATTTTTGTTACTAATCTCTTAAATTTCACAAGACATATCTGTCTACAATTTTATATCATTATGTTTGTTCTGCTGTAGAATTTTTGAGTAGTTTTAGTTCCGTTGTAAAACCAACGTAGTTTACATTTCAGCTTGCGTTGAGATCAACTCAATATTAAATAATGTAATAAAGTCTTTCTATCAATCGGTAGTATCGTGATAGCAGATCTTGATACTTCATCCCTTTTTTTTTATTTATTTCTGTTTTCTTTAATTTGGACAGTTGTTCTTATGATTCCCCTTTTGTGCTTTTGAATCGGCATCGTCTGTTTAGTGTACATGTTTCTGAGACTTTCTTCCACAGAAATTGTTCGACACGCCCGGAGTGCATCTTCACCATAGGCAGGCAGCTGTTGTCCATTCAGAAGATCTTCCTTGCCTTGCTCCTCAAAGTCGTCTTAGAGGACGATCCTTTCCTGTATGTTGATTTCATGTTGGTGTGCTTGTAAGATAATTAGCTAAGGTAATACTGGAAAGCTAATGCATGCTAATGGTATCAATTTTTGATTGTGTGATCATTCTGAATGTTCAGGTTGATAGCAGAGCAATGGCCGGCACAAAAGCTACAAGTTTGAATGGCTTTTCATTTTTCTGGGGAGGGCTTGTCAGAATCGATGTCCTCAAGGTCCATTCAAATGTCATAGATGGCTATTAATTATGATTATCTGTATAACAAGAGCGCGCATAACATTTAGTGGTCGTTTATAAAATTATATATTTTGGTACCAGCAGTCCCTTCCTCAAACACGATTAACATTTTATGGACCACGAAAGCTGCCAATCTATATGGTTCCGACTACAAAGGCAGATGAATTCTACCAGGTATTTGTCATTTCTTTTTATAATAAAAATAGGACACCCTCCTTTATTAGTGAATACTTGTGAAAGTAAAACTAAACCACAGATGACTGAATTATTTGGAAAAACACATGAAAGGCTAAAACCAATACCACGAATGTATATGGGAAAAAAAGATCCAAGGGTAAAAAGAAAAAAGAAAACACTAATAATCTTTCACTAAATGCATGAATATGTTTCCTGGTGTGTGCATGTTGTGGATACATATGATGTAATAGATAAAATGGAAATGCTAAAAGTGTATTGTCATGATAGTCTAAGATTATTTTATATCTCAGGAAGAGCTAGGGACTTTATTGACACCACCTACTGGGAAGGAAAAGGCAGAAATGTGGATCGGATTACAGGCAGTGCGACAGTTGCAAATAAAGTCAGAAGCTCTGAACAGGTGATGTTACACCCTGATTCTATAATTCTCGCAAATTTGTCATGCTATGTGGTCCCTTTAGTACCATTGTTTAATACTGCAAGTTTATTTTTTTTACTACAACTTTAGAGAAGAACAGGAGGTAGGATCCTCTCGTATATCTACTGCAAAACTATTTATGGTATAATATTTTTCTGCCTGTACATCGAATTGAATCGCATTACTGACATTAGTAATTTCTTTATTCTATTTCTTTGTTTTTGCTTGTTTATTTACTCCCAGTTACAATCATTTCATTTTATGAGCAACAGTTAATTTTTACTATATTATGAGCAATTCTTAAATGCTTGTTTATAGTAAAACATTTTATGAGCCATTGCTTGCGTTACTGTGTACTTGCTGCCCACTTACAATCACAGTTGCATGCTTTACAACTATAAAGCATATTAAGAACAAGCATTATATTTTTCTTCCTTAGTTCTCGCATTAATCAAACATTTTAAGTTTCGTTGGCAAGTCCGTCCTTAAAAAAAGAATTCATTAGTTCTGCATCGTTGCTGATTTAGAGTAGTAGTCCTAGCCATTGCAATCCGTTGATGCAGTAACTGAGGATTATCTGTAAAATTTTGCCCATTTCAACTAAGGGACAAGTATGTGCTGCATTTATAAACCAAGGAAAGCTAAGGTTTAAAACGTGCAAAATATCGATTAATATTCAATTGCCATTTTTGTCAATCCACCATAAACAAGACATTGAAAGAGGTAGGAGAACCAACACATTGAGAGAGGGGGGTCCGTTGGCTCTAGCATTGTCTTTTCTCTGTAGCAGTAGTTTGTTTCAGTATGATCGGAAATAAGCATACAAATTTAATCCTAACTTGGTGAACATGGCAGACATGATTTCTCTGGTCCAGAGTTGTCAAATGCTGACTATATATACTATGGAATAAGTCAGTTATAGCTTTGCAAACTAATCTACAATACTCACGGAGAGAGAGAGAGAGAGAGAGAGAGAGAGAGAGAGGGGCGGTGTTCGTTGGCTCTAGCATTGTCTTTTCTCTGTAGCAGTAGTTTGTTTCAGTATGATCGGAAATAAGCATACAAATTTAATCCTAACTTGGTGAACATGGCAGACTTGATTTCTCTGGTCCAGAGTTGTCAAATGCTGACTATATGTACTATGGAATAAGTCAGTTATAGCTTTGCAAACTAATCTACAATACTCAGAGAGAGAGAGAGAGAGAGAGAGAGAGAGAGAGAGAGAGAGAGAGAGAGAGAGAGAGAGAGAGAGAGAGAGAAGGTTCGATGCATCTGGCCTTGTCTGTAGCAGTAGTTTGTTTCAGTATGATCAGAAAGGGAGGGAGAGAGAGGGTTCGATGCCTTTGGGCTTGTCTTTACTCTGTAGCAGTAGTTTGTTTCAGTATGATCGAAATATGCATACAAATTCTGTTTTTACTCTGTAGCAATAGTTTGTTTCAGTATGATCGAAATATGCATACAAATTCTGTTTTTACTCTGTAGCAATAGTTTGTTTCAGTATGATCAAATATGCATATAAATGAACTTGGTGAACATGGTAGACATGATTTCTCTGGTCCAGAGTTGTCAACATGCTGATTATATGTACTATGAAAGTCAATTATAGCTTTGCAAACTCGTCTACAGTACTCCGGTAGAATTTGTATACCGATGTCTACAATATTCCTGAATCAGTAGGAAATACATGCCAGCTGCACTAACAAAATTTATATAGAAGACCGTTTCTGCTTACGTGGACCTAGGAGTTTGGTTTTCTGTACTTGTTTTTATACGTATTCTTCCTCCTTGCTCCGTGCATTTGTTCTTAACGTACTTTCTTTTTCACTTTATGTTTTTAGTATTGTGTTGATTATTTACTGTGTGCATCGCCTTATCTCGTGCTTGGGCATGTGTGGTATGAATTTATGCTCTGCAAACTTGTTTGGTTGTGTGCGTGTGTGCATGAGTGTTGGTTACCTAGATTGAGGGTCCTCGGAAACAGCCTCCATCAAAGTATGGCTGCGTAGTACATCTCATGGTTTTCAGTGCCGGTCGGTACAGCCCGTTCCAAGCGGCACGTATCTGTTCCGGTAGTTGTTGGTACGGTACGGACAAGCACGGCTCGTGTCAAAAGATTTTATATTTGAATTTAAATTTTTATTTTATTTTTTATAAAATAATAAATAAATATATATCGGCACCAGTCGGCACAATCCGTACCGGGCGGCACGTGCCTGTTCCGGCAGTCGTACGGCACGAACTTGCACGACACGTATAAATAAATCTTATATTTAAATATTTAAATTAATTTTTTATTCTTATTTTTATTTTTTATAAATAATAAATAAAATATATCGGCACCGGTTGGCACAGTCCGTGCCGGACGGCACGTGCTTGTTTCGAATGTTGTCGGCACGGCATGAACCTGTACGACACGTGTCAAAAAATTTTATATTTGAATTTTTTAATTAATTTTTTATTTTTATATTATTTTTTTATAAAATAATAAATAAATATATATCGGCACGGCCGGTACGGCACCATCGGCACGGTCGGTACATGCCGGGATCTGAGTTTATCCGAAACTCGACTCGGCTCGGCACAGAAAACCTTGGTACATCCTACGCTCCTCGGAATTCGTTCGGACAGAATTTGTTGCTGGCTGCATTTATTATTGAGCTAATCGTATTTCACTCTTAAGCATAGTGATAATAAAAAGCGTATTACGTGAAAGGAAAAGTAAATTGAAGATTGAAACTGCCATCGACTTCGGCTGATTGAATTTTTCTCGTTATGCAGACCGGTATCTGATATTGCAATTTCTGGTCTTGGATGGATAGCGGTGGAACCGTATGCCATGCAAATGCAAACAAGCGACAGCGAAGAGTCTGCAATGAAGAACACGACTGAATTTCATTTTGCCGTGCATGTTCCAAAGCCCGTCGAGGTTTACATACGCCCTCCTATGCCCGTGGGTAAAGCAGGCGGAGAGTGGTACGAGTACGAGGATTTAACAGAGCAAGAAGAAGAGGCGAGGCCGAAGTGGAATTATTAATTGTTCCATGTCTCATCGATGGTATATCAATTTTTTTTCCTCGTCGATTTTCAGTTTTGATCTTATGCTTCGTTGTGCTTCTGTCATGTTAATGGGATTATTCAGGTTTTTTTTTGAAATTGTTAAAATTACCTACTCATCCTTAGGCCCTTGGGATGGTTAAAAGGATGATGGGCATAGGGATGGGTATTTGGCAGGGCTCCTAATGTACGTCCCCAAAATCATGAATTTATTGAGCTATGTTCCTGCTTGAGAGTGAATTTTGTAATATTTATAGTGAATTTGATTTATTTTTGGATAATTTTGAGAAATATACATAGCTTTTTAGTATATTATTATGCACAGAAATATTGATGTATAATATATTTGTGAAAGATAGACGTGATAGACTGCCTTTTCATATTTTTTTTGGCTTGCGTCAAATTAAGTGTCCGACACGGTTAGTGCGTCGCCTCTTTGAAGATTTTTGGACTTGCTCGTTCGGGTGCCACTATTATCTTATTTTCGTAAAATTTCTCTTTTTCAATGTATTTAATTACTATATGATATTTCTAGAAAAATGTCTAGTATTACAGACCAAAATATATATATGCATAAGTATATTTTTAGAAAAAAAAATTGTGTACGAAAATTAAATTTTGGTCGTGCTTTATAATATTATAGTAGTTTATCAGGGCATAAAGCAAACTCAGCAAGACAGTCGAATTACTAATTTACCTATCCCCAGAAACAAAATATTTGTTTCCACAATTAACAGATAAAAAAAAAAAAAACCAAATACTCAGCTCTATGACATCTGTAAACAAGTCAGCAAAAAAACGCATGAGATATATGTTGTATTCCTTCAAAACCAGGAGCGATAAGGATAATAAAATTTGCAATATTCCGGATTTCATTACGCATAAATAAATAAATAAATAAAATAAATATATATATATATATATTTTCAACACCCTAATTAAAACACACTCGCGAACAAAACTAAACAGGCTGCAAGAAAGATCTCGTGGTTGTCATATGTGTTTGTTACAGAACACAAATATCGTCCTTCCCCGGCGAACAAATGAAGCCTAGCGAGAATCATCGGCAATATGAAGAGCCGAAACAGCTTGCGCTATGAGCACGGGCCAGACATCAGCTCCTTGACTTCTTTTCTCATAGCAAGGTCGATCAAGTGCCCCTACGTGCATTCCCCGTGAGAACGACGATCTGCTGCTGGATCCGAATTTAGCAGAATTAGGGTTCATCGTAATTTGGCGGAATTCATCGGTATCTTCGTCTACAAGGACATGCAGAGCGACCGCTGCTGCTACGGCGGCACCTTCTTCGTCCAACCGCTTCAGTTCCTCCAACTTCTTTTGTTTCTTTTTCTCTAGTTCGGATCTTATCGCCGCAGAAGTTGCAAGAGCTTTCTCTATCCGCCTCTTTTTCTTCTCGGCCTGCTTTTGACGATCAACTTCATCTTTTGCCTGCTTCTTCTTGCCCTTCCTCAAAACTGGCGAAGCTCGGCCACTCCCGGCGTTCTCCATGGCTGCTGTCTAATTGATAAAAATCTAAAATTTGCTTCCACGACGGAACTGATAAATGTCAGAAACCTACGCCCATTCAGGCCTGAAGGAATATCTCATTTTGCGAACAACGCAGTCCCAAAAAGACACGACGGGTGAAAGCATGAGAGAAAAATTATAAATTTGTACCGACGCATTAACCGTAGCTTTCTTCCCTGAATCCTTGCTACCCACCCGGCTGCCCATCTCAATAACGCCAAACTCGGTATATGTGTACTTTGAAGAAGCAATAAGCGATATCAAAACGCTCGATCAAATATCATAAGGCCTCCTACATCAACAAAGGTACACAAAATAGCTGTCAAAAAATTATATGGTAGTAACTAAAATACGAAGAATAAAGCAACAAACGAAGTGTCCGCCAATTTACAATTATCATACTTGGTAGGATTTAACACTTTGAGAACTGCTATTCATCAGGGGCCCCTGACGCCCCTGGTAGGATTTAACACTTTGAGAACTGCTATTCATCAGGGGCCCCTGACGCCCCTGATACGATCTGGGCCGTCCAGAGCACCTCGGGATGGTTAACTGCCACATAGTAGTTATAATACAACATCAACTAAGACACTTAAAACTACGATGATCTTAAAACGAATAATGCGGACACTAATTCTTGATGCAGCGGATATTACAGATTTTACAAAGAAATTGGTTGCTATAGTTGTAGCAAGTTTCTCAATCTCATCTAATATATATAATGCATAAAGACTATATTAAAAAAGGTTCATGGAAGCTGAAAAAGATCTGTCAAATATTTTCAAAGCATAATGAGAGAATGATTTGATGGTAAGTTAAAAAGGTCAAGACTACTACACGCATTGAAAGTATTTAATTTGCACAATTTCCCAAACTCAATGAGCTACAGAGTACATAGTAAGAAGAAAGTTAAGTACTTATGTTTCTTTAGGAGCACTGTTATCTATCAAAAACCTCTGATGGCTAATGCAGTCTGGATCACATATGTTGCACTAGGATACCATACATATCCCGATGTAACATATGTGATTTAGATTGCATCAAGTCTATCGGGAGCCCCTGATGAATAACATTTTCCTATCTTTAAATTCCCATTTGAAAAGCCTCTATTAGACATGTATCATCTTGTACACCATCGGACATCCTACTTTCAATTATCACACACAACAACTTTCAAGACAATTAAGGGTTTAAAATAGATAATTGAACCTCTACTTCATATAGTCAAGTCGAATATATTTTTTGAGATTATTTTGGTGGAACCCGTAATGCGAGCGCACACCCCCGTAGGGACCTCAACCTCGGGAAAAACCCTCACGCCCAGCCCCGACCGACGCTATGGGATCCGAGTACAGACAGGCCTTTCATGAACGTGAGCTCCTGTCACGGAGTACAGAGGATTTTTAGAAAATCCTGCGAGAGATTTCACCCCACGTGAACTCGAACCTGAGTAGTGACGCTTTCTGAGGCGCTTCCCATCCAGTTGAGCTAGCTGCGCTCGGCTAGTCAAGTCGAATATAAAAGAGCACATACATACGACCATAACTCAATTCGAAATGTGGTAATATATAATTAATATTCTTGAAAGTTCTCATTACCTAAGACATTAACATTTACATATACATGTACACAAATGTTGCAACATTGAAACTATTTTTATGAAAATAATATGCTAAACATTTCAAACATACATGTGCACATACATTTCAAACATTTCACTAGAATGATGCCTTTCGTTTGAACACCACAAACACCTTTATTTGCACAATTCAAGGTCGAAGGCTGCCTCTGAATCATACATAAATCTTACAGTAAAATGGAAAACTACAGCGATCAAATAACACACACACATTTTCGTCTATACCTTTTTGTTCCCTTCAATCAAACTACAAAGTTCACTTCAAATTATCATAAAAGAACATTCAATTGGCAGAAATTGCTAGCCATTGATACGTATTAACAACCCCAACAAATAAATCTGGACAAATAAAATATCATTCCTGAATTCCACGACTAGATATATGCAGATTTCATATTAAAAAATGAATTTCTCAGTAGAAATCCAAACCCAGCGTCAAATACCTTCGGGAATTGGAAATCCGCGTCGCCATGTGTCAATCGAGATCCAAAGAGATCAAATTTAGAAGCGAATTAGGCTTCTCCACGAATTGATGATCTGATTGTGGATCTTGACTGATCCAAAGAGATAAAGTCTTGAAGTAGATCGAAGAAACTCTACGAGACAGAGAGAGAGAGACGCCGCACTCTAACGGCGTTATCTCGACGGTTAGGGAAACCAGAAGCCACGTGAAGGGCATTGTCGTCATTACGTCAGAATTTACAAAATCTTTTCAGCACAGGGATACATATATGAAAATTTTCCTTCTTTTTAAAAATTATTTTAATTAATAATTATTTTTTAATATATTAGGAATTTCAATTTTAACTATTTGGAGCGGATTAAAAATTATTTATTTTGGAGTTAGAAGTATTGTTTGGGAAAAAAAAATTTACATAAAGTTTTAAAATTTTAATTTTATTTTTTTTATAAATTATTAATTATATGAATTGGTGCATTTAGGAACTAATATTTTTCTATTAGTACACCATAAAAAATTAAATATCTCGAAATGTAATGGAATGAAATGAAATTGAAATGTAATTCAATCTAACCTAATCTTTTATCCTCAGAGGTCGCCGGAAGATAGTTTATAAGTTATTTTAAGTGCTTTTAAAAGTTTAGGAGTTGTTTGGATGTATATTTGAAATAATATTTTAATTTATATTTTTTAAAAATATATATTTTATAGAGTAGTAAAGTTACTTTGATCCCAACCAAAAAGTTGGTGGTTCGAATTTTAACTTTTTTTTTTTTATAATAATATAAATATCTGTGTAAAATTATCTATTTTAAAACCACTTAACATATAGCACTTTTTAAATTTATTTAGAAAGAATTATATTTCAACTGTTAGAATTAAACATAAAAATATAGTGTTATATATTACAACATGATAAATATGATTTCAGATAATAAAGATATTTTTTAGTTATATTTCTAAAGTTATTATTTTTTCGAGTTTAACATAATAAAAATAATAGTTTGATTTAATAAATTATAAAAATAATTAAATTAACTTCCTCTACTATAGAAATATCTTTTTTAAAAATAACATAAAAATTCTGACTAAAATTTATATATTTTATGCGCCCGACGTAATAGGTAAATGATATTAATAGGATCTTGCGTTTGTGATCATTTTTATATTTGGATGTAGCATCAACTTGAAGAGTGTTGATCACCTTAAAAATTTATCCTTATAAACCGATTTTCATATAATTTTGATATTTGGATAATATAATTTATGATATTTCATTCTATACGTTTAATTTTTACGGATAATTGCTCTGCAGTCCTTACATATTGTTTCAACATCACTTAAATTCTCTCCAAAATTTTTTTTGCACTTTAGTCACTTTGACACCTTCCGATGAATTTTTAACACATTTCGAAAAATTTTTGACACCCCCGACATGCATCCAACATGTTATATTTTGACACTTTTTAGTAAGTTTTTGACACCATTTTGTTCATTTTTAACACCATCCTGATAACAAATAACACATTGACATATTTCTGGTAACTTTTAACACCTTCTTGATAACTTTTGACACCCTTCGCGGAAGGACTTAACTGCAATTAAAATTTAGTTCAGGACCCAAGTGTAATAAAACTTATAATTTTGGACCCAAACGCAACTTTTCCTTATTTTTATTGATTTTGGACCATTCTATGGACCACCAAATTAGAAGAAAAATTAATGATTTTTATTGTTGGGAGGATTTTTAGATCATAGATCAACAAGAATGGAGCCAATCGTCCAGTCCTAGTATTGAATCAAAAAATATCTCATCAATCTACATGATTAAAATACATATATATATATATAATCATTAACCCATAACTATTTTTTTTTGATTAATCACATATTAGTAGCTAAAAATATTGACTTTTCTACAGCTAAAATTTGACCAAGTCCAATTAGTAATATTAATTATATTGTATTAGCGGCTACTAGCTCAGAATAATAAAATTTAAAAAAACTAAATGTATATTATATGAGCCTGGGTCAGTGATAAGTTTTATGTCCATATGTATTCAATATTTGATTTCAAATTTATCAATTCAATTAATATATTACGATATGTACATATGTACAGTATTCTCATCAAAATAATATATTTCAGCAGCTACGATAGTCTTCTAATTTTCAGCAATGCTTCCTACAGGAGGTCGGCCCATTCCTGCCGACTCTACAGCCGTCGGATCGCGGCGATCCGACGGCTGAGATCACGCGCGTGTTTTGGAAGAGCTCGGGTCGGTTTTAGCCGTCGGCTGACATCACGCGCGTGTTTTTGAAGAGCACGGGTCGGATTTTAGCCGTCAGATCACCGCGATCCAACGGCTACGGAGACGACAAAAACGGACCGACCTCCTGTCGAATGGAGATTAGTATATATATATATATATATATATATATATATATATATATCACTAGAGGTCAATGGTTTGACTATTAAATTGGCCCAGGTGGCCTTAGACTATCACATGAGGACCAAATTGGTTGGAGCATGCAAAGATCTTGTGACAAAAACAAATCTTGGGTCAATATTTTTCTTCCAAGTAGAGTGTATTACATCTACATGATTTATAAGCATGATAATGACCTTTTTTTTTTTTTTAATAACGAGGTAAGACCATTCTGATGCACCAATCCCGATATTACTTAAAATATCATTTTTCTAATTACGATCCATCGGTCCGTATTAGATCAATAACGTGCTCTGGAAGAAAAAAAAAATCTAGCATGATGTGTGCCACGATTCAAAAGTGGGGTACTGGCATTATATCAGCCATCACATTAACAATTCTAGCTGAAAATTCGATGAAATTGTATATTCTTTATTTCAGGGCCATCCATTGGGATTCGAATCTGCGACGTGTGCTTCATGAGGTACACACCACATGGACGGGAGACAAGATGATGATGATGTTGGATGATACAATTTTATAATCGGAAACTGGCCCAAGACGTATAGGACGGATGGTTGAAACTTTCACCTTATGAAATTTCATGTTCGAATCCCGCAAGTGCCACCCGTAAGGATAAAATTTTATCCTATTTGTACTCCATGGAGAATAACACGGGCCTTCGGCCTACCCAGATCGAAGGGTTGTGACTTTTCGGTTGGTTGAATATGGGTCGGTGCCATCCGTGGGTTTATCCGTTATACGGTCGTACAAAAGTGGACCGATTACGGACAAATTTTTCTAGATATGCCAAACTATTAAATTCTAAATAGCGGTCATTTTTGCTTCACCATTAATTGAGCCATTTTTTGACTTGCACACCACATTGCACCTCTAAAGTGATTGTTGAAGTTCGAACTCGGGATCTATTACACATAGATGAGAGCCCGCAACCATCATCGGAGACTAGACGATGCATTTCGTCTTTGATATTAGTTATTGCAAAGGACTAAACACATCTTGAAAGTCTCTTACCCGTAGGCGAGCGCTCGTATTAACTCGTCTATATCAAAGTTAGCTCCTGATCAATATAATCAACACACTATATTATTAAAACTGACGATATAATTCGATAATTGTATTTATTCAAGGGACTGATAGTCCTCATATGATCAAATCTCACGTAATACATCGGAATGTATAGAACACAAATATTAGCGCGATACGAATGATTTTAATTATATCGAGAGTTTTAATGGTCCCTACACCATGTGCACACATGAATGCCACCGACTACATAACATTTTATTTGTATTTTTTATATTTTTCATTGTAGTACAACACCAACACATCTCCGTACACAAGGTGGCAGAATCCTAGTGAGGATGGGATAATTGCATATCAGCCCCCCCTATTTTAAGGGTTCGCAGATCAGCCCCCCGAAACGCGTTTTCGGAGGGCTGATCTGCAAAAAAAAAAAAGCAAATCAGCCCCCGGAAACGCGTTTCGGGGGCTGATTTGCCCATAAATGGGAAACGGGGGGCTGATCTGCAAGAACCCCAGTGAGGATCGAAGGATAATTTGATTTAGGTCCTGCTTTCCAGAGTTGTTCCAAATTACCCCTGTATTTCGAATTATTCCAAATTAGTCTGTCTTTCGATTTTTGTGCTCTTTCGTTTTAACTATCGTATTAATAGGTTTTTAAAAACTTTTTAACATAAAAGTTATATATTTTGATGAAATCTACAATTTTCATATTTAACACTTTTTTAAAAATATTTTTAAATAGGTGTTGTGATTCGAAGTATTAATGAGTTTCGGATCCGACCCGTTAGTCCGTTAAAATTTCGAAGTCTCAAAATATCTACATAAAATTTTTTTTTGGAAATATATTGAACATAAAAGTTGTTGATCTTATCAAAATTTATAACTTTAATGTTGAATTTTTTTTAAAAAAATAATAATATGGTGGTCAAAACGATGTGGTTCGAAATTCGAGGAGGGGCTGAAACGGAAAGAAGGAAAACATAGAGGCTGATCACGATAACGTTTGGCCCTCTAGGGGATGATCGCGAAGTCTCCCGAGGATCAACAATAGGATAATTGCATTTCAGTCCCTATTTCAACAGTCTCACATTTTAGTCCCTTAAAACGTAAAAATGCGCCATGTGGTGGCTCTCGCATGCCGCCACGTCGGTGCGGAAATGCGTTTTGAGTGCTGAAATACTAACCGTTTGTTTTGGGGGATTGAAATGCAATTAACCCATCAATAATTGGTGGCCGGCAAAAAGGTGCTGAAATGAAGTGCAAAAAGAACCAACTTTGCATAACCTTTTGGTAGAGAATAGTACATATATATATATATATATATATATATATATATATAATATATATATATATATATATATATATATATATTATATATATGCATTGTTAAAGGTTAGATAGAGTTATCGATAAGAGATGCCCGATAATTGTGCTCCTTCGGGTCAAGAATTCTATAAAAATAGCTGCATACAGAATATAGCTGTGTATATCTTATTATACAACAATTCTGTCTAGACAGAACTTCCTATTAGATTATTGTACTGTTATATATATGATGATTGTATATAAGTTGGCCTTTTGCATACTGTCGTGTTCGTATAATCAGTGAAGCTCGCCAAAAATAAGATGAAACGTCGAACTCAATTGACCGTAAGCGTGTATCATACAATTTAGTTTATATGATTGATGCAAATATGTGGCCATTTGGAGCCGCCGCCGCAATGATATCATTTATTAGATATGAATAAGATTTTCCTACACGATCTTTTTGATCACTTTATCGGACTTGAGCTCGATCCATCCAGCCCTCTCGAGATACATCCTAAAAGGCCGACCCGAATCTATTATTTTATTATTATAGATTAAAGTGGATGGGAGGCTAAAAAATATCTTCTCCATATTGCTCTTGCTTTCTTACTTAAATAAAAAACATATTTTTGGACAAAAATATACATATTTAAAAAAATATATATTTAACAATGGGAACAATATTATGGGTGTCTTTCAAAAATAAACCCCCATGGCCCATGTAATGTATGGTGGAGACATAACCCATGGATTTATGATGTCATAATGCAAGTTCAAGATAAAACAATGAAATTGTAATTAATTTTTTTAATTTTTTATTTATAAGAAGAAATTTAATAAATAATTAAATAACTAGAAAACAAAATTTGGAAGTATATTTCCCAAGATACGGGGAATATATGGGACCATTTGTTTGGACAACTAGATAGGAGCTCTGCTTACCACATTTCTTCACTCATTTTTTCAGATATGTGGAGCATTTATTTGAACTTATTTAACACAAAAAATAAAAATAAAAATTATTTCAGAAAGACTTTAAAAACCCCAGCGTGGCTAGCTCAACAGGATGTGGGCCTCTCAGAAAGCACCATCGCCAGATTCGAGATCGTGTAAGTTGAAATTATCCGCAGAATTTTCTGAAGAAAAATTCTTTATACCATATAGCAGTAACTCACATTCATTTAAGATCTGTATTCGGATTCTGTACCGTCGGTCGGAACTGAATGTAGAGATTTTTTGCGATTTTAAAATTCAATTCTATCACGATAATCTCAAAAAATGAAAAATTTTAAAAATATATTACAGAATCTTATGCAGCTTTACCCTATTCCAAACTATGGAGATGTGCGTTGGTATTTCGAATTTCACCACGATAATTAAAAAAAAAAAAGCTTTAAACATATATTACAAAAACTTATGCATCCTTCCGCATTCCAAAATATTCCAAAAAATGCTACATCTCATCGTGAAGTGCTTGTTCATGTTCACATGATCATACTCAAATATCGTGTAAAAATTTGCACCGTTATCTCAAAATAATATGCTAGATCTCCCAAATCTATAAAATATATTTAAGATTTATATTAAAACCGTTAACGTCAATAAATTATATATATATATATATATATATATATATATATATATTATAAAATCACGGTATCTTGTTCCATCATCGTCCATACTATTCGTGCATTATCGTGGAAATTTATATGCAAAGAAATTAAAATTTCTTAAAAATATAAACAAACATCACAAAAACAAAAGTTTCAAAAAGAAAAAAACTACACAAATTCTTTTAGAAAAATAAATAAATTCATTCCCTTTCTCTAATATATGTCATAATAAAACCATATATACATTTCTTCTCAAAAAAAGGACTCTCACTTCTTGTAAGTGACTTCCCCACCTTTTCCTGCTAAAGTGAATTCCTCAAATTACAAGAAAATTCACTCAAAACAATGAAATTAAAATTTACTAATATAATTTACTAGGACTTTTTTAATTTTATCCTCTCTCACTTACTAATTCAAAACAAGCTCGCCGGCAGCGGCGGCGGCGGCGGCGGGAGGGAAAGAGAGGGTGGAGTAATCGTCGAACAGATCATCGACCACATCTCCGGCGACGATGACGTCATCGTTATATCCGGCGGCTGCAGAGGGTAAGAGGGAAGCTCGGCAGAGGGGGCAGGTGGCGCCGCTGCATCGGCGGAGATTCGCCCACGAGTCGATGCACCGTCGGTGGAACACGTGGCCGCAGCTGGCGAGCCTTCTGACCTCCGACGAGCTCACGAAGTCGTGCAAACAAACGGCACATCCGTCTCCTCCGCCGCCGCAGACCCCGATGTCGGAGAACAACACCGCTGGGTGAGCTCTGTCGATGGCAGCGGACGGCTGCGGAGGAGAGATGAAGGCGGCGGCGGCGGAGGGAGAGTCGAAAGGTAGGTCGTCGAGGATGAGGTCATCGAGGCCGGCGAGGCGGAGGACAGCCGCGATGAGTCGTAGATGGCCGAGGAGTAGGAGCAAGTGGAGAACTGCGCTTGGGAGCTCCGAACAAGCAACTGGAAACCCCATGTTTTCTCACCGAGAAGCTCTGAGGCGGCGGAGGATCGTCTTCTTGCTCGGTTCTATACTTCGACGGAGGAGGCGGAAGAATGAAGGCTGATTTATACAGAGACGAAGACGAAGCAGAAGGGGGAAGGAAGGAGGTGGGTAGCTACTCGCTACGTGTGGGGTAAGTATTTGGATTATTCTATTTATTATTATTTTTAAATTTTTTGTTTATATTTTTAAAATTTGTTCTAACTAGGATTTTTATTTTTATTTTTATTTTTTTGAAATTTATACTTTTTATCCTATTTAAAAATTTTTACTAATGAAAACTATTTATAAAATAATACTTTATAAATGTTATTCCAATTGATTAGACATAATTATTATAAATATTATTCTAATTAATTAGTAAGATTGTGTGCTAAATAATGATTAAAATTTGTTTTTTTTTTTCTAAATGATAAGTTTGAAATTTAAATTCCAATAAGTGAAAGTTAAAAGAGAGTTATCGTATTCTATTTTCGGTCGAGATGTTATAAAAAAATCGAACTCGAAGATCATATACTTAGAAAAGATATAATTTAACAGCTCTCGTTCTACCAAAAATAAATTTAAATAGTTTTTGATATTCTTTTACTTGAGTCATATTTTATTTTTTGGTTGAATCAAATAAAATAAGAGATTTTATTTTATTTTATTTTATAAAATTTTATTCTGATGCTTATTTCCTTTCCAACTACCAGGAAGTTGCATAAGAACATAATATATGTAACATCAGCTGAATTCTTCAAAAATTATCAAGCTCTAGTTAGCCGCGTAGGATAAGCGGCCGGCGGCTCAAGCTTACTAAATAATAATAATAATAATAATAGTTTTATAAATAGGGATTATACCATATCAGCCCCCAAAGATTTCAAAAGTACCAAATTAACCCCTCATTTTAAAAATCTGTCAAATCAGCCCTTTAAACACTGTTTGAACTTTTTTCGGACAAAAATATTTCTATACTCGTTAACAGTTCGGATATTAAAAATATCTATCTAGAAGAATACTTTTTGAAAAAGTTTGAACATAAAAGTTGTAGAGCTCGTCAAGATCTCTAATTTTCATGTTGAATATTTTTCAAAAAATACTTTAAAATAGGTGTTTTGGAGATCCGAAGTGTAACCAGCTCGATCCAAAATCGCTGAAACAGTTTGTATGCCGAAAACACCTATTTAGAAGCATTTTTTGGAAACATTTTGAACATGAAAGTTGTAGATCTCGACGAGACCTACAACTTTTATGTTCAAATTTTTTTCAAAAAATGCTTCTAAATAGGTGGTCTCGGCAAAACGAGAGCATTTTTGTCCGAAAAAAATCCGAAATAGTAACGGAGGGACTGATCTGTCCATTTTGTAAACAGAGGGGCTGATCTGTCCAAAGAATTCAAAATGGAGGGCTGATATGTCATTATCCCTTATAAATATACGTATGTAAAATATTTTATTTTAATTATTATTTAATTATATATATATATATATTTAAAAGTGATTAATTAGGAAGTTGCAAGGATGGTTAGGAGAAGCTTCGTGGAGTCGCTTTTGAAAGGATCCATTTTCTTTGGTGGCGGCGTCCCCGGTCAAGTCCTACTAAGTCTCATTCAAAAATCAACGGGAAATTTGCAGAAATATGCTCTTCTTTAATTAATTTTGGCAGAAATATACCTTTTTTATATGATTTGACAAAAATATATTCTTTTAGTATGAAAATGATCAAAATATCTCCATTCTATTTTTTTATAAACACGCTAAGATTTCTCTCTCTGATAGCCGCCATCATACTTTCTTTCTCTCTCGTTTCTCTATATTCCATTAATACAAATTTAAGCTATAAATTAAATCGTAAAAAAAAAAACAGTCAAAAATTACGAAAAAAATTACAATTCATTCAGCAACAAAAGAGAATCATTATAGATATTTTTTGTGAATTTAGAACGTGCTTAGAACACGAAAATAATTTTTTTTTGGGAACAAAAATATTTAAAAATACTTGAAAACGTCATATAAAATAGTATAGAATACTCAAAACACTTCAAAATAACCCAGAACACATCAGAACACTTCAGAATACTCCAAAACACTCCAAAGCGCCATATAATATAATATACTAACTTATATTTTTTCAAAATTTTTTTAATATGGTAGTTGTATATTTTGATGTTATCTACAATTTTTATATTTAAATTTTTTTTAAAAAAAATACTTTTAAAGTGGTGTTTAGGGCTCTAAAGTTAACGAATACATCTGATTCAGAACGGATTTTTAAAAATCATTTTAAAATTCGTTAATTTTGGAGCCTTAAAATACCACATTAGAAGAATTTTTTTTTAAAAAAAAAATTAACATTAAAATTATAAATAACATCAAAATATATATTAAAAAATGTTCAAAAAAAATACAGATTATTATACATTTCAGAATGCAGCGAGTGGGTGCAGCAGATCTGCATCTGTGAGTTAATTCTTTAAATTTACTGGATCAACTCCTGAAAATATATTTTTAGAGATTGATCCGAAAATCTTTTGAAAATAGGGGGCTATATGGAATTATCCTTTCTTACATTACCATAAGGGAGACTTTCATATCAGCCCCTTAAGTTTCCAAACTTGACGGATAATTCTCTCATTTTTATCCGTTAATTTTAACACCCTAAAATACTTATTTAGAATTATTATTTAAAAATATGTTCAACATAAAAGTTGTAAGTTGTAAGTTGTAACTTTCATGTTAAAATATTTTTTAAAAAATACTTACAAATATATATTTTGAGGCTCCAAAGTTCAGCGGGTTAATGGATTAATTTCAAACCCAATAAGACTTTAAAATCTCAAAACATCTAATTTTAAACATTTTCTGAAAAAATGTTAAACATAAAAGTTGTAGATCTCATCAAAATTTACAACTTTTATTTTAAAATTTTTTCCAAAAAATATATATACAATGGTCAAAATAGTTTTAGCGTGAATATCGATGGTTTTTTTGAAAGTTTAAACAGTAACTAAGAAATCTATGGGTTGATTTGGATAAGTAGAAATAATCTAGGGCTGAATTGGTATTTGCCCTTACCATAATATCATACCAAACCCTAGCATAGGACAGAGGGTACAGATCTGAAGGACATGCAAGGTCACAAACCCTATCTAGTGTAGGTTTTTTAGGGTTTTGAACTCTGACATCCAGCTTGTGGTAGATTGTCTGGTTCCATCTCAGATTCCATTGGTTTTAATATTTATTTTCTTCATTTTTTTAGTTGCAATTTGATATGTCAATTATAATTTTATATTTTCATTTCTCTCTTTTTATGTCCTTAAATAGTTTGAAATAATAAAATTGTATCGCACTTTTTTTTTTTGAAAAATATGACAGTTAACTGAACGAGATAATTTTGTTATTTTAAATAATTTATAAGAATATAAAAATACCAAATTGAATTAGAGAGTATAAAATTATAATTATAAATTATGGAGGCATACCTAAACAAATGCTCTTTTTTAATTATTTTTGAGAAGAGCATTGCTTTTATTTGATCTCAGCTCTATCGGAGGAGGCAGCTCCTGATCCAGGTTATGCATGACGATTTATCACTTTTGTAGATGGAGGATAAAATTTTTCGATACTTCCAAATGTAAGGACGGAAAATGTGCTTGCAAACACACAAAGGCGGGCCCTAATTCATGGTGGGAGACTCAGGGAACGAGCGCGCCGATCACTTGCTCCAACCGACCGGGCCGGGTTACGTAGATTATCACCCTATTAAGAGTGTAGAGTGATATGAATACATGTCATAGATGAGTGCAATTCACAATTCATTCTTCTCTATCAAATAAAACATTCTTCTTTTTTTTTTTATTTAAAAAAACTTATCGTATAAAAATGCTGTCCATAATCGGTTTATCTTTGTATAAAAATAGCATCAGCTTTCGCTCCTGTTGCTCGTCCCATATGTACGGCGAGGATTCGACTCGGCGACATTATATAATTAAGGCAATTAAGGCGAAGATCGGAGGAGGGAGAAGAAAAACGGTATAATTTGTTTGTATTCGGGATAGAGTGACTCCGATCCACCCGGGAGAGCAACTAGATCGAGCTCTGAAATCCGTCCGATACAAATTCTATCGATCATGTATGATATTGTTTAAATAAAAATGTGATTATATAGCTGTGAAGAATCAAATCTATAATATCACAGTTGTTATATCATTTACGTAATATTGTTTCCAGTACACAATTGTCATGTGAGTTTTAAGATCTTGATATTAGTGGAGGGGAAAAAAATAATTAAAAAAAAAACCAAGTTGATGGGTTTGATTGGTCCGACAAAGAGAATCATTTTTGGGATAATTGCAAATCAGCCTCATATTTTAAAATTTGCGCGTTTCAGCCTCTAAAACCGCAAAAACGTGCGACGTGACCGCGCGCCTCCATGTCAGCGCAAAAATATATTTTCAGGGGCTAAACGTAAAAATTAAAATAGAGAAACTGATACGTAAAAGCCCATTTGTCAACCTTTCAGAGCTCATTTGCAACAATCACGCCTGGATCCATCTCGGTGTGCACCTGCCGCCACGTCAGTACAAAAATATTTTTTCAGGAATTAAAACACAAAAGTTAAAATAGGAGAGCTGATACGTAAAAGCTCATCTGTCAACCTTTCAGAGCTTACGCAACAATCACACCTGGATCCATCTCCGGACAGGAACATGTCTGCACAAATTTTGACCCAAAAATATAATTTCCAATACAAAATAATATGAAATATGCTTCGTTCTATTTATCGTCCTAATTAATATCTTATAAAATAGCTACATATTTGTTTTTTATTGCTCAACACATGTACGGATGATATGACTTCTACCTCATTAGTAGAGGACTCATATTAAAATCTCACAAATATCGCGGATCTAAATTGCCACGGATGGTCCTAAAATAGGGATAAATAATTCAACGAGTTTTCAGCTGAAATTGTTAATATGATAGTTGAATATGACGTCAGTACTCCATGTCTGATTTAAAGCGCTTACCAGTTCAATATTTTACTTTTTAATTGCGGTTCTGGCCCAATGCAAGCTGATTGATCGTAATATTAGAGGTTAGTGCACCGATAATGTTTTGTTTCGATTTTTTTAAAAAAAAATCTCACAAATATCATTCATAAAAATGTGGAATATTTACTTCCCCAGTACACCATAAGAGTATCATAGTCTTAGAGTCTACCTAGACCGAAAGACTATAATTCATCGATTGGTAAAATTAAAATCTTTGTGTTAAGACGGTCATATAGAAATGATCAATTACGTGTAAAAGTTTTATAAAAAAAAAGATACTTAGAGATATGTATTTTAAAGTGATTTTATAAGTTATTAAAAATATATATATATATATTATATATATATATATATATATATATATATATATATTAATATATATATAATATATATATATATATATATTTTGTCAATGATTTATAAAACATGAACTTTTTTGACAAAATCCGATAATTTTAATGAGATGAATTTTGAAAATAATGCTTAGTGACTTAAAATCCTACCAATTTTCACTTGAGGACTAAATTTGCTTGATAAGCATCTCAACAACTATATTACACTTTTTCTTCCACTTTCTCGAGCTCGATTATTTTCTCAAATTTTATCATAAAAAAAAGCTGTTCTGTCCGGATATTTTAGCCCAAACGAGTGTTCACGAGCCAACGATTTTACCGATTCTAAAGCGCACGAATACATATTCAGACTATTCGGTCGGAGCGGATAGTATTATCCTTTACCATCTATCTTTTAAGTTATAACGATCGTACCAAATATATCTGTTATTAATAGAATTTTTTTAAGATAAAATATTTTTGCGATAATTTTTTTTTGTTAAAAAGGAGATAATATGGAGAGTTTAGATGGTACATTGCTTCCTAGCTGTAGCCTTCTCTAATTTAGTCCATACTTTTCGTGACGTGGCAGCGTATAGGGCCCACAATAGCATAATTTGCGGGCGCGGATTCCTGATTGGAAGTAGGAAAATAGATGGCGTTGATCGCGCTCACGCAAGTGAATACGGATCACGAGATATTAAATAAATTTTTTGTTTAAATATTTGATTTTTTTTAAGTATTTTTAAAAAAAATATTGAACTATAAAATTTTAAATATTAATAAGATTTACAACTTTATAATTGAAAGTTTTTTAAAAAAATACCAAATATTATGCTAAAAAAATTATCAAAAATTTTGATCATTTTTTTGACATAATATTTGGCATTTTTTAAAAAACTTTCAACTACAAATTTGTAGTTCTTATTAAAATTTATAACTTTATAGTTCAATTTTTTTTTCTAAAAATTATTTAAAAGTAGATAAATACGTAAATAAAAATTTTATTTAATATCTCCTGATCCGTGTTTGCTTGCACGGCGGGATCACGGAGCGTTGATTTTTTTTATTTTCTGATGCTTTCGCAGCAGGAAATCCGCGCCCATAATTTGCATGGTCATTGTCATCAATTAGTGTTTGAAATGGAGGACATTGAATTTATGTGAATTGTGCATTATTTCGGTGAGTACCATCAATTATTATTATCCTTTATCATGAAATTATTTGCTATTATTTATATATTTTTTGTCTGTTAAGACCATTTGAGGAATAATTCGTCCCTAATTTTTAAATATTTTGTAAATCACACTCTTATTTCAAATGGCAAATCATCCCATCTTTCGATAGCCTATTAGAGACATTTTAACTATTATATAAATTATTTAAAAATAAAATTAAATATATAAGAAAAAAAACATATTTCAAAACTAATCTGCTATAACTTTAAAATTTCAGAACACTTATTTAAAAATATTTTTTAAAATAAAATAAATATTTTAAAGTATAGAAAATAACGGATTTAAAATAAAAATTTTATTTGCAAATTTATAAACAGTGCAATGGATGATATGCAACTCTCCATAGATAAATAGAGGCCATCTTGCTTCGATTTCTAAGTTAAATTTAAGATAAAAAAAAAAAAAATCTCCCAAATGTTTAAAGATGATGACGTCAACAGTGAATATACAATCTCTAATATCTTATCTCTATAAAGCACAAAGAAAGGCTAAATAATGCTAAAAAATAGGAAAATAATTAGTATCCATTTACTTTAAGTAGTTAAAAATTATTTTTAAACATGTTAAGACTTAGGAGTCTAATAACACATATTTAGAAGTATTTTTTTTAAAAAATTATTAAATATAAAAATTATAAATATCTTCAAAATCTATAATTTATATTTTGTAATTTTTTTTAAAAAAATATATGTAGATATTATTTATGTGTCAATGCACGAATCGATTCATAGAATCCAAGTGCAGATGATTCTCATCCAAGAGCACCTCAGCTGTCGTCCTACTTAGTTCCCTCCAATAATCCCACCCATTCATCCCTTGCTCTCATCTAGAGAGAGACACATGAGTTACACTCATATCCGCCGTACACACCTACTCAGGATACTTAATAGGACGATAATATTACATCGCACTGCTGATTATAACTGCTTGCAGTTTATAATCTGACTTGCCAAAAGTGATTATCGGGTGCGCGATCGCGCAAAATTCCCATGCAAAAATTGTACATTACTTGCTGCTTTTGTCATAAATGGACAACTCAAAAAAAATTTCAAATGCTGGTACTCATCCAATCTATTTGTTTACCAAAAAAAAAAAAAAAAAAAAAAAAAAAAAAAAATTCAGCATTCATCTTGATGTGTGCTCGGCGATTTTCAAGACTTCACGCGACATGATATACTGGTCGAAAATGAGCAGCTTTTCGGCATGACAGCCGGGTGCGATGCGAGCTGAAACCTACTTGTCGTCGTATCCCGGGGGCCTGTTTTGCTTTATATTCCGCGTCAGTCAGTCGAGGCTGATATGAGATTATTATTGCTCCTTTCTCCGCCATATCGAAAAATAAGTTTTTTTTTTTTTTTTTTTTATGGATGATGATTAAGGGGCTGATTCTGTCAAGAACTGGAGGACTGCTGGTCTGGTTGGCATAGCAGGAATTGCTCCTTTCTCCGTGACCGTCATCGCGCCGCAAGCATTCGCAAATAGTAAAGCTTCTCTCAGCTTCTCCTCATCCTGCACAAAACTCATTCAATCAGCCTGCTAATACCATGGTTTTCGGTACCGGTCGGCACAGCCCGTGCCGGACGGCACGTGTCAAAAAATATTATATTTGAATTTTTTTAATTTTAATTTTAATTTTTTAAAAAAAGATAACAAATAAATATATATCGGCACCATTAGCACGGTCGGCACGTGCCGGGATCTCAGTTTACCGAAACTCGGCTCGGCTCGGCACAGAAAACCTTGACTAATACATTCTTTTTTGCTTTTTTTTTTTTTATGAGTAACGGTGTTGCGCGCATGGCTTGAACCCGGACTAATTCAGTAACAACATAGTTCTGTCTTTTTTTTGGTTGTAAACTTGACTTTCTGAAAATGAGGGGGGAAAACTACAGGGAAAGAAAACTGATAAAATCATCAAATTTTTTTTTTCAAGATAACAGAAAAAATAAACTTTATCTGAAGGCAAGCACATAGTCCAGATTAATATAAGGAATAATGTCAAAAAAGCTACTACATTTCAAAATTTGTACAAATCATCCCCTACGTTTTCAACTTTTTCAAGATAAAAAAAAACTGGTAGAAAACTCAACGGCTAGTTTAGTATTCCAGACGGCTAGTGTAGCGTTTCTAACACTTGCATCGTAGTGTTCGGGTTGCAATGTTCTGGGCGAGTTATCTTAATGTTCCCGCAGACAAAAGGAGTGTTTCAGGCGAGCTAAAACGGTGTTCCTACTCATAGTTTTCGGTGCCGGTCGGCACAGCCCGTGCCGGGAGGCACGTGCCTGTTCCGGCAGTTGTCGGCACGCCACGAACCGGCATGGCTAGTGTTAAAAAATTTTATATTTGAATTTTTAAATTAATTTTTTATTTTTATTTTTATTTTTTAAAATATAACAAATAAATATATATCGGTACGGTCGGCATGGCACCATCGGTACGGTCGGCATATGCCGGGATCTAAATAAACCGAAACTAGGCTCGGCTCAGCATAGAAAATATTGTTCCTACCTAACTTAGTGTTCATATGAGGGGTTCATTTGTTCAAGGTTTGCAAAGTAGGGGTCTTTACGAAAAAACCTCTTAATATTTTGTGTTTGAGAATTGATCGAGGCCAGCGGGAATAAAAAATCCAGAAAAAACATCGCAAGAAAAAAAGATGACATTTTTCAGAAATGGAAAGGCCAAATAAAGATCACAAGCCAAGAGCATAAAAATCTTGCAAGAAAAGATAGATTCTGTATACTAATAAAGATAGATTCTGTATACTAATAAAGATAGATTCTGTATGAGTTCGTTCGGAAAATCACAAACCTGATAGAGATTCAAGTCGGAAGATAAAGCACTCAGTATACCACTCACAAAAGCATCGCCGGCGCCTGTAGTGTCGACGGCTTTAACTCTAACACCATCAACTCTACCATTAAAACTCTGCAATTAAATAAAATGTTAGGGGAAAAATCTTCTTTTTATGTCGATAACAAATATCAAGAGTAGTTTTTTCCTTTTTTTTTTTATTTTTTTATCATGGATGAAATCTCGATACAGTTTCGAAATGTTCACCTTCGTATAATATCTGCAACCTGCTTTTCCTTCACTCACAAGCAGGAGTTTCAGCTTCGGGTGGAAGAGTTTTTCAAAAACAAGATTATCGTCATACGGATCGTCCCCTCCCGTCAAAAATGAGATCTCCTCCTCGCTTATCTAGAAGGAACAACAAAATTTATCTTCATTTCCCATGTCAAAAAGTATGCCAAAGTTGCCCTCCGCCCTTGGGTGGGACGGCCGGGGCGCTCGCCTCATGAAGCGAGCGCCCGGGTTCGAACCCCGGGGGTGCACTAGCCAGCCTGGTCCTTTTCCGGTGGCTGTGAGATAAGTGCGGGCGCGCATTTTCTGGCGCATGTGCGAAGGTGGCAGGCTCTAAATGGGTACTCCACTGTGTGGTCTGGGAAGGACGCTATACCGGAGTTTTACTACCTGACCACTGTCTTGGCGCTCAGGTGGTGCAATATTGGGACCAGATAGGTTTCGCCTCATCACCTCAAAAAAAAAAAGTATGCCAAAATTGCTAGATTCTTTTTTTTTTTCTTTTTCAGCAAATTTTGTTAATGTTCTTCACAAATAAAAAAGGATACCTTGATATAAAAACAACAAAATTTATCTTCATTTGCAATGTCATAAACTATGCCAAAAGTGCAACATTCTTTTTTTTTCTTTTTCAGCAAATTTTGTTAATGTTCTTCACAAATAAAAAAGGATACCTTGATATAAAAACAACACAATTTATCTTCATTTGCAATGTCATAAAGTATGCCAAAATTGCTAGATTCTTTTATTTTTTATTTTTCAGCAAATTTTGTTAATGTTCTTCTCAAATAAAAAAGTATATACCTTGATAATGTCTGCTTGATCCCATATGCTCATAATTTCATGCCGTGCAGCTTCTGCCGACGGCCAAAGTAACAGTCTTAGATTCGGATCATAAGACATAAGGCAGCCCGATGCTCTAGCTACCTCCATGGCTTTCATGTGTCGATCTACTTGGCTCTTCGATAAGGCTTATCGAGCCGTAATGAAAAATACTCGCCTGCCATAAAATCCGAAGAGAGAATGCAAAAAGTCGCCGCTGATAAGCTTAATCAAATTAATAGATAGAAAAATATTAAAAATACGATTTTTAACCTTTTTAATAAGATCAACGTCGAGTTCTTCTTCACGAAAAAGCATATCAGCACTTGGATTACGGAAAAAAAGAAACTCTCTCTCTCCGTCGTCTCTGTTCGTAACAAACGCTAACGCAGTCCGAGCACCAGGATCAAAACGAACGCCAGAATTGTCGACGCTGTTATCTTTCAATATATTCGCCAACATGTAACCAAATTCATCCTTGCCTACCTGGTGAAATAATTGCTATTAGTATCAGGAAGAAAGGAAAGATTAATAATAATAATAATAATAATTACATTTAGAGATTAAGTTAAAAACAGAATTGATGACAAATCCAAGCAATGTATAACCTTTTCGCTTAATGAAAATCAAGCAACAATTTAAACTCTAACATCCTGAATTTGCATTTTGCAGTAATCAAATCAGCAAGATTTCATTTGTAATTGTTCCAAATATTATGATAAGAAGGGTTGAAAATAAGAAGATTGTTCTTACCTTGCCGATAAAGGCGGATGAACCGCCAAGCCGTGAAATTCCAACAGCGACGTTTGCTGGAGCGCCCCCGGGAGCCTTCTTGAATGCAGGTGCTCCGGCAAGCGAGACTCCTCCGACGGTCGGAACAAAATCAATCAGCATCTCGCCGAAGCAAACAACAAGGGCGAATTCTTGTCTTTGAACTCGTTACTATCTATTGTAGTTATTATCGAACAAAAAGTCAGCATATTCGTTAAAATAGCCAAATTTAGGAGGACTAACAGATTTAAAAAACTGATTGACATTTCAGATTACAGTTTACAAATATAATTCAAGAATAGAAATTCTCTGATACGGGGCAAAGGACTTATTACCATAAAGAAAACGAAGACGCCAGTGCTAATTGATCAACAAAATGTTAGGAATTTCATATTCCTGAGCTTATAAATTCATCAGCAAATGGAGAAAGTTTAGAACAGAATATGGAAATGGCATCAGTTGGTTTACATAAACAGCACTAATGTAATCTAGTAATTTGTAAATTTTAAAAATTTTAACTCGTTCTGCGATATAAAAAGATACGAAGATTCTTTCTAGATCTAGATGCCAAGTATAAGAAGAACGCATAATATTTATGCTTTTCAAGTTCAGACACAACAATTTTGGAGGAAATCATAATCGGAGTTCAGACACAAATTTGGATATGAACCTTCCGAATTTTCCGTCTTTAAATTTGAAGCTCAGGATGATGTATGAGGACCTACACTTATAATCTAAAACAAATTATATTTTGATCCTCAAGTTAAAAATTTTTACAAAATGAACCAACCATTAATTACCTACTTTTCATTTTCGTATCATTGGGTTGCTTGGAACTAATCTCTCCATGTGAGTCACAAAAATAAAAAAAAAAGGATATATGATGAGACAAGCACAAAACAATCCGAGGCAGCAAATTTTCCATAGAATTAATAAGGAATAACGAGTGTATCTTTTTTTTTTGAGATTAGTGTGGGGGAAACCCACGGGTGGCACCGATCCTTGTTCCACTAATCGAGAGGTTCCATCCTTACGGGTAGGGCAGACCACGGTACACGCCCCCGAAAAGACCTCAAACCGGGCCATTTTCACTTCCCACGTGGTACAGCGGGGAAATCCCCCGACACACGCCCGTGGGATTCGAACCCGGGACGCGCGGTTCATGAGCTGCACGCCCCACCATCTGTCCCACGGGCGCGGGACAATAACGAGTGTATCAAACATAATCTTTATGAACTATGATAACATAATCAATTAAGAGAAGCAAAATGCTTGAGAACCCAAAATTTCTCCAGAACATTTTCATGAAGCAGTCCCTTTTTTTCAGGATAGGGCACTGCCCTCATAACTCCGCATCCGACTCTACCCGCCGTCCGCGAGCCAATCCACACATCACACGTAAGAGAGCGCACGTGCGCGTTACCACCAGCTAGTAGAATATAGAGCTGGCATTACAGGGAGTCGAACCTGGATAGGGAGGGTTCTTGAGCCTCCGCCAATCCAACGCGACATCATGTCACCCCCTTTCGTGAAGTAGACGATGTTTTGCTAAAAAATGAACTATCAAATGTTCAAACAAGAACCTTACTGTTCTGAATAAGAAGCAACAAATCCATTCAATCTGTCTCCACCATAACAACTGTAAATTTTCTACAAACAATTAATTACGATTTAATTCATAAATCCATTCCAACTATTATGCTCATAATTAACATTTGTATCAGTAAATAATAAAAAAAAGGGGAAAAACCCCTTTTTGAACCAGCTCAAACCCATTCCCCATCAATCATTATAATCTAAAGAAAATTCCAAGAAAATCAAATCAAGACAATAAATCATCATTTTCGCCCAAATCTATAACCCTAGAAATCAACATCCCAACAAAAAGAAGAAATATCCTACAATCATCAATAACCAACAACAACAAATCCTTGATCGGGGTTGAACGACTCTGCGAATACAGGCGCAGTTCATGAATCTCCATTAACCATGGAAGAAAATCAAAAGAACACTGAACAAAAAGAAGAAGAAGAAGAAGAATAAAGGTCACCTGCTTGCGAGCCGTCCATGGCTAGATTCTTGAGATGGAAGATTTCTAGATGTCAAATGCAGCAAAAACCGTTGCACAAAAAAAAAAGTTTTTCTCCAGTTTTTTTGTAGGAATAAATGGAACTAAATCACAAAGAAGTGTTTGTTTGCTAATTAATATTTGTTATGGTGGTTGTTGTTCTTGTTGTTGTTGTTGGTTGTCTTCGTTCCCGCGCGCGTTGACGGAAGATCTCACGAGAGGTCGTCACCTTTTCTGGGAAACGTGTCTTCAGAACGGGGGAAACGAATTATTTTATTTTATTATTAATAACTGTTATTATGAATAAAAAACTATTGTTAGAAATTGAAAAAGAAAAATCAATCGGTGCTAGCCCAGTTAATTAGCGGAGCTGGATGTTGGGATAAGACCAAAAGTCCAGGAATTTAAATTTTAGTAACACCTGGTTAAAAGAGTATCGTTTACCGCTCAGTATCCGTTAAAAGAGTATCATTTTAGTAACACCTGGTTAAAAGACACTAGACAGCGGTCAAGATTAAAAAAAAAAGTTATTGATATATTTTTTTAATATTATCGCGGAAAAATTTATCAGTAATCATCCAATTTTTGTGCGACCGTAGTAACAGATAAATCTATCGGTGGCAACGACCGATGTTTCACGAACCAAAGAGTTCCAACCTTTCAGAATAGGCATGTCCGAAAGTCTATAAATCAAGAGACTTTATCAAGAAAAAGTCCACTTTGTAGAATTTGAACAAATTAACCCCTTAAATTTAACATTTTATTTACTCATTGGAATATCATATTTGCTTAATCTAATACCTCGTTTACTCGTCCAACACATTATTTTTCTTATCCGAAATATCGTTTTGCTTGTCCGTAACATCATGTTTTAACACAGTAAAACTGACAATCTTATATTTACTCGACTCAATATTTTGTTTGGCCGTCCGTAATATTTAGATGTTTCAGGTCAATTTTTTTTAAAAAGGAAAGTTAAAAATACAATCTATGATTTGTATGAATTTTATAAAATATATTAATTTATTAAATATTATTATAATTTTATATATTTAAATATTTAATATAATTTTTTAAATTGTTATGTTCGAATTGTATTTATATTTTATTTTTAAAAAATTATCATGTTTTATATATATAAATATTTAAATTTGTATTATATGCTTATATCGAATTTTTCGTATATATGTCCGTATTTCTAGATGCGCATTTTAAAAAGGGGTTGCAAATTGTGTTAATTTGATTAAAATTTATATTATTACTGAAATTATTGGGAAACGTATTGAGGGATGGGGCACAAGCACAATCATCCGGTCCTCCCGTGGGTCCTCCCCTAGGATTGAGCTAATCATCCAGTCCTCCCGTGGGTCCTCCCCTACGTCGCACCTTATTTAAGAACCCATTTTGGAGCTTTACCTTTGTTTGCCGGAAACATTGATGTTACTTACGCAATTAAATTTCACAACCAATCAGCTTTTGCCAAGTGGAGTAGCAAATTGGATCCTAAATAAAAATTACAATTTAACCCTCTTAGAGAATATCTTAGAAATTTAAATTTTAACAAATATGACTCGAAAAAATCAATATACTGTTTCATTTCTCGTTAATTATAGAATTCAAATCGAACTCGATAGTCACATATTAAACAATAATTACACCGTACAAATACTTTTGATAGAACGTTGCGGGTTAGTCCAACAAAGCAGCGGTAAAAAAAAATTAAATTTTTTATTATATTAGCGCAAGTTCGAATTTAAAAAATATCCTACGAGCTAGCATTATGGGTGCATAAACATAGTCCTCTAATATTGTGATATACATGAGCATATGTACATACAGTGTATCCGTCTTCACCTATGAGTTTATGATATTTTAAAAAAAAATTAATATAGAAATTATATATCACATTAAAATTATTTATTTTATTTCAATTATTTGAAAAAAATCAAAATAGATTTTTTTTTTATGCTCTAAATCTTAGAGAGTTAGTGATTAGTTTTTAAACTCACTACGATTCAAAAACTATTTCAAAGCATTTATAAAAAAAAACTTTACATACAAAAGTTGTAAATCACATCGAAATTTTTCTATTTTTAAAATTCTTCAAAAATATTTATATAGTAGTCAAAAATTTCTGACACAAATTTCAAGAGTGTGACTGATTTGTAAATAATTTGAGATGAGAGGCGATTTTAAAGAAGTTTGAAAACCAAGGGCAGATATGCAATTTCATCTTGATTAATACATTTTATTTTTTTTAGAAAAAATACTTTTAAGGAATAGTTTATTGGATCAATCAAATTTCTGAACTTTTTAGGGGACTTCCATATCAGTACCTCAAACTTTTAAATTTGATGAATCAGCCCTTCGTTTATCCGTTAATTTTGATATTCTAAAATACTTATTCAGAAATGTTTATTCAGAAATATTCAACATGAAAATTATAAATTTTGATAAGATCTATAATTTTTTTTTTAAAAAATATTTCTAAATCGGTGTTTTAAGGCTTCAAAGTTTAATGGATTAATAGATTGATTTTTAAACCCACTAAAATTTTGAAGTCTCAAATACCTACTTGAAATATTTTATGAAAAAATATTGAACATGAAAGTTATAGATCTTATCAAAATCTGTAACTTTTATATTGAAATTTTTTCCAAAAATACTTGTATAATGGTCAAAGTGACTTAGGCAAAATATTGAGAGAGAGATTTTTTATAAGTTTAAACAGTAAATAGGAAATTTGAGAGTTGATTTTGTACGAATAGAAAAAAAATCTAGGGACTGATATGGTATTTGCTCATTAATTTACCAACTTACTGTTTCATATGCATTCAGTCTGAATGAAGCTACATGTATGTTCCTCTACCCTTTGTTTTTCTAAAAAAAAAGGAAATAATGCATTGCTATTTTGAGTGATCAATCTTTTTTTTAGGTCTCGACTGCCGAGTTTCGTTTTTATCCTATATCTCGACAGAAAATAATGTGTATTAAGATAAAGTTCTTCCCAACCATATATTGCTAGAATTCGAACTTCTGATCTATTTTTCATATGGAGCAGATCATGGTCTTTTTCCATCATCCAACCGTACTAATCAACTGGACCAATGGTGATTCGTTGAGTGATCAATCTTTTAAGTCCCTATTTTTTAACCAATACAATAATATGTTAGGGCCCACGCTTAAAATGATATTTATAGAGTATCAAATGTAGAATATTTCTACCAATAAAGTCAAAAAAAAGCCATAACCATTTCCATACAGTTGGGGGTTTCAATGTAGTTAGGCCTTCACATCAAACACCCCAAATATGTGGTCACACCCTACTATGACCTAATCCTCTCTATATGATCCAATTCTATTTTGTACTATTCGATTTCCTACTAATCGTCGAAAGTGATATATTTTATTCCTTTTTTTTTAATTTTGAGAAATTATTCAATTTTATTCATATTCACAATTTCTATGATGCTCATGAGTAGATTTATCTCTTCTGTATTCTATATATCATATAGAATTTTGTAGCTAATAACATAAGTTTTTTTTTTTTGAAATATTTTCTTTTTTATGAAACATCGGTACATAAACAAACATATGTGCTGATGTTGACTTAATATAGAAAAATACACGTAGCATCACATTTTGTGGTATTGCAAGAAACATACTTATGAATGCATGCAATATGTCTATACACACATAGTTTAGAATGAATATAATAAAAATAAGAAACTTAATAAGAAAATTAGTTGTATTAATTGACCAAAATAATTGAAATTGTTTGATATTAGGTTCGGCAAGTATATGTGCAAACATCCGTCAAGGTCCACCAAAAGACCAAAGTGTATAAATACAAGTTGAAAGCAAACCCTAGGTTAGGTCATATAGAAAATGATGGATATGGAGAACATAGTAAAAGGCGGCTCTAATAGTCACTCTCCTCGCCGATAATATCATAGGATATTGTCGAAGCACTGCTGATAGAAGTGAGCACGAGTAAGCAACTACCCACTTCCGCAAACACACAATCAAAGTATTTCGGATCTCTACTCACAATAAATACATGTTTAATCAGGACTCGATTTTCCATCTAAAGTAAATAACAGTGCAGAATGTTAATTTGATGCACTTGCACTTGGGACTATATATATATATATATATATATATATATGATCTTATTTCTAGGATCTTTTATAACCTGATATGGGTATCTTCAAATTATATTTATAAATGATGGCTGTATTCATTACTAATCAGGCTGTGTCATTCACTTGTGATGAACAATTCATCTGTTTTTCTTTTCGTTGTTCGATTTAAAAGCTGGCTAGTTAAATTTGAAGGCAAAATGATGGTTCCATAAAATTAATATGTTAATTAAGATTAAGTATTTTCTTATTATATACCAACTAATTAAGCAATTTTTTATAGTTATTAAATAGCATTTCTTAATTCCAATCTAATTATCAATAGGTATGAGTCAAGTTGTAAACACATATGAAGAATTTGATTGACATAACAATTACTTTATTTCATCGCATTCTCTCTTCGTCGATCACCGTAACAACAACCTAACGCCTAAGCAGGATCTGAGAATGGTAAAATGTATATAGTCATATCCGAAGGAGGCTATTTCCAAAGGACCATATGAACATATTCTAAGCACATATACATGAGTAGCTACCTCCTGATATATATTATATTTAAATATCAATTTCTTTGTAGATATTAATTAAGACTATTGTCTGATCAAAAGAATAATAATAGTTAAGACCAATGGACCAACATAATACTAACCATCTCTTGATGGATGTTAAGGTACGTACATAAACGCCTTTGGTGGATATACACTTACCACCCGTATTCCGTAGAAAAGGGAAAAAAAAAAAGAAACAAATTGGTGTTATTTGCGGTAATATCTCGAACGTAATGGGCGCTATCTTATTTACTATATTTGTCCATATATAACTAAAAAATTTTGAAAATTAAGAATTGATTTTTTAATGTATCTTAAATGAGAAAAAAGCATAAAAATGGTGTAAGATACTTCTTTTCCTAATACTTTGTACATTTATGTTATGTATAAAACCTCAATAAATTCTATTATAAGTTCAAAAGTTACATATATGTGGTTGGATTTCATGCATCTAAATATAAGTAGTGTGTCGATGAATTGCAATAGACGTCGAGCTAAAAAATGATAGATACATAACACCAACTTCTAAATAGAATCCTACACCATAAAAACTAAGTTTTAATTAAATAATAAGGATATATACATCATATCATATCATATAAACATCATATGATTATAGCCAAAGGTGTATTTTTGTCTTTTCAACCCAACAAAAGTTGTAGTTCAATCTATTTTGGGTGCAACTTATAGTGACATCTCACCCTACTCTACACATACAACACAACAACAACCAATACCTCTCACTATCCCTATATGCGCCACTAAAATCACAAATTTAATTTATAGAAAAATATCCCAAAATCTACATCTTATCTCCCAAACATACTAACTTGCAAAGAAATTGGTACGAAAATCACTAACTAGCAAGCCCGAAGAGGTTAAGGTTCGTATCACTACGCATATACGATCAACAATTCATCCCGAATAACTAATTTTTATGTGCCACATCAACCAGATGCCCTAATTGTACTTCCCTTACAGCCTTTTCTTAAGTAGATACTAAATAATTAAACTACTCTATAATCTATCCATACTTTGCTCGAACATCGTCGATTTTTCGTTCGTTTTTGTCGATTTCCCTTTTTCTATCCGGCCAAATCGTGCAAAAGCTGAGCTCCAACTAAGTTTCTGTAGGGAAGGTCTTCGATTTGCTGACAATCTTCGATTTGGTCTCTGGAGAAGAATAGAGACTGCTGAGCCACCAATGGGGAAGAGAAAGAAATATTATTGTGTTGCTGCAACCCTAGCGTCAGCGAAACTCCTCCACCAAATCCATGGTGGCTGCTACCACCGCCACCATATGCAGAGAAATCAATCTCAGCCGTCGATTTGCTGCTCATCATCATAATCTCTCTAGGGTTAACCACGGAGGAGAGGGATTCTGAGTCATGAATGCTGCCATGTGGAATGCTAGGCTTGTGATCTTCTGAGTTGAGCTGAGAAGAAGAGCTGCCAGGAAATTTAGGGTTAGGGTTAGGGTTTGGAATGTTGCTTATGTCTTCCTCGTCGCGGACAGTCGACGATTGCCCGCCATTGCCCTCCTCCCTGACCTCTTCCATGTACATCTCTTCCACCATTGGCTTCCAGAGTCTAACCCTTGCGTTTATGAACCAATTAGTGACCTGCAAATAATGTTGCTTAACTGATATTTACAAATCTAATCCCATATCATATGTTTTGATCACATACTATATATATATATATATATATATATATATATATATATATATATATATATATATATATATATGAAAAATGATTAAGGTTGGACATGCCTGGCCTCTGGACAATCCAGTTTGCCGGGCTAAGATGTGCTTATCGACGTCGCTGGGATACCTGTGCAGTCCAAGACATTCATAAGCAGCTAGCAGAAGAGGGGAGAAATAAAATTAAAAAATGTAAAAATTCTTTATAATTACTAGTTTGTACATATATAGATAATCACCATAATATATATATAAGATGTTTGATTTATAATAAATAACTCAGGAGTAACTTTCAGAATCCTGAGGTTATCAATACCACCATAATGCCACCTTGCTGGAATCATTCTGATGAAGCCGACGATTATACACCATGGATTCTATGGCAGCTCATTTTCTTGGGATTAGCAATCGGCATCAAACTTAGTCTTTTTCTGGAAACCTATATGAAGTTCTCAGTTGATAGATTAGTTTCTATCTATGGTACCACAACTCAAAGTCTAGCTTTTTTTTTCAAAAGAAAAATGAAAAAAAAAAATTATTTATGATATTTATCATAATTAATCAATGGAACAGTAATTCAAAATTGAAGTAGAAAGACTGTTGTGGGTGAAGCAAGTTTTTTAAAAGACAAATTTATCTCAGTGGTACATAATATTCTAATAAATCTAAAGAAACAAGCTTTAAAACAAACTTAAAATCTGTGGAAAAGACCACTTTTTATCATATTTTTAATGAATTAAACCATATTTTTAATGAATAGTTCTGTGATCCTTATGGGTGATGGAAGTAGAATTTTGTTCTCAGTAATAGACTAGATGTATGGAGCCAAAGCTTAAATCTAACCTTTTTGTAAATTAAAAGAAAAAGGATAATTTATCAGAATCCTCATGTAATTAGCCAATGGAACAGTGATTTAAAGGGAGAAGGAGAAGGAGAAGAGATCGTTACGGGTGAAGGAAGTGTTCGAATAGCCAAGCGCGTAAAATAGACACAGATCGCTCGGGTAGACCGCGTTGAGGCCTCCATGGATGATTCTCCATTATTCCACCTTGCTGAAAAGCTTTCTGCTGTCTAAAGCACTGATCCAGAAGACGGAGTCTCGGCGTCTCTCCGCGAGTTGTTCCCGGGGCAATCGGATCTTTTTCCCCCGCCGCTTTGCTTGCTGCTTTGATCTGCCCCATGATATTGTCCCTTAGACACCGAAAATGTCGGGACATCGCCTTTGCAGCTAGTGTGGAGTACATAGCCGCCGCCCCTTCTCCGGCCACCGCCTCGAACGATGACACCACCGATCGCATCTGATCTCTATACCTCTTGTATCTTCTGTCCACCTGAAAATACGTACATACAATTATACATATATGTATTGTTACATCATAAAGTTCTTTGGCGCAGATTTACCTGTTCTTACGTGTATAATTTTTTCGCGATAATCTCAAAAAAAAAAAAAAAAGAATGTATTCTAGTATAAAACATAACATAAAGGTTAATTCTTGACGAGATTAACAAAGTGGAGGTGGATCTTTTAGTGTTTGTTTGTAGTAAGATTTTGAGCCAGATAAGATTGGTGAAGGGAGTTAAAATAATTGAAATCCAATAATGATTGGGGGGAAGATTATTCAGGATTTGTGTGGGGTTGTCTTTAAAATATATATAAGGACAGGAAGTAGGGACCTTGGATTTTGAGATGCCCTTAGAAAAGGTAAGAGAATAGAGGTTTCCAAAATTTAATAGAATACCCCAATAGAAAATCTGTCCTAAACCCCACAATATATCTTAAAAAAAAAAAAAAAAGGAAAAACAAAGATTAAAAAATGAAATTTTTACCAAGTACTGACCTCTTCAAGCATGGAAAGTAACCTGGCTTTTCTCCTCTGAAGCTCAAGGAGATCAAGGGAGTAGAGTGGAGAAGAAGAAGCTGCTCCACCTCCATGTTCTTCCCATTCGACGTTGTTCGATCTTTTCGATGACTTAATTTTTGTTGCTGGGCTGTTATTATCTCTTCCAAGGCTCACAAATTCATTAAGGAGCTCTTGAGCTGGGACCAGGTACTTCGAGTTTGTAAGAAAAAATCTTCCTTGATGATCATTCATCAAAATTTGCTGCTGTTGGAGATGAAATGAGTTTGGATGTGAGAGAGAAAGAGTAGTTTGATCAATACTCTGATGATGATGATGATGACGATGATCTTCTGAGTTGTATAAAGATCGAAAAGAAGATTCATCGATCATGAGATTTGATGATTCAGGGTATTCATGATGAGGCTTAATCAATCCTCTCCACAGATTACTACCAGTGCTCGAATTAGGGTTTTGGTGGTGGTGGTGATGATCTGCAGATGATCTCCCTAAAATCTCCATACTTGCTTGTAAACTGAGCATATCGGCCCCTGGATTTGTTGAAGTTGAGAAGAAATCTGCGTATCCGCCACCGATCAGTCCATGTTGTTGTTGTTGATGGTGGTTTGCCATCATACCCAAATATATTTTGATAATCTGATATAAGATTCTAAGTGAGAAAATGAAAGAAAAGATTGACAGAAAAAGATAGTTTTTTTTTATTTTAAAACCTTGATGCAGTTGTAGGAAGAAGACTACTACAAGAACACACAATATATAGATCTTCTTCTTCAAAAAAAACAAAAAAACAAAAAAACCAAAAAAAAAAAAGAAAATCGGTTTTTTTGTTTACCTATGAAGAGAGAGAGAATTGATCTTGAACACTTGAGTGAGCTCCTGCAGTGATAGTTATATTCATATATCTACTACTGCAGGCAGAAAAAGATTGATTCTTTTCTTCTTTCTATATCCCTTTCTTTTGAAGTATCGAGTACAGGCAGAGAAAGAAACCCTCACCGACTCACACCAAGTATCTCATACTCTTCCATATATACTTGCTTATTCTACAACCACTTATTGCTTCTAATATGAGAGAGAGAGAGAGAGAGAGAGAGAGAGAGAGAGGATATGGAGACCCACCACAGCACTGAGGAGAAGCAGCTTTGCAGAGTTTCTGTGTCTGTCTTAATTTACCACAACTTTAATATCTCATCTTCTTTATAAGAGAGAGAGAGAGAGAGAGAGCTTCTGATTCATGATGAATTGATCTCGGGCTTCTACTTTTCCAAAGTTGCAGTGATTTCGATCTCAACCCCTTCTCTCTTCTTTCAAGGCATGTATAAAAGCTTAGCAAAAGCTCAAAAATCGAAGCTTTTTTTTTTCAGATGCGTCGTCTCCGTCCCCTGCGCAACCTCTGCAGAATCATCAGCACACAACTCACAGTCAGAGATCTCTGCACAGAAGAGAGAGAGAGAGAGAGAGAGAGAGAGAGATAGATTCCAGAGAGGGAGAGGAAGAAGAGTTGTTCCAGTGGAGACGGTTCCAACTAAATACAATTAAAACAGGGTATTAAAAGGCATCATGGGACCGCAAAACCTCACTTTCAGCTTACTATTCTCTCAATTCTCTCTCTTCTCCATCACTACTACTACTAGTATGAGCAGGGTTAGAGAGAGAAAGAGAGAGAGAGAGAGAGAGAGAGAGAGAGAGAGAGAGAGATGTGGTCCATTTCCTACCATACTTCCATTACTTGATCTGAATTTCCCATTTTGTCCCTATATTTATCGAAGAAAAAGATTTTTTCCGTGTTGGGTCGGGTACAAGGTGGAAAGGATCCGTGTCCAAACGAACCTAGAGGGAGTAGGTATTTAAATATAAATGGTTGAGATAAAACGATCCATATATGAGATATATAATTGATTTATAATTACGTATGGGCTCTGACGGCATAACGAGGCATGGTAGGCTATTTATTGAAGTAACTTGACAATCACCGATCGGACGGCCAGCTCATCGGTGAAAGTCGTATTCAACGACTGGATGGTATCGGCCAGAGAAACGTTATTTTGTTAATTGTACAAGCTTACGGCTAATTATTACCGAACGGTGGAGACGCAGTCGCTGAAGGTTTAGCTTTCTCCGATCGACGTTTGTAGGTGAAACATTCATCGACCATCTCAGACGTTGGTCGTTGAATACTTAGTCAGCTAATTAATGTCCGCTACGCAAAGCTGCCATTAGCAATCTAATCATCACGGGCAACTTCACTGTCGCTCAGTAAAAATGTACGTTCCCCGACCGATGCTGCAGGCGGTTGTGGAATTGTTACCATGCAATGACCGCCACTGGCAGCGGTCGTTGAACGTTTACCATGCAACGAATATCTCCGCCAGATGCCGTTAAATTGTTATATTCGATGACCACCGCCGTAGGTGGACGTTTAATAAAGCAGATTTTTCATTTTCACAGAACTGTGCAAATACTATAGTACACTAAATTAGTTTAAAAGAATAATTTTTAATATTTTGCCAAAACTCAATTTTTGTCTGATGCTAAGTTCAAAACTTTTGATGGATAGCTTCAGAGTCTCTCAGGACGTCTACTATAATTGTGAGACTCCATCTCATGAAAAGAGGTCTCAAGTTCGAATTTCGCAACCGCGCGCCATCTAAAAAAATATGAAAGATTTATTCTTTGTCATTCTGAAAAAACAATACCAATTCGAATTTGCACAGCACAAATAGAAAGTTGAAAATTCTTCCGTTAGTAGAATAAGATCGGTGTAACCAACCAACGTTGGCCTAGTTGGTTAGCAGAACTGAGTGTTAGAAGGAGATCAAGGTCTATCCTTTATGAAAAATAGATCGGGAGTTCGAATCCCAGCATGGTTGGAAAGGTCTATCGTTTATTGCTCAGTATCCGGTCGAGATATAGGATAGAAACCGAACGCGGCGGTCATGACAAAAAAAAAAGGAAAAAAATGATCGGCGTGATTCGTGAGTTTATCTATTATAATGACCGCACAAAATAAAATGATTATTGAAGAATATTATTCATGATTTTTTTTTTTTTTTTTTTTAAAAGAAACTGTGTCAATTTTTATGGCTGAAAATATTTTTTATTTTAGAAGAAAATAGTACAATCAATAACTGAGATAATGCCGGGGGCTCTAGGGTTTCTGGCATCCCCACTTTGGTGGCATGAAAGTGTACTTAAGAAATTGGGAAAATAATAATAATAATAATAATAATTACTATTCCCTCTATGAACGGATTTTCCACGTGGTTCCTTTTTTTTCGGTCGTCCATGCAGGTAACGTCGGGATGACGTCATGACGACGGCGTTAAAATCCCTAACAATTTATTTATTTACAAAATTAAATACAATCTTCCAAAAACATTAGAAATAAATATTAAAATAATATAGATAGTAAATTATATATAAGTCTAGCCTAGTTAGTCCAAGGGCATGGAAAGTTTAATTGCTTTTGTTTGTATCTTTATCCATGTCGATCTTTCTTTACAATTCATTTTCAACTTTTTTATCTCTTAGTCAATGCAGATAAATAAATAAATAAATATATATATATATATGCTATTATTCAGTAGGATTCTAATATAATCAGAACCGACCAATATATTTTATGTATTTGGTGTGATTCTGATTACATCGGCAGTCTTAATGATCCGATAAATAGTATTGTGTGTATATATATCTGAGCGTCTTGTAGACAAAAATGTTTAGTTTCTATAAAGATTTTTCGATTATTATTGTCACGGGGCTAGAACTTTGAACAGCACGAACAACACTGAGACTTCGCTCGGCCTAAGCTCATCCCGACCGACCTTAAGGCAAGAATGAGGAAGATAAATTATAGAAGAGAGATGTGTATATACGCTCCATAATAAACCCTATTTATAGAAGTTCTTAAATACTTATAGCCAATGTATAATAAATTATATATTTAATGATACCAATTAAATTGCACTAAATGTCGTCTATTAAGTATCTTTAATGCCTCATTAAACTATGTAACTCATGTAACTCCCATAACTACTGTATTTACGGCCTTATCCATCAACCTTTTATAAATATGGACCATATTCCGACTCGTTTGCTGGATATAGATCGCACAACTGATCAGTCACGGACCTTACTCTATTACACTGTCGACTTAAATCTACAGCCTAATGCTTAGAGCCTTATAAATTCTATTACTGCTCTATAATATACTTATATAGTAGTTAAAATTTATATGACACAAATTTCGAGAGATTTTTAAATGTTTGAAATAAGATGTTAATTTGCACAATCTTTTAAAAACGGAGGTTGATATGGCATTTTATTTTCTTTCACTTTCATTTGGTTAATATATACATGATAAATATGCCTTTTTTTTTAGCAAAAACTAACTCTTTTCCCGTGAAGAATATGATCGTTTTATTTTATTTTTGTTATTCAAATTATGATTTTATTGAATTTTACTTTTTTTTAATGGGAGAGCCAATAGGATCAAAGATAATGATGTGGTTGTTATGACCGTTATCCATGATTTTAGCTTAATTAAGCTTGATTTTTTAAGTTAATTTTGACATCCTAAAATACTTATTTAAAATAATATTTTTAAAAATATTTAATATAAAAAATTATAAATTTGATAAAATCTATAATTTTAAATTTTATAATTTTTTTAATAATATTACGGCTATATTCTTTAAAAAGGTGACGTGGCATATGAAATTAAATAATAAAGATGTAAAAATCATAAGCACGTACAATGAGCAATCAATCAGGGGAGAAGCAGCCAGAAGCTGCAAAAAAAAAATATAGCGTTTTTGTTTATTTCTTCTAATAATATTATCATTTTTTATTTCCATCTTAATATACTATTTTTAAATTTTAATAATTTTAAATTAAAATTTGTCTATTATGATGTTATTAAATGACTTATAGATAATAAATTGTACAATTATTTAAATAGATTATACACAATTTCTAACTTAAATTAAGCTTATGAATAAATAATTTGTAGCGTATGCTCACATGGTACATAGAGCAGCACACGATTACACTTTTTTTAATTGTTTTTTTTTTTAAAAATAGCTCCAAATGAAAATTTTACGGCTCGGAGGTTTTTACGGTCATAAAATCTTTGAAATCTTAAAAGTATTTATTCATTAATATTTTTTACAAATAAAAATTGTTGAGCACATGAAAAAATCTACCATATTTTTAAACGTTTTTCAAAAAATACATATGTACTTTTTTTGAGTAATTTTATGAATTTTTCAAAAAAATGTGGCCTTAGTTGAAACAGTTGTAAAAGGCATAATTTTCAATATTATCATATGTTTTTAGTTTCATCTTCATATATAATTTAAATTTTTAATAATTTAAATTAAAAATATCGTATATCATGAAAAGGTTTGAAAAGTTTTAAAGTCCATTATCAAAAACATTTTTTGTGGGGTTAGTTGATAATTAAAAAAAAAAAAAAAAAAAAAAAAAAAAGAAAAAAAAACATGATCTAGCATCATCATTTAATATATCTACAGGATGTTGGCATATACATCAATGCAAATTTTAGATCCACAAATTCACGACCCAAACTTTCTCCCAAAAAGTTATGTTGCTTTGTATATCATATCACGTCCGACCACGCAAAAAGATCGAGGACTACTTTTTTTCATCGCTATTAGTAATCCTGATATAATCAGTTCTTATTGCATCACGATCATCAGAGATTCTAAAAAAGTACTACTATAGGACCCGAATATTTAACCAAAAATAGTTCGATTTGTATTTTTCGTGCCTCGGGATCGGTAAATTTATAATTTAGCGATTTCGATGTACGAAAAAATACTACTCAGGCTGTTTTAACTGAATTTTTTCATCGCTATTAATAATCTTGATGTAGTCAAAATCACATGATATGCATCAGAACATATATAGTATACATCTCAATACATAGTATACGGCTCTTATTGCATCAGAATCATCAAAAATTCTAAAAAAGTAATACTATATAGGGCCTGAATACTTAACCTAAAAAAGTTTGATTTGTATTTTTCGCGCCTCGAGATCGATAAATTTACGATTTATCAATTTTGATGTACGAAAAAATACCGCTCAGGCTGTTTTATCTGAATTTTTTCATCGCTATTAGCAATCCTGATATAGTCAAAATCACAAGATACGCATCAAAACATATATAATATACATCTCAATACATAGTATGCGACTCTTATTGCGTCAGAATCTTCAGAGATTCTAAAAAAGTAATACTATAAGGTCCGAACACTTACCCTAAACATAGTCCGATTTGTATTTTTTGCGCCTCGGGATTGGTAAATTTGTCGATTTCGATGTACAAAAAATACCGTTCATGCTGTTTTATCTGACCCGATAGTATTTCTGTTCAGAAAAATAGCATTATTTTGGAGCTTGTACATCTCGATATAGTTCAAAGAGTACTGCAAGTTATCAGGACATCAGGACTCCTGATATAATCGAACCATACGATATACGTCGGAATCTGTGTGGTATAATATGCGTCGAAACCATACGATATGCGTCGGAATATATGTGGTATGCATCTCAGTATACAGCATGTGATTCTGATTGTATCAGGACTATCAGACCTCTGAAGAATGGCATTTTTTGCCGAAGAAAATTTTGGGTTGAAATTTGGGAGTCCAGCATTTATGTATGTAGTTAAGCAGGAGATAGTTTGGATAATGGGCCTTATGAAAGCTGTGTACAACCAACCTTATTTGACACCTGCCCAATCTGCTTGCATTTCCCAGTGCTTAAGAGAAAGTTAAATAACGATCGCGGTCTGCTCCTCGTAAAAGGTATATTAAAAGTTTAAATTTCGGTAAGTTGGAAGGACTACTGACTCGCTCAATTTCTGATTAAGATGCACGATAGAAACGGAACTCGACGGTGCCAAAACCAAAAAAAAAAAAGATAAAGTATATATTTTTTGACAAAAGAATTTTAAATGTAATCTTTCAATATATATATATATATTATATTATATTATATATATATTATATATATATATATATATATATATATTCTCAGCCGTTGATCTTCTTGATCTAACGGCTGAGATTTAATTATATACTTAATGGAATAACGATTCACGTCATTAAGTGTAAAAATTAAATCTCAAACTATTAGACCAAAAAGATCAACGGCTGAGATATTAGCTTATCTCAGGTTAGTCTGAGAATAACATATATATATGCTATCACTTGTGTTGTTTATTTTACCAATATCGTCATTATTTATCCTATATAACTATTTCGCCCATCAATGCCGACAACTGGTATGGCTATCGTGTTAGCATTCATACGGGATGGTTATATTAGCAGCCATTTAGCAATTTAAACGGTACAAACCAAAAATTCGATAATGAGGGCTACTGATAAAATTTTTCCACGATAATGAAAAAAAGTTAAAAGGTATCTTATAGCAGCTACAGTTATCACCAACCTGATATATTCACTACAAAGAAACAACTTCAAGTGGACAAACAAAATAGCATTGGAGTGACGAGACGTCGCAATGGATAGGCTGGGCTCGGCAACCCTTTCGCCCCAATGTTTGGTTCCATGTGCCGCTATATTACGCACATTTACAGATGCTGCACGAACAGTAATGCAAACGTACATCCCCTCACGTACAACATATGCTCCGATAAAATTTTCGTAATAATCTCCTGTATAGAACTAGATTATGGATAACTGTTCAGTGCCTTAGCTTATGGACAATACTCAAATCAAAAAAAAAAAATGTTTTTATTACGTCGTGTAATAATTGTACTAATAAAATATAAGAAATATTTGTTTTCAATATGTAGGAGAAGTGGGAGACCCATTTAAATCGAAGAAATTACGGTATATAAAGGATACGGGACTAAATTTCTGATGGCTTTAGCGAACGAGAACATTATAACAGCGCACAAGTCCATATTATGAAATAATAAGCTATAGAAAACCTAGCTCCGATACCATATTAGAACCGAAATTATCTCAAAATCATATGGCTACGCAGGGGAGGCCGGATTCTATATAAGCTAAAGGGGTGAATTTGTAAGATTGATTTGGACTAAATTTCTAATGAGCTTACTAGCCCATGGGCTTAATGGGCCACACTTCAATAGGCTAACAAGTTTGGTCAGTATAGTAAATTTGTCCAAGTATATATATATATTATACAGTTAAACTAGGAAGCAGGCAGCACGAGCGATAGGGCACGTAGCCGAAAAACCAAGCGTCTAGGGGTTTGAATCCGTGCGGCTTTATTTATTCCGTGGGAGGAGAATTTATCTATTACGACGGTCATAAAAATAGACTAATTTCGGACAGAATTTGTTCCAAATGAGCCACATATATATGATATCTATATGAATTCATCTTGGCAAATATTAACATCGAACATCCAACCATGGTTTCGGTCATAAATTAATATTATTCCAAATATTAAGTTTTTATTTAGAAATAGATAGCATTATTTTCTATAATTGGTAATTAAATTAATATTATTCCAAAATTTTCTTTTAAAAAAAAAAGGCACAGGTGGTGGGCAAATTGATTGAGATTTTAAGCCCAGCACGTCCGGCCGGTTTCATCTATGCACGTACAACTACGTGAAAAAATAATAATCCAACTACCATGACTTATAATCGGTGTACCGACTTATATGGAAACATCCAAATTTAAGTAAAAAGTTTAAAATTAAATAAAAAAAAGTTTTACTTTTAATAAAATAAGAATTAATTAGTATAAAAATAATCTATATGCATACATATATATTAATATAAAATAATCTATTTATAAATATATAAAATTACGCTATCAAAATTGATGCATCACTAGTCATCTAAGTAGCTTTTAACAAACATAATAATTAATTTTATATAAAAATAATCTATATACATACATATATATTAAAATAAATATAATTAAATTATATTTTTTAAATAAGAATTATCGAACCGATAAAAGTATTCTATGGGTGCTAAAATACTCAAAAGTAAAATATTATTAAATTCATTAAGTTTTATTTGTTCATTAAGCAATTTAAAGTTAGGCTAATGAATGGTGTATATAGTGCAATTTCATACAATCTAGATTAATATGATATGCTCATAGTTTTTAAAATCCAAATTATTGATGTTATTTAGGTGTTTATTTATCCATATGGATCGCAATTTATCCAATTGGAATATTTGTAAAATATAAGTTTTAGACTAATTTATTTTGAGACAGTCAGTGTAATAGAAAACGCCATATCAACCTGCTATTCTTAAAAAGTCTTGCAAATTAGTTCATGTCGAGGCTGAGGTGATACCGCTACGATTAGAGGTCAAACAAGCAGAATTCGAGTCGAGTACCACTAAGCTCAAACTCGACTTGATTGGTTTAGCTCGAGCTAGATGAGCTTCAGAGACTGAGCTCAAACTCTACGAACTTCAGAAGCTGAACTCGAACTCGAATCTCAAACTTGAGCTCAACTCGGGCTCGGCTCGATTGTATCTATTAGACAAAGCTCGAGTCGAGCTCGAACTCAAACTCGTTTAAGTAATTTTATTTTTAATATATATTTAAATAAAATAGAAAAATAAATTTACGCTACCAAAGCTAACGAGTCGAACAACAAGATGCTTAGGATTGACTCGTTTAATTACTCGAGCTTCAAACAATGCTCGAACTCAACTCCAGCTCGATAATACTCGAGTTCGAGCCCAAACTATTTCTGAGCAGCTCGGCTCGTTTTTACCGTTAGTTACAGAAGGGTTGATTTGCAAAGGGTGAGGGTTGATATGCAATAACTTAGCCATGTTGTTATATCCTTTTCACATCAAGAGCAGGCAAACAAACACATGGATCCAAGAAGTAGGGAATAAAGTCAGTGATTCAGACCTAAAAAGAGAAACTTGGTTTCTATCAAATAAAGGAGACAACTAAATCTGTTTTTTTTTTTTTTTTAAAGAAAAATGCTTTGGACATAAAAACATTATAAATAGTTTGTTTTTAGATAATCGAGGTGCCGTAAATACCGGATTATTTTGCTGAATATAATTTTTTAACCACGGTCATTGGACCTTATCATTAAGTAGTAAAACTCCGGATATGTATTACACCACGATATGCCGTTGAGTAGAGGCATATGGCTACCATAATTTTTGAAATACTTTTTGAAAACTAGAAAAAAAAAAAATTTATCCCGAATTGTTGTAGTTGAAATTCGAACTCGTGAGTGATGGTTCATGATACACTATCTCATCAAGAAAGCTATCCGGTGTAAAAAAAAAAAAAAAAAAAAAAGTAAAGAAGATATTATAAATGGTAAAAATTGAGAACTCCAATTTTGTATATACTTAAAAATGTAATATCATATTTAGATGGACCAAAATCTTCAGACGTCTTAAAAAATGTAATATCATATTTAGATGGACCAAAATCTTCAGACGTCGACTAGGGGTGTTAAAAAAAGTAACGCGATCCGAGAACCCAAATTGATCTGATCCAATCCGAAGGTTTTGGGTCGTGTCTAAGGGTCCATGGGTCAGATTAGGTCAAAATTCTAGACTCGAGTTCAGATCCAGATCGGGTCCGGGTCTAAGTTGCTGAGATCCGGACCCGAAAATCCAATCCATAAAACTAGAAAAAAAAAACAAAACAAAACAAAATTTATGAGCATTTTTGCAAAAATATCGAATGTAAAGGTTATAACTTTGATTAGATTTACAATTTTTATGTTGACACAGTTTTTAAAAAATACTTACAAATAGATATTTTACGGGTCACATAAAAAACAGATCCGACTGGATCGGATCCGAATCGACCAAACCCAACTCAGGTATGGTCGGAACTAGGTCGGATAGGGTCTGACTGGCCCAGACCCAAAAGGGGTTGGGTTTTGAACACCCCTAATGATCGACCATCAGAGATCTTACTGGATCTTAATTTGAAATAATCACACGTTAATTGAAAACTTGAGATGCTTATAAAAAGAATCCTTTAAGATAGCATTAACCGGATCCAGCCCTTTTCAGGAGGCACAGTCAGCAAGGCGAGTCCGGAGTTGGTGGGCCAACTAGGTGCCGATGGCAGGGGACGCTACGACGGCTAGGGCTTTGTCATATTATGTCCCAAAGTTCAAAAGAGCAACAAACTTTTTAAAATCTTTCAAAAGAGAAAAATCCAAATCTAACAGATAACAATGAATGATTGCTCCTGTATTTTTTTAAAACTTTTGTTCATCATTAGATCATAAAAATTATTTATCTTTTTTTTTTATTATTTTCCAAATTTTGTCTTTTATTTATTTTTTAAAATTTAGAATAGATAAATGGCAAGAATAATATCTTGGTGCAGCAGAGCCACAACATACCTGAAGATCTCTGATGATACAACAGACCATAACATACCTGGAATGATATCAACTCTTCTCAACCTAGAACAGATGCTGGTCCCTCACATGATTAAATTACAAAAATAGCCCTCTTATTTATTTTTATAATTTTTGAAATAACGAAGCAAAACCTCATGGCGAAATGTACCAGATTATTTTACTAAACACAATTTTCTAACCGCAATCCGTGGGGCCGAGGTCAAAATTTCAGACGTGTGTCGTCTCCGACACTTCGTTGAGTACATATACATGCACGCTACAAGCTTCAGAATATTTTCTAAAAATTCGTAAAGATGATTCTCTCGCAAGCAGTAGTCGGGACTCAACTCGTCATTGATGATTTATGAACCACCCATCCCAGCAAACGAGTTATCCCGTCCGCCATGTTAGTTAAGTTATAACAATGTATATATGCAAAATTATTTTTTAAATTATCGTCGTGTAATTAAAGAAGGAAAAAAAAGGTTTTCTTTTGTGTAAAAAAAAAATAAAAAATCCAGTAGGAGAATTTGGAAATTAAACTTAATCGTTCCCTTTTTCATAGAAACCATTTCCTCTATTTCGTTTTTTCAATACGCTGAAATCAATTTTTATCCTACATCTCGACCGAAAAACAGAACGATACGATAACCCCTCTTAACTCACCCTTTGCTGGGATTCGAACCTCCGACGGTCCGGCCTATCCTTCATGAGAGACAAACCGTGGTCGTCTTCCAGAACTCAGTCCTACGAACCAAAAGGGCCATTTTTTTTTTTTTTTTTTTTTTTTTAAGAAAGGGTTGAAATTGGTGAAGTGATAATTAGGGTTTGAAGATGGAGCCAAAGAGTTGGGAATTATGAGTGTTCCATTTGATGAGTTCAAATGGGCCCAACAATATATTTGTGGCCAGGATAAAAAATCTGCCAACCAACACACTGCTCTTGCACTGTGTTCGAAGTTTGCCTCCCACTGTTTTCTAGCTTCCTTTGGTCCCCTCCAGGCCCGTGGCCCGTTGGCCCACCAAGGTTCGCGATAAACTATAGTTTACTTTTCTGTGCCGTGCCGAATCGAGTTTGGTAAAATTCAAATTCTAGAACGTGCCGATCGTGCCGTGCTGACCATGCAGATAATAAACTATTATTTTTTATATTTTATATTAAATTAGAGCTAAAAAATACAAATAAATAAATATTTTTAAAAAGATGAAAAGGCCCGGTCATTCGCCGAACGCGTGACCTAAAGCGTGACCACACAACGCACAATCGCCCCCGCATCGCGCCTTGACTAAATAGGTCACGCACCATACATTTCGTTAACAGCATTGTCCATCTTTCTTTCGAGAAAGATGAACAATACTACATTTTTTTTAAAAAAAAAAGTTTTGAGATACCGTGTCGGCAGGCTCGACTCTGTCTCGGTGCCGAATTCTTACGTTGCGGCACTTAATTTTCGCCTTCATTTGAATCAGCTAAGAAAAGAAAATTCAACATTTTTGGCCTCCTTCTTAGGTTTTTTGGACAAGATAATTGCTATTTAAATAAGAGTGCAAGGGTTGTGTGTCAGCCATGCATCAATTTACATGTTACAAACAAACTCTCATTTGCGATCCTTTAATTTTTACGCCCCAAAAACTTATTTAGAATTTTTTTTTTTTTTTTTAAAAAAATTTTAAACATAGAAGTTGTAGATCATATCAAAATCTTTTTTTTTTCAAAATTATTTCAAAAAATACTTTTTAAACGGATATTTTGATATTTCAAAATTTTAGCTGGTTAGTAAATTAATTTTAAAACTCACTAAACTTTTGAAGCATCAAAATTAGAAAAAAAAAATTTGAAAAAAATTTTAATACAAAGATTACAGATCACATCGTAATTTATTTGTTTTATATTTAAAAATTCTCCAAAAAATATCTATATAATAATTAAAATGCTCATAATATAATATTTCGAGATAGGAATTGATTCGTAAAAAGTTAAAAAATGAGAGACTGATATGCAGTTTTCTGAAAAAAGTGTGTAGCTTGCTTTGTTGGCAAGGATTCATAATCTAATGCTTAGAAATTTGGAATAATTTTGTTTGGGATAACTGCATATCAACCCCCAAAGTTTAATTTTTATATTTTCGTATTTTTAGGGACTGAAACGTAAGACTGTTGACTTTAAAAGGACTGATATGTAATTATTATATTTTGTTTTCACGTAAGTGGGGACTCCTGTACATGCAGAGGAAAAATCTAAGTTTGTCGACAATGATAAGAAAGGTACTGCTTTTTCAGATGTTTAATAATGAGTAAATATTATATTAATTTTTATTTCAGAGCTATGTAAATTAATCCTGAAAATAAAAAAAAAAAATATAAGAGAATTTACTGTTCAGCTCCCCTAATTTTAGGATGTCGCAAATCAGTCCTCCGAAACGCCACGTGGCGCCACGCGCGCGCCGCCACGTCGGCGGGGAAACCGGTTTCGGGGGGCTGAACAGTAAAAAATGAAAAACGGAAGGCTGAACAGTAATTTTTCCAAAAATATATAACGCTCAGCACATTTTTTATTTTTATGCGCAGATTCATAGAGCTCAAGAATAAAAAAAGGGCTGATATTTAACTACCTTTTTAATAAGTATACATTGTTAATTGAAAGATATTATCATATCGTTCTATTTTCAATTGGATTGTAAGATCGAAGTCGGACGCGTCGATCGCCGACCAAATAATAATAATAAGCACAAATTGGTTCCACTTTGCTATCTGCTAACCCTAACTTCAGTAGTTCCACTTAAATCTTATTTTAAAAAGGTAGTGGTCCAATGATAGTGGCTAGAAAATTATATTTAATAAAATAATTTGGTATTTATCGTAGAAAAAATTTCACCTCGTTATTTTAAAAAATAATAATAATATCGGTCGCCTCCTTGGTGTACTCACTCTCTTTTCTTAGATTTAGAAGGGAAAGTCACGCATATTTTTTTACTATTTTTAGATGAATGTAGAAAATTTTGATCGTAATCGGTCCACTTTGACTCTTATAATATATAATCGAACGCGTAAAATCATGTATATGTTAAGGGCCATTTTGTAGATCTACATGACAGATGAACTCCCGAACGTTATTAGTTTGAATATTTTATTTTATTTTATTTTTTACGGATGTCATATTACCATGCATATATATGGTCCAATATGTATGGACCACCGCGACTAAATTTACGGGTCGAGGTGATCGAACCCCTTAAAAGCCATTGGTCCCTCAATAGTAACTGCAATAACGCTTCTTACCTACCTTTTTTAAGTTCAAACGTTGCCTTTTTATCGGTATCATAATCTCATGTATCCATCCCTCAAACCCATCCCGAGACAGCAAATCTCGAACATCGTCACCATCGTGAATCTAAAAATGTCATCTTACAAGGAACCTTAACTAAAATAATCTTTTCCGTCTCCTAAGTCGCCCCTCTCGGGCTCGATCTTCATATCCTAATAACTATCACAAGGTAGCAGTTGTGTAGTTTTTTTTTTTTTTTTTTAAATTTCAAGAACATGTGTCAAATTGTCGGTATAAATATATAAATATAAACAAACTTATTAGAAACAAATACACTTAACAAAATATATTAATTTTAACCAAATATCACTAGATTCAACATGGCCATTATGATAAATCCAATTACATTTATTCAAACTCATGTCAATGCGGCTATAAAAAGTAGAAAAGTAGGTCATGGCCGATATTGAAACGATGCTCAGATATGGCTTTTATTTATTCTACATATGGTTTCGGCATATATCGTTACTCAGACTATACCTTACCGGTTATCAATGCCTTTTTTTGAGATAACGAGGTGAAAACTCTCTAAACATCAGCCATCCTATCGGTTATCAGAAAGTGACACTCCGGAATTATATTATTCTTCTGACACGCCGTTAATTTTATATATATATATATACATTTCAAAAAATTCGGACATTTTTCTGAAAACTGAAAAAAATTCCTATCTCGCATTATTGCAAATGTGATTTAAACTCGGAAGTGATATTTCGGGAACCATCCATCCTATCAGTTGAGCTACCGCCGACGGGACGGTTATCAAGTGGTTAAGTGGCCAAGTTATTAAGTGCACCACCTTCTCTCTCTATATATACCCCTCAAACTTATTACTATTCTTTGCAAATCAGCCCCCTCTTTTCTACTGGTTCTTCTACAATGGGCAAGCCAAAGCTCAAGTCCTCCATTAGAGCTCTCCAAGTAGCAATCTCCAGTCTCCGGCCGGTCGGCCCCGTCTGCGTGCAGCTCGCAAAGACGGACTCGTTCCGCACCGCCACCGCCGCCGCCGCCGCCAACCTTTTCGTCGGCGACTCCATCTACTGCAGCTCTTCTTCTTCCTCTCCCTCGTGCAACGACTCCGTCACATCTTCATCGTTCATCATCGAGTGTGCTGATCCCGATCCCGTCCCCCGGGGTCCTATCGCCTCCGGAAGGTTCTTCTTCTCGCCGAGCACCTCCAGGAACATCATGGACGAGCTTACTCAGAAGTTGTTCTCCGGCAACAGCGTCCAGATTGCCTTCTGCTCCGACGACCCTTACAGTGATTTCAGGTACGCATATATATATATATATATATAATTTGATGAAAAAAACCAGAAATTTAAATATTGAAAATGATTCAGATCGTCGATGGAGGAGATGGTGGCGGCGACGGGAGTGAAAGACTGGCGGAGCCTCCAGGAGCTCCTCCATTGTTACCTCAAGATAAACGAGAGAAGAAATCACAAAATAATCGTCATCGCATTCGTCGATCTCCTCATGAGTATTATCACGGCCGGTGACGGCAAGGATGAACTGTCATTGCCATTGTAGTTTCATGAATTTGAGCTGGTTATTACTTTTGTTGGAGTTATTGTGTACTGTTCTAGCTTTTTTTTAAAAATTATCACAAAAAAATTTTGACCTTAATTGGCCCACTTTTGTATGATAGTCACAGCAGATAAATCTAAAATTATATCGATCTATATTCAACCAATCGACGATTTCTATCCTTTCAGTTCACAGCAGTTCAACATAAAAGTTCAAAAGGCCTCAAATTGTCTCAAATGCAGCTTAGAAATTCATTTGAGACAATTCATAGCTAACTTTTTTAAAAAATTATTGTGAAAAAAATTTTACCGTCATAACAAATACATTTATGGATGACACCGGCCGCCAACAATGTCCCAGCTTTCCGACAATACATATTCAAAAAATCTATATTATCCTTCAGGGAATACAGAGATGTGCAATCTCCGTAATTTTAAGTAAAATATATGGAAGTTGAGGCTAAAATCTCTACTTAATAATGTGGAAACTCCAGCATCCGTCCTACGATGTTCATGGCCAAAATAGTTTAGCAACGAAATTGTTGGAGCAACCAAAATTTCTCCCAAGTTTCCCTATTTATTGTACATTATCCTACTACACGATGTTACCTTTGGTTGGAATTTTTGGGAGAAATATTGGGAGCTTTAGATTTACTGTATGGTTTTTCATTTTGCATATGAATATTTATTAGCGTTCTAAAATGTACGTTCAAACTGCTCAATTTCGGGCCATTCGCACACGTATTGGTACTTTAATCGTTTACACTACTGCCTTTTGTCTATACTACTAAAATTAACGAAAGAAAATTGATTTAGCCGATGGACGGTGTAGATAGTATGAGATTCACCCTCTCGTGATGTGTGTTGGAGATGAAGAGTTGTTGTATATGTAGCTGGGAGAATAAATGTTCGCCCATGATTCCGGGCCGCGGCCGACATGTGGAAGATGAGAATCCAATCCGATGTCTTACCTCCGTCAACAGCTGCAGAACTTGGAATTATTGGCCATGGTTTGTAGTTTCGGATATTTCTCTGAGGTGTCCGATATGTATCCGACTATGTTTAGAACATGCCTAAGTCTAGGGAACTTTGTTGGTTCTCTTCTTTGGTTAGGGATATTGAGATAATTATTATATTAATGGGAAAATTGCATATCCACAATAGGAATTTAAAACTATTTGCAAATCAGTCCTTATATCTAAATTTTAAATAAGTATTTTTTCGAAGAAGATTTGAATAAAAAAAAATAATAAATTTTGATGTGATATGTAAACCTCCATAACTACTATTAATTCTAGGTTAAATTCATTACAAAGAGTGCATATAATGTCCAAACACTATTCACGCGATAGACACAATGAGAGAACCGCGAGTTGCTTGGTTAGCCGCAAAAACAAATGGATTACGATTATCGCTAAGCCTATAAAAGCAAAGTATACGGTTTGTAGACACCCGTAACTCTACTTATGTTTTTCACTATTATGATTATGTAGATGTAATTGCAAACTTGCACGAGTCAGTGTTGGGGAAAAAAAAATCCTACAACTTCCTTTTCGCCGAGTTTTATATCACTTAGGTATAAAACTAAGTGTTTTTCTAGATCTCGAAGCATTTGATTGCCAAAAAGATATGGGGTTCGTAATTGCATAAAAATGATTAAAGAAGTCTGATACTACGAAAAGAATTTTACCAATTTGAAAAAGAGCCGCCTGGATATTCGGCCTCGGCACGAACCCTATATGCAAAGGCAATGCTAGAGAGGATAATTGCATTTCAACCCTTCCTAAAGCAACAGTCACACGTTTCAGCCACACAAGAGCACCGTCAAATAAGTGCGAAAATATATTTTCGAAAACTGAAATACAAGACGCAAACTTTAGAAAGCGATATGCATTTATCCCATACAAAGACATCTAACAAGCCGAAAAAAATGCCGATCACCGAAAATTATTTATTATTTCTTTCCAACCAAACTGTTGATTTATTATTTCTTTCCGACCAAACTTGTTCAAGACAATGCCGATCATCGAAAACAAACCGATTTTATTTTCCTTCGAATATCTCACGCCCTAATAAAACCGACCTTAAAATAAATAAGAAAAATTATAATCCGGCTTCAAAAATAAGTTGCAATAGAAGATACGGTGGGATTTACGACGATTTTCTTTTATCCGCAACGAAATTTTACAAATTTATGATCTTCAATCTGTGTCGTCTATCAGCTATATTTACAGTTCAAATAAAGGTACTTCCAAACCCCTACTCTCCGACACTTGAACCCGAACCAGGCTACAAAGCCCACTCCCGGCCCCGCTAACTCACGATGGTTTTTTTTCAGACTCTAAAGGGGACAGCGTATGCACCCATACCTGCTACCGGCGAAAGATATTTCCATTCTGCCTTCGGCAGGATTCGACCCACACCAGTGCCGCTGGGCTCCCCCGTGCCGTGGTAAGGATTCTCTCCAACACGACTGCATGATTAATATCACCTGCTTTGAGGATGAACATTCTAAATCGACTCAGCAAAAATTCAAACTTTGATCATAAAAAAAGCCTATATCGGTTAATAAAATTAACCAATAATTGTACAAAACTCAGTTGTTACCTGGACGGCGGGAGTAGGGACGGCTCCAGCAGCCGCCGCGAGCTGCAAAGCTAATAAGAGGTATATCTACGAGTTATAGATTTATAAATATTTAAACAAAAAAGGGCACCTCATACGAAGATTCTGCAGTTAACCGGCGAGAACCAAATCCAAAGAGAAAACTACTCCAGCATCGACAGATAAGATTAAGATACGAAAACCGTCCAAACCCGTGGAACAACTTGAGGTAACCAAAGCCTCGTACAAACTGCAAACTAATTTTTTTTTTTTAAAAAAAAAGATAAATAAATACAAGAAAATAAAGATAACAGAATTAACAAACTATTCAAGAAATTGCTAATCTATAAGATCTAAATCGAAACTTACCCATTTTCTTTGACGAAACACTGCCTGTAGCCACTGCAAAATAAAAACACAGACCAACAATAGATAATATAACAAATGGGGCCTATACATTATTAAACTAACATCTGCAAGACGAATAAATTAGCAAAAATTAAATAATTGTGTCAGAACACACTTGCTTGGCCTTGGAGGAGGGGGAGTTGTGGATGCATAGGCCCTGTAATAAAACCACAACTCCTAAACACAAAATCTACACAAAAGGCTTCAGCAAAAAGCATATGGGACACAAAAAACTTGCTTGTAGTTCCACGTCACCACTCAAAAACTATTGGAAAATGTCTAAACAACATTCCTAGAAGATCAAATCTACTTTTACTTGGGTATAAGTAAAAAAGATTTTGTTTTGTTTGCTAAAACTGATATTCAGCCTAATCTTGGTGCCATTAGAAGCAGGTAAGCATGGCAATTACATATTCTGACCAATTAAATCATTAAACAGGATCATGGAACAAGCAATGCCCTCAATATCTGAATATGTGAGAGTTTCTAAAAGCCTTAATGGACAAATTAATAATCAAACAGATCTCCTCCTCAAGTACAATTATAGCTAATGGAATTGCTGAACCTGATTGACATAAATAATTTAAAAAAAGAAAAAAGTAAAACTACAAGGTAATCGCTTTGTGCTAAGACATGGCGCAGAACTCGATATAACCAAACTCAGCTCAAGAAGTCAAGCATTGCATCTCATTGATCCAAATAGCTCATTGCATTCCTTAAAATTAAGCAAACTACTATACCCAAAAAAGTTCGAACACTCAATCCAGATCTTCATTCTGACGAAACACAACAAAATCAAAAGAGAAAAGCTTCAGCTCTTGCTTTGCATTAACAGTGGAATTGAATCCTTTTAATTAGCCTGAAACAGGGCTGATAACTGTTTAACCATATGTGATTACTCTTGAAATTCTGTGTCGGAAGATGGCCAATGCAGCATTACTATAAGTAGCCCTTAGACCAGGCATTCCGGAACAGATACCTGCTTGAAGTCTTTAAGGCAATATCATATAAGCTGCTGGTTGAAAGCTTGCTGGAGATATTATCCATCACACTGAGATTTCACTGGATATGTTTAGAATTAATATGGTTTCTCATACATATCAAATACTTGCTTTTTTCCTTGATTCAAATCCAGCAAAAAATCCATAACTGGAATACAAGTTCAAAGATATCTAAATCCAGATACTTCACAGATCTCACAGCTCAACGACATACACTCACTGACAGACAGGCAACTTTATTTGTATTTCGTTCTCTTTCTCCATGAATGTAGGCATCATATCGAGAAGCTTCAAATAACCAACAGCCTACACCAGCCTCTTTGATGTCAATCTGTCATGAAGACAATTCATTCCACTGAGATCATGGAGGTCTCTCTACGAACACGCCATAATTGTAAAAATCAAAAGGGCAACTCTTGAGCTATTAAACAAAAAAAAATAGAGAAAAAGCAAGATGGAATGCAATAATCAGTAAATAAAATATACATATAACCTCATGTACCTTAGTAGTAGGAGCCAGAACCACCACCATCGAGATAACCACCACCGCTGTTCATGCTACGACCTGAATACATTGACGAGTACGATCCGCTACCCATCTACCCAAACACGGAAAGTAAGCATAGGGAGTCTAATAAAATATGATCATGCATACAAGAAATTAGTATTGAAATAAAAAATTACGTCAGATCCACGAGATGGGTAACTGCCGCTGAAGCCCGACGGGTACATCCCGCCAACATCACTTCCACTTACCGAACCTGAAAGAAAAAACAATAAATAGAAAAGATAATAAACAAATACACAATGGATTACATGATAAAATAGAAGTTGTAGAATTGTACCGCCACCATAGCTCATTCCTTGTCGGCTACTATATAGTCCATGTGAACTTTGTCCAGATATCGAACTACGGCTACTTCCATAGTCAATATGTGAACGCCCAAACCTGAAGAGAAAGAGAGAGAAATTAACAAGAGTGATATTACTTTTCAAACATCTCTTTATACACGCTTCCACAACCACTATAAGGATGTAAATAGTACACATTCATTGTGCTGACCTGTCTCCATAAACATCATCATAATGAGCAGCACCACCACCAGCACCATAGTCCAAACGAGCCCGAGAGTGGCGCATACTCATGTCTGCATAACGAGATGCCTCATCCTTGAACAGAACAAAATTAGCACAACTGTCTTAGTTATAGGAAGAGGAAATAAATGCAAATTGAGTTTCAATTACAAGAACATCTTAGTTACCACTGCTGAATAGGGTCGCTTAGATCCAGAAACAGAATCATAGTTCCGTGCACGTGCTTCCCCATAAGCAGGAATAGATCTTTCAACTTTGCGTCCATAAATATCATCGGCATAAGGCCTCCTGCCAACAGCCCGTGGAGCAGAACGGGAAGGAATATCAGAATAAGCATGCCCACGAGAGGAATGATCTTCTCTAAATGACGGCCTCCTCTCAGGTGGTATTCTAGAAACATAATCAGCAGGAACCCTACTTCGAGCTGCGATTTCATCATGCCTGCTGTATTCTCTCCTTGAACTTCTTCTAGGGTATGCTACAACTGTAACGTAACGATAGTCAGCTGAAAAATGTATAGCACCAACCAAAACATGAAAAATACAAAAGGCAGAGAGAATACTTGGTGCTCTCCTGTCATATGGCCTATCTACAGGTGGTAGGCGTCTAGACCTATCAAATGATGGAGGAGGAGGAGGACGCCTAATCCCAATTGGTCTCTTGGGCCCACCATGACCATTTGAAACTCCTCTACTACTTATTGGACGGGTGGGACGCAATGGTAGCCTTCGTGGTGGAAGCTGGGCCCAAGGTGCGTGTGGGCCTCTAGGATCGCTCCTAGTAAATCTGTAGTCTCCTCGAACTCCTCGGTTCCCCCGACCTCTTTGAAGTGGCCTTGAGAGTCTTGCCCTGACCTTAACCTGCAGATTTATGTTAATGGAATGAAAACAATCCATCATACACATTTAAGGAACTCGCCTTGGATCAAACACTTCACAGCTTTATGGCATAAGTGCTAGGAAAAATAAGGTACATTAACAGTAAAACTAACCTTGTTGTCACCATCACCGAGCTCAGAGTTGTTGATGCTTTCAGCACATTTTACAGCTGAATCATGAGTATCGAAAGTAACAAATCCGAAATCTTTTCTCTTAGCAGCAGGCATGTTTCGGGCAAGCTCAACCTTTTCAACTTCCCCGAATTTCTTAAGCAAATCCTTAACGCGATCCTCATCCCATGTTGCATTTATACCATCGATAAAAACAGTTTTAACCTAGTAAAGGCATGATATAACAAATTATGAACCGAGCCCCAAATATTGATAAAAAACATTAAGGCTTCTATCTCAAAGATGCGCCAAAAACGAGAAATCATGAAGTCCCCAGAAACTCATAAAAACTTGGAGGTCGCTAAATCAAACTTGTACCAAATCCAAAAATCATTCAACTAGGCAAATCAAAACAAAAGACAAGCGCATCTCAGCTCAACCTAGTTCAAAGGCCATGTACAACAACCATGAATTGAAGGGACTTAGAGACTTCCTTATAATACCTGTGCCATTATTTCATCATCTGGTTCGACAAAGGAATCTGCAAAGGAAACTTTTGCAGGTCGATCTACTCCAAAAACAACATCCCTCTTCTGTAATCGCTTAAAAGCGTCCATTGCATCTGAACGAGAAGAAAATTCCAGAAAAGCAAAGCCACGGTTTTTCCCCTCATCATTTGTATCTTCGACCAAAGTGACGTCCTCAAGGTTCTCAATACCATAGCCTTTCAGTTTCTCCTTTAACTAAAGACAAGGACGTCATCAATAGACAGCTAACATAAAAGAAACCTGTTGAAAACATGCCCCAGCCTACTTACATGTTCCCTGGTCCACGTCTTGCAGATATTTCCCAAGAAAAGTGTGTCGCTGTCTTGGCTTGGGGCTACACCGCACTGCTTACCATGCACCTGGATCGACAAGGAGTGACTATGACTACTTAAGAATCATACAGAAACGTAGAGATGCATAGAGGGCAACTAGAAGTGGTAAGTACCACAGGATTCTTAAGCTCTGAAACAGCTCGCTTGGCTTGCTCCACAGTCGCAAACCGTAAGAAGGCAAAGCCTTTGTTTTTCTTGGTGTGTGGATTCATCATGAGCCTCACTTCAGTAATCTCACCCACTTTACTAAACACTTTACGCAGGTCATCTTCTGTAGCATCCTTATCTAAGCCTCCAACAAATACCTCATATTCCTTACGCTTGCGGCGTTCTTTAACAATATCATGATGATCTTCATCCTCAACATCATGTTCGTCTCCAACATTCTCATCGTCCCCCTCATCCTCACCATCTTCACCGCCATCCTCAACTTCCTCATAAACCATGTCAGCTTCCTCCTCATCTGCCACATCTCCCTCCTCGACATCCTCCACGCCCTCATCTACTTCTTGGACTTCATCATGATCAGTTTCCCTCTCATCATACTGAACTGCATACTCTTCTTCAGCTTCATAATCCGGTTCATTATCTTCCAACTCCAACCTCTCACCTTTATTTTCTTCAAAGGATTCCTTCATTCCCTCTTCATCTATAACAAATAAAGCATTACAAAACAAATGGCATCCTTCAATACTTATAAGAGCAAATGATCGACAAAGGACTTAACAAATGCCTTTTGGCACGACTTAAACAGAGAAAGACTGGTCCAGATTTCAAGAAAATCATCTATCACGGATATAACAAACTCATGATCGACCGAATTTCAACTTTTTGTAAAAATGATACCATACGGTAGAGAGGCTTGCCATTCGATAAAAGGATACAGAAGAACAACTTGCACTATTCATCTCTGGTCTATCAGCCTGTGAAAATAGTGAGTGTCTTGAAATAATTAACCCTCAATCAACATTACTTCTGGTTCGCAACAGGCCCATTCCCAATTGAAAATAGATTAAATGATATAAGCAACTTAGTAATAACATCCTCGTATAGAGCTTGATAATAGCAATCAAAAGTTTAATAAGTAAAACCACATCCTTTATAGATCATTCGAAAAAACAAGTAAAAACACCAAAAAAATTCATGAAGCGCCAAGCTCTTTCATATAGCATAAAATGAAACCCATCCATCTAGATCAGTCCAACTGCCAAGCACCAAAAAAGAATGCATATTATCCCGCAATTTCATAGGTAAAAGACATATATTTTTCCAGAACAGATATTAAATATTAGTTTCACTACAAATATGAGAAAGTATGACTCTTTTTTTACAAAGACAAACTCTTGAAACATATAACGTTACAAACTAAGTAAAAATCTTTTTTTTTTTTTTTTGAGATGTAGAGGAGAATCCCCGCCCTTAAGCTGACAACCCGATGTTTGGCACGGATAAACCCCCCAAGGAAACTCACAAATCTCATTGCAGAAAAAGGATTGCAAGTTGAGGCTAATCATTACCTTGGGGCTTAGCAGACTCATTAGCGATCGACTCCTCTACAGGTTCCTCAGCTTTGACTTCTTCGTTCACATCGATGACGACGGTGGACGACGGTGGCGGGGCCTCCTCGGCAGCGGCAACAGCGGCGGATTTCGCCGGCGTCTTCCTCGCCGCCGCCTTCCTTCCCGACGGCCCGGCGGCCTTCTTCGCCGATCGTGGAGGCATGGAGATCAATAAACAACGCGATTTCGAGCGATTTGTAGATGCAACCTACGATTTTACAATCGAGAAATCGTACTTTAAGATGGATAGATTGGTGCGAAAAAGAGAGAAATCAAGATGGAAACCCTAATTTGCAGGATGGAAACCCTAATTTACAGGAACACCTATTTATATGAACCTCGAGATACTTTTGGAATCTTGTTTACCAAGCCCACCCAAGCTGGTCAGGATTTATACCCACCCGATTCTTGCTCTGATCTAATCAAACGAGCACGGTTGCCGATGCAATCAGAACCATATATAATATATCGATATATGTATCGTACCTATCCTATAATATTAGATATAATTTTAGTTATGTTAAAAATTTTAATAATTCGGACTAATAACAGTACTGCTCTAATTTCAAAATAGCTTCATATAATTATATTTGAGGGCTTTTATAAATAAGTTCGATTAATTTCTTAAATCAATCCTCTATTTATCTATTATAGTTGATTAATCGATCAACTTGGTTATAAGATTCATGTTAATTCCTGAATAAAAATACGATTAATCTTTTTTTTCCTTTTTAAGAATCTCTTGAATATTTTTCGGTCATTATATACTTTACATACCTTATAATGTCTAAATAATCTTGTTAATTCCTTGCCAATTTTGAATATTTGTAGGTGATATGAAAACATCTCATGCATGTGCTTACGATAGAAAATACATAATTTGTATTCTCATAAAATAAATTCATAATTTATTTTTATTTTGACCTTCAAATTTAATTTATATTCTACATTTAGATCGGATACGATAGACCCTCATAAACAGGTGTTGCTGGAATCCGAATCACTGATTTATTTTTTATGAGGGATAGACATTTAATCTACTTTCACACCTAGCTTATTAACTGAGCCGATGCTGGTTGGTAAATTTATAATTTTTAAAAATTATTAAAAATACTCTATTGAAAAGGCAGTTTAGTACGCCAGCTAAATTAATTTTTAAGACACTGTAATTCTTTTTCATAGTGGTCTTTTATTGTAATATTATATAATGATATTTTTATTTTCTTTTTAAAAATAAAAATAAAATGATTACACACAATGACACTAATTAAAAGCTCCAGGTTGAAGATAACACAAAAGAAACAAAACCATCATCGATCGCAGCGGTCGCCGGCGGTGCTCGGAGAAGAAGAGATGGTCGGCCCGGAGCGGCCGTTGTTCGTATTGTTTGGATCCTCGATCGTTCAGAGCAGCTTCTGCCATGGCGGATGGGGCGCAACTCTTCAGAATATCTATGCACGCAAGGTATCTTCTTAATTGTGAAATTGCTCTATTCTTTGATACGGTTTAATTCTTAATAAAAATTATTTTCTCAGAAATACATATTTTTTGAAGTATAAGTTCGTACGCATTTTTATATTTTTGTTAAAAAAAAATAATTACAAAACTGTAAATCTATATGATATTGGAGTTAATTACTCTTTTAAAAATATAAAAAACTTGTAAAATTAATGGTTTACATGATATCTTATTGTACACTTTTGATATTGATACAGGAAATATAATTTTTGTAAATTAAGTTTAGAGGCTGTAGAGCAATTTTCTACAATTTTTTTGGATCTTTTATCATCTTCTGTTTATATATTCTTTTTCCACAATTTACTATCTAATATGTGTATTCAGAAATAGTCCCTAGGGTCACTACTTGGTATAGGTGTTAGGAAATGTGAAGAATGACCTTTAAACAAGAGCAAATTCTCCAGTATTTCTTCTCTGTATATTATTAAATAAAATAAAAAAAATAAAAATTGAATATAATAAATGTTCAAGTTCTAAATTTTGTTATAACTAGTTTTATACCGCGTTCGTATATTTTCTCATAAGGTTGATTATGTCTATTCTACCTTGTACCTTGGGTTGCATGCACATTGTTTAAAAAAAATTAGCTTAAAAAGTACTTTATAATTATTTTTATACTATTTAGTGTCATATTGTATACATGTCTCTATAATAATATTTATCATTGTCAAATAGTTCTAAAACATTTTGTCAATTAGGTTGAAAATCTATTATATTTATTTAATACGGTTTTTTTATACGAACTTTAGGTTAAATGTCGCACGCCATGTTACATGATAAGAGTAAAAGAAGACACATGGCAACAAACTATTTTTATACCAATTTATAGATTATGCGTCTTTTCTTATTTTCAGAAATGTATTAATTTTCTAAATACCATATATGTTTATGACATTTTACAATTTGTGAGTTGTTTCTAACAGCTCTTATTATCCTATGCTATTTTTACCTTAACAGTATCTCTATTAAATTATGAGGATGTTGCGTGAGATCCATACACCTATGTTTATGACGTGTAGGCAGACGTCTTGTTGCGTGGATACAACGGGTGGAACTCTAGACGTGCTCTCCAAGTGATCGATAGAGTTTTTCCAAAGGTATATCGTTTTGCTCTACTAATCCACCTGTATGAGTTAATATGAACGATATGCTGCTCACGAATAAACTATGTGATATTCAAGTGGACTCTTTTGATTTTGGGATCCCATTTATTCTTAAATTTTGATCTACGAGTGAACTATGGGGTCTTCATAGTTAATTTTTTGGATTTTGGAGTCCATTTTTTTTAAAAAAAAATTGGCGAGCCTTAGCTTTACCAAGGTTTACTCTACTTAGCCGAGCCGAGCCGAGTTTCGGTAAATCCAAATCTCGGCACGTGCCGATGGTGCTGTGCTAACCGTGCTGATATACATTTATTTGTTATTTTCAAAAAAAATAAATATAAAATTAATTTAAAAATTCAAATATAAGATTTTTCGGCACGTGCCGCCGGCACAGGCTGTGCCGACTGGCACCGGAAACCATGAGCTTTACTCATTATGATATTATTCTTGTTTGTGTCTTCCTCAGGATTCACCTGTTCAACCTTCTTTAGTGATAGTGTACTTCGGCGGAAATGACTCGGTGAGACCGGATCCGTCTGGCCTAGGCCCTCATGTACCACTTCCAGAGTACATCGAAAATATGAGGAGCATTGCTAGTCACCTCAAGGCAAGGTTCTCTTGAAATCATTAGAATTAAATCAGTAAATATCCACCTATAACACTTTATATCCTAGATTTTGGAGTTGATTACTTTACAATCATGGTTTTCGGAGCCGAGCGGCAGGTGCCTGTTCCGGCAATTGTCGGCACGGCATGTGTCAAAAAATCTTATATTTGAATTTTTCAATTAATTTTATATTTTATATTTTTATATTTTAAAAAATAACAAATAAATATATATCGGCACGGAACCATCGGTACGGTCAGCATGTGCCGGGATCTGAGTTTACCGAAACTCAGCTCGGCACAGAAAATCTTATTTACAATCATGAATTTTGGATCTTTAATAGCAAGTCTACAGTTGTAGAAAGAAATGGAGATATGAGGGGATCTCCTAGTGCCATTGTTATCGTGGGGATTGCTTAGAAAGGAAGAATTGTATATTTATGAGAGAAGCAAAACAGACATTTTATATATTCCAAGATGCTCGCATTTGGTTGATCAGAGAAAAAGGGTGCAATTAAGTTAATAATTTTACTTTTCTCTGTTTTACTTTTCCCTATTTTATTTACAAAGTTTATTTTCCAAAATGTAAAGGAAATATAAAATTATTATGTTGTCATTAAATTCCCAAAAAAAAACCACTCAAAGAGGAATTGTATAGGATGGTGATGGACAACATCCCATGGCCTCCTTTTTCCATGTGTTTTGATAATCCGAGGGTAAGACAGTTTTTTTTTTTTCTTTCTGTGGATTTAACTGAGATATCGACGAAAGGAGAGTTCTTTCGCCATAGTTGTATATGATCGAGTTTTAAAATTTAGGGTGAAATTTTAAGGACCAATATTGATATTTAACCATAAATTGCTGTGGGTTATAATCAATTTTCAGTGCTTGAAATCATACAATGCATTACAGTTCTTATTTGTTTAATTAATATTAGATTTTATTTTTCCCTTGCAGAGTCTCTCCGAAAAGACGCGAACTCTTTTCCTGAGCTGCCCTCCCATGAACGACGAAATGTTTCGCCAATTCTTAAGAAGGTGCTTAGAATTTACAGGAATATATCATTTTTTTCATTTGCTTCGTCTCAGAATGTATACTAACTTGTATTCTGTCAATATCTAAAGAACAACTGGATCGAACGAGTTAAACCGGACCAATGAGGGATGTCGAATATATTCAGAAGCTTGTATAGATTTGTGCCGACAGATTGGAGTGAAGGTCATCGATCTATGGAACGCAATGCAGAAGGCAGAAAACTGGGATACTTCTTGCTTCACGTAAGTTTGTACGATAACCGACTCTTTTTAGAAGCTTAAAATAAAGGTAAAAGCATAGCAAGGTGACGTGCCGACCGTGCCGACCGTGCCGATGGTGACGTGCCGACCGTGCCGATATATATTTATTTATTCTTTTTTAAAAAAATAAAAATAAAAAAATAGTTTTAATCAAATATAAAAAAATTTAACATGTGTCGTGCCGACAGCTGTCGGAACAGACACGTGCCGTCTGGCACCGAAAACCATGAAGCATAGTTTGATGTTTGTCGATCAAAATTTGCATCTTTCTTCCGTAGACAACTTTATTTTTCTTTTATCAAAAAAAAAAAAAAAGTTACCATAATTCAAACAAAAAATATTCAGCTTATTATGTGGAATTAGAAACACGTTTATGTATTCTGGCGAAGTGGTTTTAAGATGGACAGATCCTCAAATGACACTTCGATTAATGAACTCCTTGAATCTCATCCTTTCATCTCTTTCGATGCTCACCCGGTTTTCACCTTACGCGTAGTGAGTTATCAATTGGAGAAACGATATAGAAAAAGTGGGTATATGGTTAATATGATAGATGCATATTTTTGTTTGCAGTATATATCATACATTTTTGCTTGTTCTGTCTCTGTTTTAGATCTTTATCATCCCTAGTAACTTTTCAAGCTCATGTCGTAACGAAAACAGTTTCCTAATATGCAATACAAGGAGTTTGGAATAATGTCGTAAAGTCCATGCTTTTCAAAACTCGTACAAATCAGCTCCTGTCTTTTTCAACTTTTTTAAATAAAAAAAAAACCTTGTCGGAAACTCAAAAAATGTTTCATACGGCTAATTTAGTATTCTAGACAGTTAATATAGTGTTACCATCACATGTATCGTAGTGTTCACGCGTAAATGTTCCGGACGAGTATGGGAACTTAGTATTTTCATTTGAGGGATTGATTTGTTCAAATTTTTCAAAGCAAAGTGTTCTTTTTTTTGACAAAAACCCTTTTTTTCCTATGAAGCAGCAGATTATCATTTTTTTTCTGGGTATATTTAATCTGGACCTTAATTTGCAGGGATGGTGTTCATTTATCATCTGTGGGAAGTAAGATAGTAGCTGATGAGATTCTGAAAGTTATCGGAGAAGCCGACTGGGAACCATCTCTATGCTGGAAGTCTCTACCTACCGAGTTTGAAGAAGCTTCGCCTCATTATCCCGTCACTCCCGACGGAATGTCCACGTCAAATTGTTCAGAGTCATAACGAATGGGAAGTTCTCTTAAATTCATAAATCTAATACACGTCTTTTCTCTACATTCACAACAACAACCGAGCGAGAAGTCCCGTACATGCAGGATTTGGGAAGGTTATGACGTACGCGGCCATGCGAAGACTGTTTCCGTAGTACCACATATTCCCGGCGGGCCGATGGTACATATTGTTAAGCATCTTGATATATGCATAAATATATTATATTTGGTACTTATGGGCTCAATCTAGCTCTTTTGCACCCGTTGTTGGTGCTTTTATTCCAAGCATACTTTTTCGGTTTAACTCTTTGGGAGGTCTAGCATTTTTAAAATTGCGCTGCTATTATCATTGCTATTACAATGTCTACTACAATATGAATTATATACAGTGCTTTCAAATTCGTCTCGTACATATTTGGGGCATTTATATTTTTATCTTTTGACAAATTGAAAATAATAAAAATATGCCTCTTTAGACTAAAGTAATATTTTTATGCCCTCTTTAATAATATAATATGACAAAACTTATATGTCAAGTTAAATTGCTCTCGTCTTTCAAACAAAAAAAAATATCGTCATTAAGGGCATATAAATGCCATTTTAAATTAGAAAGCATAAAAAACACCAAAACAAATTAGAGGGTATAAAATCACCAAAACGAATCAAAGGGGCACAAAAACGCCAAAACGAATCAAAGGGACACAAAAACGCCAAAATAAATTAGAGGTGTACAAAAACGCAAAACTAATTAAGAAAAACACTTAAAATCTGATGGTTCAAGATCATTTCTATTTGCATACATCATAAATGATGGGTTAAAATCATTCACAAATACCACACAATGCTGGACAAATCTGATAGCAGTTTGAATGCAAGACCTCTCAACCACAGCTCTCCTGGTGCTAAACAATGGCAGGTCATTCATTATAAGCTAAGTGTGTATACAAAATATAGATATCTTCAATAAGACTTCTTGCGCAGTACTTTTGTCGTGCTTAAACCACTTACGAAGAGCACGACATTCACCCCGGCCATTTGCCGTAGATTAAGAAAATTTCAAAATTATTCATCCACCTATGCTACTGTTTCCATCAAGTAAGACGATAGCCACGAAATCACGTCTTGAACGATGTTTCTAAAGATTATAGAATGTACACAGTCATATCTCCAAAAAAAGCTGTTTCTTAAGATTCGCCAGCCTGACTAATCAAGCAAACAAGTACACGTTAAACACCAGCACGCAAGCAAATAAGTTGGCAGCATGAACTCAGACTACACCTGTCCAAGCACGACGATTTCGATATTTCGATGCACACAATCATAAATCAATACCATACTGAAAAACCGAAAAGCGAGCGGAAAAAAGTGCGTAACTTGAGATGTTGCTGGCTAGGTAGGGGTGAGTATTCAAGTCAACCCGAATTATGCTCACCCTATGCAGGCTAGCTACTCAACAGGCCATGTAGCAGAGCATAAAATCAGTCAGAAAGCAGGAAAGATTGACCGACTTCGAATTTAACCATCTCAAAAGATAAATATTCCGACCCTACAACCTCAAATATTAATCAAAATTCCTCACACATGAAGAATGTTGACAGAATATAGAAACTAGAACAATCCACTTAAGAAGTACATACGCGTAAAACGAAGAAGATCGATATCTGGGTGTCTTAACTTTCGGTCTGCTCGCGCAGCCTCCTAATTGTGCTCCTAACCGTGACAGCACTCGCGGTGCTGCAAACACAAAATACAAACATCCATAATGAGGGTCTAACGACGTAAAAGAATCGATGGAGATGAAAACGAGGAGCTAAAGGATCTTACTTCAATGTGTAGGCACCGCCGGCTTTCACTTTGCCACAATCCTTACACCCCCAAATACCAACAGCCTTCCTCTTCACAGCATACTACATTTTTACAAATTCATTTCCTTAGGAGTTAGGGCTACTGCTTATGCCGAGTCGATTATTATTAGGCTAAGAGTGAGATACTGTAAACATACGAGTACCTTTCCGCAAAATTCACAGAAGTACTTGGCATGCTGGCTTACTTCCATCTTCTTGATCTGTTTCCTCAAACTAGCACCATATCTGGTACCATACTTGCCAACAATTCCAGCCTTCTTCGTTCTCTTAGTCTGAATAATAAAATATGGTAATTACTTAGCATGCTTTTACTAGGAAGTATCTATAAAGGTAAAGATTAATAAAATAAAAGCAAATATAACAATAATAATAAAGTAAAATAAAGGTAACAAAAAAATATAATAAGATACAAATAATAATAATAATAATAATACAACAGGCGCTATGCTGCCTGAATCGCGGTGTTACTAACACAAATTATATGCCGCCTCTCCGCTCGATCGAGGACTAAATCTTTGCTACTACTACAAATGTAACGCCTTGTCAGACGGTTTCTCTTCAACTCTTAGTAGGGTGGTGCAACTGGTCTGAACCAGACCGATCCGGTCTGAACCGAAGACTGAACTCCCTCGACAAGTAGGACCGCGGATCAAAACGAAATTAGGCCGGCCGCTCCGGTCCGGGCCAAACTGCGTAATAGCTGGACCGAATCAGACCGATTTAGACCGGTCCGCGGTCCTCGCCCCGTGAGCCAGTTGGACGGCCTAAATTGGACGGTGACGTTGGTCTATGGTCCAGGTGAGCTGGTAACATTGGTCTATGGGCCAGAATTGGACGGCCTGTTTACGTTAAACCGGTCCTCAGTCCGGTCCGCGGTTTTTCTAGTCTTGGACCGGACCGAACCGAGGACTGGAATGTTGACATCTTAAGAACCGCAACCCGGACCGAAGTTTAACTAGTCCGGTCCGATTTTCGGGTCCGGACCGGTATATGCAAACCCCTACTTTTTAGGCCTATCTTTTTCCCTCTTCCAAAGGCTTCACAATATTGTCTGGTGTGTAACTGTTCAAGTATACAAGCAGATTTTGGTACATAACATAAGTATGCTAGCATAAACACATAAAATCAAACTCTTAACATAGAAATAAACATGTTTTCATGAAACTGAATAAAGTTGTAATTTATGATTCCTTGTCGAAATCAGAATATGCAAAAGATGTTTTGGATAAGTTCATGCGTGCAAAATGAGCATATTAGACAGAGTATACTGCCCATCGACACATTCCACCCGCACAGGGGCGGATCTAGCATATATCCATGGGTATCAAATGATACCCCTGCTTTCAAATTAAAATATAGGTATATATATTTTATATCCTCATATATAATTCGCACCTCATGGTTTTGCGTCTATTTGGTTGGTGTAGTGGTTTTCGGGGAGTTTAGCTTATGGGTTGATGCGGGTTCGAACCCTAGCTATGGCATATTTTTCTTTTTGGTATTTTTAAGAATGAAATAGGCTTTAAACAAGGCCTAATGGATAATAAAGCCTATACTTGTTTAGAACTATATAATTATATTGTTATTTTCTTTGGAAATATATATATATATATATATATATATATATATATATATATATATATATATGTATATATATATATATATATGTATATATGTATATATATGTATGTATATATGTATATATATGTATGTATATATGTATATATATGTATGTATATATGTATATATATGTATATATATACATAAGCATGTTGAGGTATTATTCAAAAAAAAGCAAAAAATCAACTCATTCAAACAGCTTCGCGGGTTACATTCCTCACCAACAACAAATTCATCTATAATAGAAACATGCAAATATCATATCCAGTTTTTTCTGGTTGATTTAAGCTCTCTCAAAGCATCAGCGGAGAAAGTCTATTTTAGAGTGTTCTCCGAATATACGTGATGAGATTAAGATATTATATTCTAAAAAGTCATTATCAACTACGAAATCATAATTTTTCTCAAAAGTGAGTTATATGGACACATGTGTCGTTTTAATTCTTCATGATTTTATGAAAATTTGACGAGGTCAATTGTAATGTAATCAGATTTATATTTATATTAGTTGTAATCGTTTGTTATATGTAATTGACTTCATTTTATGAAAATTGTGACCATTACATATAACCGACTTTTTTTTGTATTATATTTCGATACCCCTGCGTGAAATTTCTGAATCCGCCACTGCACCCGCATAATACAATCGTAAGTTATACGATCACAACAGAAACATACTTTGAAATACAACATGAATGAAGCATTTATATTTCATATATTCAATTACAACAAAATGGAACATGGCATATGACACTATACTCCAAATTCTACAAATTTATAGGAACATCAAGTATACTGTTAGTAATACTCCAGGTTTTAAATTCTGGACGGCGCACTACGTGCCGCCCGGAACATCACGGATCCGAGAGGATCCGGCACCGGCACGGCCATTTTCCGACCATGCCGCCCCGTGCCGACCGTCACGGATCCGGCACCGGCACGGCCATTTTCCGACCTTGCCGCCACGTGCCGACCGAAACGGAGGCACGGAGCTCCGTTTCGGGCGGGACGGTTACATTTCGTGCCGTGCCGCCCGGCACACTTTTTTTTTTTGAAACAAAAAAAAAAGGAATTAGAAGAGAATGTGGAGGAAGAGAGTGAACAGGAGAAGAATAATCCATCATTTTATTTTTTATTATTTTTCTTTTATATTTGTAATAAATATTTAAAAATATGTAATAAACAAAAAAAATAATATTTTATTATTGTTACGCACAGCACGATTGGCACGGTCGGCACGTCTCCAATTTGAAATTTACCGAAACTCGGCACGAAACGACATTTAAAACCTTGGTAATACTACTACCTTAAAATCCCAAAGTACAATTGTACTGTACCAAGCGATATCTTCCATCGATCAAGATATAACAAGATTATATCTATCAACACTTTTACTAAAACTATTGTCATAATCTCTTGGATAAGTCAATACCACATAACAAAAATCAACAATAACAACAACAAAACCTGCGTCCCACTATGTGAGATCAGCTACATAACTACCATTTGCTCAATTATGAACCATATCTTCCTTACGAACCGAAAATTAGATCATTCTTTACGATTTCGCCCATTTCCGCTAATATCTATGAACATTAAATGTTCAAAATCGAAGACAAAATAGATAACAACCCGAAAAATTACATTATTCTTTACAATTCCCGCTCATCTCCACATCTCCAGGCAGATTGACTTTTTGATAAATTAAACTTCAGATCTCTCAAACTACGCAACTAAAAACTTTTATATAAATAATTCTAAATCCAAGAAACAATTGATAGCAGCCCTAAAAAATTACATCGCGCTTTACTATTTCCACAAATTCTATCATTTCATACCTCCCAATTGGCACATTAAGTTTTGATAAATTAAAAACGATTTTCAAAAAGATAAAACAAATTTAGATCTCCTAGACCACGCAACTTCATATATAAATAAATGCTCAAAATCAAAGACAAAACAGATAGCAACACCATCTAAAACAACAATTCAAAGACAAATTGACAATAATTACGCTCGGAAATCATAAGAATCAAAGAGTACCATTTCAGATTTGAGCGGAGAAGAGTAGCTGCGGAAATCCTAGCTCTTGCTATTCCTCTCGTCTCATTCTGAAACCCTATGCGGCATTATATGGGTACATGTCATAAGAATTATCTGATCCGTTAAAAAGCCATCGAATGGACAGAATTTGTCCTCTTGGTCTAGTCTTATGGGCTTGGGTTATACCGGTCCAGAAGTACCAGGATAGAATGTCCAGCCCGGTTTAGGTAGTAGAGTTAATCAAACCACCATTCATTTTTACGCAATTTTGCATCCATCTTTCTAGATTTTTCTTTTGGATAATTGCAAATCAGCCCCTTATTTTAAAAACGCACAAATCTGTCCCCAAAAATATATTTAAAAACGCATTTAAATATATTTTTAGAGGTTAATTTACGCATTTTTAAAAGTTGGGGGCTGACATATAAAAGGCCATTCTTCTTTGGATGAAGCTACTTTTTTTTTAAACTTAAAAGAAGAATTAGGGACATATAAAGAAGGAGTACTGCTAAGAAGAATGGTACGCCGAAATTTCTTTTCTAATAAAATCTGTGCATTTTGTATGATATCTGTGCAGTATTCGTCACCTATACCCTACGGACATATCCAAATACATATCGGATACATCAGACATGTGTATCTGATATACGTGTCCACAGTGGCGGAGCCAGGATTGTCAGCCAGGGGGGGCGAAAAATATCAACGGTAATTTTTATTTAGATTTTGTGAGATCTACAAATTTTATATTGAATTTCAAAATATACTTCTAGATAAGTGTTCTGAGACTCTAAAGTCTTAACGGGTTTAAAAATTATTTTAAAACTTATTTTTTAAACCCGTTAAGATTTTGGAACTCCAAAACACCTATCTAAAAATCATATTTTGAAAAAATGTTGAATATAAAAGTTGTAAATTTTATCAAAATTTATATATTTTATGTTAAATTTTTTTTAAAAAATATATAATATATAATATTTGTCCGGTAAGTTGGGGGGGCGATCGCCCCCCCCCCCCAAGGCCTATTTGGCTCCACCCCTGCGTGTCCATATTTAAATATTCTTTTTTTAAAAAAAAGAAGTAAAATATTATATAATACCAGCAGTATATAACAAGAAATAATATAATATAGTGATTTAATCAAGTATTACACTTTTATGGAATAAAATTGAAAGAGCATTTCTAGTGCCTTCATAATTCATTCTTAAGTTTCAACTTGTATATCTTAATTTCATCCTTAGATTCTATTTTTCCTAAGACTTAGATCTTTTGAGATATTTGTATTTGGATTTATTTTTTTTGGTTTGTAAGATATTGTAACGACGGCTCTACTTGTCCGAAAAAATAGAAAAACGGTTGTTTGGTGAGCCACTAAAATTAAGATATAACGGTTTAATAGACACCCGTAAATCTATCGCTATAGTAGATTAGAGAAAGTCTTCGGTGAGGAGGCAAGAGAGTGAATGTAGGCCAGTTGCGCTGAGCCACTATAAAAATTCCGGTGTCATCTCTTTATTTCTTGTTTTTATTTTTATACAATTAGTTGTATGCATAGGATTATCTTGATTTTTTTTTTTATACGCATAATGATTGAACTTGTTTAGAGCTTCATCACCAAATTAGCTTAATTATTTATTATTATCCAATTCACTTTTTTTTTGAGATTGTCGTAGATTCCAACAATATTTATTCTAAAGTTGATGATCTTAAAGATATCTCCACAAAATAAAATGAATTTAATATAAAAATTGTAGATAGAAAAAAAATTGTTTACTATATAATTGACCGGATGTATGATTGTAAAATCTCAGATAAATAATTTTATGAGTTTATATTGTTATTTTGCGGGTGCTAAAACTTTTTTTCTCAAAATTATACTGTCTTCAATAATGTGATTAATGGATGAAGAAAGAGAGAAAAAAATGTCACTTAAATAGAAAAAAGAATTTATAATTTTTATATAATATATAAATTTATTTTATTTTAATTATTAAATAAATATATTATTTTATATGGCCCACAATTTAACTCCTTCCTCACATGTGGGCCCACTTTCACTGTGGTCAAAGTCAACAACCAATTAGACCAGATTACTTTCTTTTTAATTTCCACCACCTCAGCTACCAATCCTCCGCTTCCACTTTTACTTTCTTCAACCTCTCCGTCCGACGATCTACCGTCTTGCCATTCCCGCGGAGCACTCTGGCCTTATCCTGCACCCTCGATCACAGCCGTCCAACCATCGAAAGATCGACAATGCGGTCGCTGGTCGACTGCTCCACCTGCCGGACGCCGTTAGAGCTTCCCAACGCCTACTCCCCCGCCGTCCGTTGCGCCGTCTGCCATGCCGTCACCCACGTCGCCGCCTCTCTTCCGCCTCCGGCGTTTAGACCGCAGTGGGGCCCGCCGGCGCCGCCGCCGGCAGGGGTGCACGGTAAGAGGAGGGCTGTTATATGCGGAGTATCGTACCGGGGGACGAACGTTGAGCTGAAAGGGTGCGTGAACGATGCAAAGTTCATGAAGTTTATGCTCGTCAATCGATTCAAATTCCCAGAATCGAGCGTTTTGATGCTCACCGGTAGTCAACTCCGCCATTAATTTGATCTCTAGTTTATATACAATCTTTATATTGTTATAAGAGCATAGTTCTAAATTATCTTCGCGTAATGAGCAATTAATTTGGGCGTAGTGTATATATGGTTTTGCAAGCCCCGATAGGGAACCTGAATCCTCTACCCAGACCTCTATCCTATGCTGTGTCTCATTCATCCATAAATGAAACATGCCCTGTTCTTGATTAACATAAAAGAAGATTAATATTCAAACATAAAAGAAGATCTATAAACTTTGGCCCTTTATGGATTGTATGTGGATCCTTGCCCAATCTTTATAATCGGGGTTTCGGTGTTAATATGGTTCTACAACATTTTGTCACCAATTATTTTGATTTATGATCAGATTCAGTTTGTGATACTTTTTTTTTCTTTAGATTAAACATAGGAGAACCTCTTTGTAGTACTTTCTCTATATGTGAAGATAATACGACACATAGTCGGAGACAGTCTTGAATCTCTTGCATCAAGTTGAGACATAATTTAGGACTTAAGTTACTTGATTTCTGCTATAAATTTCATTTCTTCCCTAATTTTTATGTGAACTTCAAAATATTTTCTTTTTAGGATATGCCTGTTAGGTTTTTTAAGATTTCGAATAATTTATATTACAATTACGATTTAATTGTTCTTTTTTTTTCGTAAAACTGATTTTAACTTTGTCTCTCTTGGAGTTCATTGCAGAAGACGAAATCGATCCATATAGGATTCCAACCAACCAAAACATACGAATGGCTTTGTTTTGGCTAATGCAAGGTTGTCGGGCGGGGGATTCTTTGGTGTTCCACTATTCTGGCCATGGATCACAGCAACGGGACACTGACGGGGATGAAGTTGACGGATACGATGAAACGATATGTCCATTGGATTTTCAGACGAAAGGGATGATTCTCGACGATGAGATAAATGCAACTATCGTGAGGCCACTTCCTTACGGTGCTAAGCTTCACGCGATAATAGATGCATGCCATAGTGGCACCGTGCTCGACCTCCCTTTCCTCTGCAGAATGAACAGGTAGCTTCTTGTCGCATGATGCAGTGTTTTGCTTAAGAAAAAAAAAAGGAAAAATTATAGATACTGAAAAGATATCTAAATTCTTCTCTGCGAGTAATGTCGTCTTGGAATCATCTCTACCATACGTTTCAAATTATAGGTCCATTACGCATTTAAACGTGTGGTGGAAATCACCCCCTTTCAGTTTGAGAGTTTTTTTAGAGTTCAAATTTAGAGGTACAATCCATTTCTCATCTCTAAAGTTATGCTGCTTTCAAAACCACATGTTTAACTAAGTGTATGTTATGTACGGGATCGAAGGAGTCCAACCCATCAGAAGATACGGATCTGAGATTGACTTAGAGATTAGGGTTTCCAGCAGAATTATATTAGGAGTTTTATTTGGAGAGTATTTAGAAGAATACTTGTATTAGAAAAGATATTATTTAGATGAGGATATTTAGGAGTTATTTTAGGAGGATTTTTAGTGCTCCGAAAATTCTCCCAGAATTTCTTCCAAAATGTCGATTGTTTCCTGCATATCACTTTTTGTTATGTTTAAAAGTGAAATTTAGTAGGACAATTTTGGGGCTCTAGCATTACTCTTTGTTAATCGAGTACCATACTTCGGCTTTGCTCAATGATGAGCATAGCATTTGCAATATTCACATAAGTAATTTCCATTTGATGCGTTTATAAAAGCTTACTATCTAAGATAATACCGCATTTCCTTACAATTTCCTTTTGTTGGCATTCTTTATAGCATATTTATACTTTTTCAGCTACAATCTAAGACCTCGTGTCGTAGGCTAATGAAACGGCACGGTTTGAAATGTCGAATCTTTCGCGAGTTGCTAATGATGAAAGGGAAGAGCCTCATCGGGGCATGGCTGCATACATCTCACCCTTCTTAGATCCTGTTTGGGCACGATTGCACTGTATTGTTGTTATTGTAACGATTAAAGTGATACTTTTGTTACAGACAAGGACAACATGTGTGGGAAGATCATCGCCCTCCGACTGGTGCTTGGAAAGGGACAAGTGGAGGGGAAGCGATTTCCTTTAGTGGTTGCGATGATGATCAGATTGCTGCAGACACCTCGGTATATATCTCTTCTCTTCTATTCTGGCTATCAGCATCGTTACTTTCTCTCTCTTCTATTCCACCTTACCTTAGATATTTCTTTAGAGATATTCTTAGAGGCAGGTACCTTTTCTCTATGTAGAAACTCAAGGTTTTCTGTGCCGAGCTAAGCCGAGTTTCGATAAACTCAGATCAGATCCCTGTACGTGCCGACCATGCCGATAGTGCCGTGCTGATATATGTTTATTTATTATTTTTTAAAAAAATAAAAAAATAAATTTAAAAATACAAATATAAGATTTTTTTACACGTGCCGTGTCGACAACTGCGGAAACAGGCACGGGCCACCCGGCACAGGCTGTGCCTGCCGACACCGAAAGCCATACTAGAAACTCGCTACCAATAGAAATTACATAACTCTTTTCTTAGATTCCTGCTATCCTGCAATAGCCTAAAATATGTTGTGGGGATTGATTCCACCTTACCCAGGGGCGGATCTAGCATATATCCATGGGTATCAAATGATACCCCTGCTTTCAAATTAAAATATAGGTATATATATTTTATATCCTCATATATAATTCGCACCTCATGGTTTTGCGTCTATTTGGTTGGTGTAGTGGTTTTCGGGGAGTTTAGCTTATGGGTTGATGCGGGTTCGAACCCTAGCTATGGCATATTTTTCTTTTTGGTATTTTTAAGAATGAAATAGGCTTTAAACAAGGCCTAATGGATAATAAAGCCTATACTTGTTTAGAACTATATAATTATATTGTTATTTTCTTTGGAAATATATATATATATATATATATATATATATATGTATATATATATACATAAGCATGTTGAGGTATTATTCAAAAAAAAGCAAAAAATCAACTCATTCAAACAGCTTCGCGGGTTACATTCCTCACCAACAACAAATTCATCTATAATAGAAACATGCAAATATCATATCCAGTTTTTTCTGGTTGATTTAAGCTCTCTCAAAGCATCAGCGGAGAAAGTCTATTTTAGAGTGTTCTCCGAATATACGTGATGAGATTAAGATATTATATTCTAAAAAGTCATTATCAACTACGAAATCATAATTTTTCTCAAAAGTGAGTTATATGGACACATGTGTCGTTTTAATTCTTCATGATTTTATGAAAATTTGACGAGGTCAAATTGTAATGTAATCAGATTTATATTTATATTAGTTGTAATCGTTTGTTATATGTAATTGACTTCATTTTATGAAAATTGTGACCATTACATATAACCGACTTTTTTTTGTATTATATTTCGATACCCCTGCGTGAAATTTCTGAATCCGCCACTGACCTTACCTTAGATATTTCTTTAGATATATGTTTAGAGGCACATAGCTTTTCTTTCTGTATGTAGATACTGGCTAACAAGAGGTTCAAACAAATCAGGCTCTGTCGAGAATCACGTCCACCGGTGCTATGACATACGCGTTCGTCAAATCGATCGAGCAGGGGCACGGTCACACCTACGGCAGCCTTCTGAATGCCATGCGGGATATTATCAGAAACACCAACGCAAGTATCGGAAGACCGATGACATCTCTCCTCAATATGCTGGCAGGAGTCAATCTAGGAGGCTTAAGACAGGTTAGATTCCTCACTACCCTTCATCTATGTTACTCCCAAAATTTCTCCCGAATTTGAAGACGTAACGTCCAGTTTCGAGAAGTAAATATTTGAAAGAAATTTCGGGAGAAGTTTTGGGGAATCCAGAATTCGTGTTGTGCTCTTCATAAACACACCATACAATCCAAGGTTTTAGGTGCTAGGAGGAACGACTCTGTTCCGACAATTACCGATACATGTCGTGCCGAAAAATCTTTTATTTAAAATTAATTAAATATTTTATTTTGAATTTTTGAAAACTAAAAAATTCATATATATATATATATATATATATATATATATATCAGTATAGTCGGCACAGTATCATCGGTGTAAACAGAACGTGCCAGGAGTTGAGTTTATCGAAACTTACAATTTATTGTCGTACAGAAAAGAAGAAACTGGAGTTGCACCGCTTATATTTGCTAGCTGTTATAGAAACATTTACCATCTAAAAAAAAATCAAAATTTTTTATTTTCAGGAACCGCAATTGACAGCAAATGAAGCATTCGATATATACAGGAAGCCATTTTCACTCTGAGGCGATAAACAACAAAATCATCAATGGACGACGTTATATATATATAAGATTAAGAGCTATGCGAAACATTCCGAACTAACCAAGAGCACTTGGCTGTGGGTTTTAGTAGCAAATGATTCATTTCAATGCACTTCTAGCACGATAAAATATATATATATATATATATATATATATATATATATATATATATATATATATATATATATATATATATATATATATATTGGGCTCAATTCGGCCCTCAAAAAAAGAAAAAAAAACAAGGCACCGACGTGACGCTACAATTCAGCACCCGTTTTTCATGTTTGCTCATTTCAGCCAGAAAGAAAAACACATCACGTCGACATATTTTTCATTTTCAGAAATTGAAATGAGCAAACATGAAAAAAAAGGGCTGAAACCTAATTTCCCCTTAAAACAATTTTCAAATTTTTAAAAAATGATTCTGAAAATTGGAACACATACTTCAATAAGTGTGAATAAGTGTGGATAGAAAACTGCTTCCAATAGAATAATTTAGTATTTACTACAAGATAAATATCATCTTATTGTCTAAAAAGAAAATATTTTTTGCTAGATTTTGTCATGAAAGAAATAGTAAGGACAAAAGTACGATTTCCACTATCACGATGGGCGTTAAGAGATGGAAACAAGATCAAGGACCCAAAAAAGGCATAATCAACTTGCCTGATCCGTAGAGGTACGAAAAGGCGAGAGATGTAATCCATACAAGTTCAAAATGGAAGTAAGATATTACGATAGCCGTACAAAAAATGGGTAGAATAGAGTTGTACGACTTCATTTTACCGTCACAGTTAAACAAATCCGTTGATTACAGACAAAATTTTCCCAAAAACAATCCCAAAAAGTTAAAACAAATCCACCAGTTTGTCGACAAATCCATAACAACCGTTATGATGAAATGTATGGATACAGCGATCTAATATCTAACTTACCTGTACGATCGTTCGACAACAAATAGAAGAACCCGGAAGGCTGATCAGACCGGCGAAGCAAGGGGTAAAGAATGAATACTCATTGGTTATAAACAGATCGAAGCTACCCGATTTAATGAATAATAAAGTCTTGCTCTCCTCTCCACTCCAACGACGCATCACTTCTTCTAAATTGGTCGCAGAAACAAATAGATGGGAGTTGATTCTACCGAACTCGGGTCAATTATCGAAGCATTTGCACCAGCAGCTAACTATAGCAATAGTGATAATAACAATGGCATCGAAAATAATTCGTCTAATGAGGAAGACCTAAAAAAAAAGATTATATACCCGACGTAACGAGAATCTTCAACTCAAAAGAAATGCCTCCAGCTTCTTGGCTCTCGAAGGATGCGGTGATCGGAAGTCGTCCAATTTTAGATCAGAGCTCGATCGGAACTCATTCAGAACGGAGGCTCCCTTCTCCGCTTTAATCACCTCTAAAATGGTAACAAGGACATCAGAAGCCAGACCCGTCTCTAGCAGACGACCTGGTTCCTCCCCCCCTTCGTGGATCAATCTTGCAATCTCCCTCAGAGGTGCCACGTCTTCGATTATAATCCTCGCAAATATGCGCCCTAAGAATTCCGCAGCTCTGGGGGCATCATTAACGGCATCCTCCAGCGTGGAAAGAACGGACTCAAACCTGGTGCGAAGAAAATACATTAGGTTCCTACCCTCAAATGAGCTACCAAAATTTGTAAATAAACAATACGATGTTCCAGGTGAAATTTAGGGAACTCGAGCATTATTCTTCTAAGATAAAATAGAATTCATAGTAGGCACAACTTTCTATATTAGGATAGAACTATCTAATTAAATGCCAAAACTTCATACGTCTATTGGTGCATGTGTAATAAACTGACAACAGTTACCCATGTTTGGATTACTGTTAATATTACATGCGTAATAGACTGGTAACAGTTACTCGTGTTTAGATTACCGGTACTTATTACATGAGTAACAGATGCCATATTTGGAATTAATGTCAATTATACTCATGAATATAATTTATAAATAAAAAAAAATTATTTATAATAAACTATTTATTTTAAAATAACTAATTTATTAATTTATTTATAAAACAAACAAAATTTCATTGATTTTTTATATACAAAATAAGTAAATTATTTATATGTTTCTAAAATAAGTAATTAAATATTTAATAAAATAATAAATATTTAATCACAGAATACATCCCAAGGCGCTTGGTTTACGTGAATAAAAGATCAAATCCATTTAATCACACCTTAGAATGAATTTCGTTTATGTTGGGTCATGTACCATAATTCATTCTTCAATATTGAAGCATGTTGTGTTCAAAGTAATATTTTTGGGCGAACAGTTTCGCGGAAAAAATTTGAGGAACTCGGCATTACTCTTTTTCTACCTAAGAAAAATATTGGATGTTAAGTAAGCCTATGTTAAAATTGCTGGTAGAAATACCCTTGAAGAAGTTGCGGTTGATTAAGCAAACGATGTTGAGACTTGCAAAGGCTGACAAGGAGCGTAGCCAAGAGATCTCTTTCTTTGTCTTTCCTTTCAAAGGAATCTGTAACCCACAATGACACCATTGCTGGATAGAAGCTCGGAGAGTTCAGCTCCTTGATGCACAAAGCAATTTCATCCTCATCTTTGGCGCTGAAAAAGAAACGAAAGCAAGTTATCATGAAGAAACCACATCTAAAGATCTAGACTTGAACATCAGTTGCAAGATATTGGAGTGTAAGATTAACTTATTTCTCTTTATTTCAGCCTACCAATACGGACATAGGGACACGACAATTCTCAAAAGAGTAGAATATCTACTACATCTATTTATAATCCTATTGAAAAAATGATAACTTGAATATAAATATTAAAATAAAATAATATAACAACAATCATACTTGAATATGTGTTACGGAAAAAAGGATAGAATTTACGTAATTAATTTAATTTAGTGTTAAGTTCTCTTTAGCTCTCCTCATGCAATCATATGTGAGGGTTTCTCTCCCCGGATCCATTTTGGTTCACAATACTATATTAATAGAAAATGTCATTAAAACTCACCATAAGAAACATTTTCATATTTAGCATCTATGCATACAATAGAAGAGTACATTTTCAAATTACAAATCTTCATATAATGAGTACGATTGTTACTAATTCATCTTAAACATGATTTTTTTTTCTTTGAGGTAACCTCTTTACACTTGGTTCAACACATATGATTATAATACATATTCATCTTTTTTATTACGTTTATATGATGCAAAATTAGTTCTACCATGATTTCTAATTATCAAACACATGAACATCAAGTATATATGAAGTGTCTAGCTGCAGACACAACAATACGTGTATCGTGTCCGAGAAATGTCTGACAAAGTGACGTGTCCAGCGCGTGTCCAACACGGACACGGCACCTTCGGAGGAATGTCTTAAGTTTCTTAGATTTCAGTTACTGTCTTATTCTGTGCTTGCTATGTTAAATTTGCAGAAGTTATATGCCCATATCCTCTGCCTTGTGAAATGCAAATTCTTTGGGATATACCTATTTTGAGATGATGAGGAGAAACCTCTTCTATGACATATACCAAATTATTATACTAGGCACAGTTTGATCACCACGACTCCAAGCCCACTTCATGGACGTGCACTATGATCAGAGACTAAAATCCTGAGCATATGTTGCCCCTAACACAAAGTTGAGTACATGCATGTGCCTATCACAACCTTCAGTAACTTCCTGAAAATTCCCTATTGTGCCTATAAAATTTGCTTTATATCAGAAAGCAACACGTAAGGTGTCTGCAGCCGTTGCATACTAGGAATAATTGTCTTATTAATAAACCAATAGGCCCTCCAATTATTATGCCAACTATGTAAAGAATCTATATATATAATGAGTTATCACATTTTTGGACTGCAAAGAAGATCAGCAATAAGAAGTTCAAATTGAGGGCAATTACTAAGAAGCGATGCCTATTACGTAACTATTAAACGTTTCGGTGGCAATCATTCAGAACAGTATAAATAGTGCTTACAGCAAGCAATGTAGTCTTTCTGCAGAACATAGATTACTTAACACAATAAATGCCTACAGCCCCATCCATTTCTAGCCTTAGGTAACAACAATGAAAAGGAAAAAAGGAAGTATAAAGCACAATAAAAATCCAGTGAACTTCAACTAAGGAAATATATGTTTCCTTCCAAGGTCTCAGTGCCGAGCGGAATTTAGTTAAACTCGGATGCAGTCACTCACTGACCTTGCCGTGGAATTTGAATTTTTAATACTCTTTCTACAGGTAAACACATAAAAAATAAAAGTCTAAGAAAATAAACAACAGGTCAAGCTACAAGCGATCAGAGCAGCGCATGACCAGTCTTTTCAGTCATGCGCATGCACTTGACCTCTAACTCTCACATCCCTAATTTCCTTCCTCTATCTCTCTCTCACCCACACATCCCTCATTTCCTCCCTCCCTCCCTCCCTCCTCTCTCTCTCTCCCCATGTGCATGGCTCTTGATTCCTCTAGCCAAAGAGGTTTATAAAATTAGAGGGAGAGAGAGAGAGAGCGTGTGTGTGTGGTTGCGCAGTGCAGGCAACACCAGCGGTAGCTCCAGATCACTAGAGAATCCTTTCTTCTCTCTTTTGTTCATTTTGTATTTCACAAAGGTAGACGGTCAGCATAATCCTACACACAGCATGGGTCAATCAGCACAATCTTGCCCAGGCAGCAAGGAATGCAGCCAACGTTTGAATACGCCGGTGCCAGCATCACGTGCTTAAGACCTTGGTTAATTCAATCTTGGTTTGTCATTGTAATTATCAACTTATTGCTTAATTAACACTATTTAAATTATAGTTCTACATTGTAATAAGAATTCCTTGGATGCCAAGATTTTATTCACAAAGGCTGAGCTTATCTTTGAATTTTGAATGGCAATGGTAGTAAAACATATCCAGTATACTAGTACACATCTAGTTGGCATGGATAAGCACCTGGAACTTCGAAATAAAAGAATTTGAATAAGAAGCCACTAAACTAATTGACACTTGGCGATATAGAATCCAATCCAATATCCTTGATGTGGAACCAACGGACAGAAAAGAAGAACAGCAACATTCATAATGTCAAATACCAAAACAAATATTTACTTGCTTGGATATCAAGATAAGGTAAGCAACTCAAAACACGCAAATCAGGTGATACTCAAATGTAACTTGTAAGGACTTAATGGTGCAAACAAGTACAAAAAAGAAAAGGTACCTGTAGAATTCTTTAATTGCTAAGATAGACTTTTCACGAAGTTGCTCATCAGATAATGGTTTTGCATCAGATGATTTAGTACTTCTTGCTCGACCAGGAGAATACAAGTTCGTAGTCGATCTATCTGAAGAGCGACGATCATGAAGATTTGGCTGATCAGAGACCCTATCCTGAACAGAGCTGTACCCATTTGGACCAGATGCTACTCTCTGCAGTTGTCCGCTAGTCGAAGGAATTTCAGATACAAGAGGATTTGAAACGGAGAGCTGTCCTCTGAGAGACATGCCCCTAGCAAGACCACCTTGAGGTCCAAGTGTAATGGAACCATCATTAATAGGTCTTTGAGGTAGAGGAATCAAGTAAGTTCTTTCAGGCCGATCTTCCATTCGAATATCCTGTGTGTAACTGCGAATTGAAGGCGATAAACCGCGAGTACCAACATGCTGTGAAGTTGGTGATGGCAATACAGAAGGACCACGAGAGGCATAATCAACTGGAGGGGCTCTTCTTGAGGAGCCACCAATGCTTGAACCACGGGCCAACCTACCAGCCTGTGTTTGCCGTTCCTGGGCAGCATCTCTATGGACCTCTTCAATCTTCTTTGGACCTTCCACTTTCCTTCTCTGTTGCCATTTGTTCTTCCTAAGATCAATTGCATCCTTTAGCATAAACCTCAGCCTAGAAGACAGCTTTTCGTTTGTCGATAATTTTTGCATTATATCAAAATATGCCTCCATATGATCCTTGGCTTTCGGTTGATCTATCATCTGCCCTATTGTACTCATCAACTTACAGAAAGCTTCAATATTTTCCTCATCTGGATTCTGATATTGTCCTAGCAACTTCTTGATGCATTCATGCATGATCCTATCTGTCAACATTTTCTTCTTAAACAACTCCCCAATTAACCGAATGTTTCCAAGCATGCGTCTACGGGCTTTCATTCTCTTCTCCTCCCGCTCCTGCTCAGTTTGTTTATTCTCACCTTCTTCCTCAGCTTTGTTAGCTTCTGCCTCCTCTCTCTCCCCTCTTTCAAATTCCTCTTGGCACTTATTTAAAAGCAATCTTTTGAAAGTTATATTCTCATTATCTTCAACAAAATTAGGTAGTTCATTTGAAAGATGATAACAAAAGTTAGCATACATTTCACAGAAAGTGGGCTCCATTAGAGCTTTGTCAAAAATCTGTGAGATGACACCATTAAGAGTAATAGTATTGTCAATACCAATGTCTTTGACTTTCTGAAAAAGTTTATCAAAGTTTTGTGGGGTTAACTTGTTTAATATAGCTTTCAGTTGCCTCTGCTTTGCCTCTTCGTTGTCAGACACTTTTCCAACCTCATATTTCTTATCAGCTCTGTGCATTATTTGCAAAGGCGACTGTGGAGAAGGCATCAGACTTCTTTGAATTCCTGAAGCACGCTGCCACCTGTCTGCATCAATACTACTACGCAATAACCCTCCAGGGGGTGCAATCGACTGCAGCGGCCCAGAAAGAATACCACCTACAGACTGATTAGAAGACTGACCACGTGGATTTCTCAAGAGACCATTATTAATTACTTGTCCAGGACGGGGGTTTACAGATCCAGATCCATGACTAACATCAATCCGAAAATCACGCCCTAAAGCATAAGACCCTGGTGCTTTAGTCCATTTGTCATCATCAGCAACGCCAGCCACACGTCGGTCACCTCGAGAAACTCCTGGAGAACGTTCTGTTCTTCCAGGACTTGGATATGAATCACGATCAGCAACATATGTAGATGTGTTCATCAACACGCTGACAATATCAGACCCAATCTGGAATCCTGGGGGTAAAGCAGTACAATGTTCCTGAAGAGTCAACAAGAAATCTTTTGAGTATTTCTTCTTATTTGTACCATCATCATAAGGTTGCTTTACCGCTGGGACATTAGCCACAGTATCCCTTGTTCTCAACTTTGGGTTAGAAAGATCTGCCGCGTCTTCCCAATCATCGACTTCAGCTCTAATCTGTCCATCCTCTTCACTTGTATCAACATTTGTCTCGGAATCAATTTGACATGCAGTTTTGCTTTCCATGACCGAAGCAGTGTCTTCACTTTCAACAGCATTTGCAGCTTCCTGCTTTTCATCTGGACCCTTATATGCATTGTACAGATCAGTGTTCCTATCCGCTTTAGAGAACATCTCCTTTCTTTTTTTCTTTGTCGATGGCTTGACCCTAGAAGGCTCGATGGAAGATTTCTCCTTCGCTGCATATGGCATAATCAGTATTTGCTGCACATCTGAAAACTCCGCGTTTTTCTCTTCTACATTCTGTGTTCTATTTGAAGCCGACGAAGGAGCTTTTGCCTGCTCTAGGTCAGAACTAACCAAACCAACATCCTGAGACTCAAATGTTCTGCTTGTCTCTTCGGTAACACCAAAAGGTGGAAGTTGTCGGTCTCCCGTATCTAAATAAGAAACTTCATGCAATCCATTAGTTTCTGCACCAACTTTTCCTAATTCGCCTTCCTTCTCCTTAGCCACTATGTTTTCATCCACCAATTCTTGCAATCTAAATTCATCTGGTTTGCTTCTACATAAAGCAGGGCCTGCTGGGTTATCCTTATCAAGCTCATTGTCTTCCTTCTTATCAAACACAACTTTGTTTGAACTTACAGGTGACTCTGAGCCAAGTGAAGCTGGAGGCAAATGAGATCTAGTATTGTCTTGTAAAGACTCAGAAGATGTTTGATGTTCAGCGCTTACAGGTTTAACAACCAAGTTTTCTTTCACATCCTGAGAAGTAAATTGAGCATCTTTAGTGAAGGATGTATCCAAGATCTTTGGTGCAACTTCCTCATCTTTATGTCCAGGAGAATGTTGAGGCCGTGTATCGTCAATGAGAACGCCAGTGCCAGTTGCTTGCTCAAAGGCACCGACAGGAACTACATGACAATGCGATGTCACCTTATCTAGCATAGTTTCACAACGAACTGCCTCTAATTCTCTCGCTTTACAGGAAATAGTGCTTTCAGAACTAAGAGATAGCGAGCTCGCGGTAGGATTAGACACAGTTTTCCTTGACAAATCTTTTGCTGGCTCTTCCGAAGGGTTTTCGTCGGATGTCTTTGAAGGTGGTGTAAATCTGCCAGCTTCATGCTCAGATCCACATACCTGCAACCAAACCCCTTCCAATTGAATTTCTTTTAAAAGTGAAAAAAGTGGTCTCAAAGCTTTTGCAACACATGAACTATATTTTTAGAAGGAATGTCAAAGAAAAGATTAGATATCAAGAAGAACAAAAAGGATGTCAAACCTGGTGTTGCATGGTCTGTTTATGATCATTTGTACTTGGCTTTTCTTGTTGATCCTTGAACGAGTCAGAACTCCTAATTGGTTCTCTTCTTTTACCATCAATTCCAACAATCGCAGAATCGCCATCAGCTCCAGCAGATGAAATCACCATCTGCATCTTCGGCATAGCAGAATCCGCAACAGCACCGTGTTGGTCCACCGCAGGCAATGAACTAGTGTCAGATGATTCAGAAACCAATTTGGTCTGTCGGGATGAACCTGCAGGACCCATTTCACTAACGTTTCGCAGGATAGTAGTTGGCAGGTTCATATGTGGCTTTGGAGACTTGGGCCCTTCCAATTTTACTGCCGGTGCAGTAATTGTCACTGAAGGGGTTTTTACTTTAGCAGCAACTGAAGGGGGCTTGACTGTTACCTGAACAGTACTTGAAGCGCTAGAAACCGGCACTATATCAGGAGAATTGTTAAAATTTAGTGCTGCTTTTCCTCCAGGAACAGCAGCAGGAAGAGAATGGTTTATGGAGGAAACAGGTTGACCACCCTGCCCAACAGCGTACTTATACCTTGGTGGCTGTGAATTTGCCATCTGTGTGGGAATAGAAGTTGACGTAGGGTAAAAAAGTGAGGGGTTGTAACTGTTCGTGGGATAAAATGCAATTGGATGAGTGAAGGAGGGAAGAGACTGCGACTGAGGTGTTAAATTAGAAAGTTGCCTTTGTCCTGAGGAATTAAGATCTGCATGCGAATCGGTCCTTCTGTCGAGCTTCAACTCCTGGTGAGTCTCTGGATGAGTAATCTTTACATGAGTGGTCTTTCGCTGGGCACTAAATTTGCCTGCCTGCTGCTGAGTATATTGGCCAGCAGCCATACCAATTCCCATGTTACCCATCTGAGGGTTCAGTTGGTGACCAATTTGAGGTGCAAATCCAAGACCCTGGCTTTGATGTATCATCTGCTGTTGCTGAAGGGGGTGAGCCTGGATACTTGGTACAAACATCTGCTGAGGTCCAGTTGGTAGTGTCATAGGCAACTGAACTGACGTAGCTACACCTTGTGTCTGAATCTGGGGGCCATGATTGCCAAATTGAACAGGCATTTGCTGCATATGAAAAGGCATAGGCATAGGCATGCCTGGTATAGGAAGACCTGGCGGCCTTGGTGGTCCTGCATTGTGGCCAGCTGAAGGCTGCATCTGCAGATCTCTCTTCACTTGGGTTGTGGAATGAGAGTCCCCAGAGTTTGACTGATTAGCACCATTCAAATCCTTTGTAGGCAGTTGATGCGGGTTATTCTGCTCTTGCTGCTTCAAGGCAGTGGGTGCAGGCACGTTCGGAATTGTCCTAACCGTATCGTGACGGGCCTGCATGGTGAGATGCTTGTCAAAAATCAGCAACAGCAAACAAATGAGAACTACGCAAGGTGATTTGGAGACCAAGTTAGGTCAAATTAAAACAGAAGGCAGATAATAGACCATTGCACACTATAGCATATTGCACGGAAGAATGTGCCTCTATGCTTGCACAAACAATGTGAACCTTTTACTTTTAAAACAAAAATGACTTAGTTTTATATCGATCAAATTCTTGATGCATAAGCGCAATGAAAGCAAAAGAGCTACAGATGAGATACTGCATGAAACAAGCAAAAACACAAAATTCCATGGTCTAGGACTGACCTGGTCACGTTTCTGCTCATCGAGATTTGGTGGAGCAGAGCTCGTCCTTGCTGGAATCTAAAATAGAGCACACACAGTCAGAACAGAAAAGGAATCAAGCTAACAGCTAAGCAACTGTAATTTAGCATGTACCTGCATTGGATTCATCATCCCAGGACTAATGGTACCAAATTGAAGAGCAAATGACTTTGACGCCTCTCCTGGAGAAAATAAGATGTCGTTGATGAGAAAGATCACAGCAACACAAATAGCAAAAGCTACTGTTATTGAAATCTTTTTCTGGGAAATAGTAGAAAATGAATTTTTTTAGGAGAGAGAAAATGAAATTTCAAAATTATGCAATGCCTGTAGTAATTGAAAATTCCGAACAAAAAGACCATGTAAAGAAACTAGATAAAAAACATATATATGCATTAAGGTTATGAACCTTTGACTGGTTTTACAGGAGGTGCAGACTCTGAGATTCCTGCCACAGGTTGAGATACTGGAGGCCTGGGTGCAGTCCTTGAGTTCTTCTGGTTTGAAGTGTCAATTGATTTTCCATTTTTAGGCATTGTTGATGCTTCAGATGGCCCTAGACAAAGCAAAAGTTAGAACTATATGAGACAGGAATTACTTTCCCAACAACCGTGGAGCTCTAAGAGAAGATAAACATTTGGATTCGATTATCAAAATTTATCCGTGAAGTAAACTTCTGTCATCTACAATCTACAATAGATGTAGGAAGAGACTTTGAGCAGTTTATACAAGATAAAAATAGGTACTAGCCTCACAAATGTATTAACCTATAGTCAAGGTTTAATTGCCGCCTCGAGATGTGCTGATCGTGGCGCCACGACAGTGCCGATCTTATTAATTTTTAAAAAAAATGATTTATAAAAGACAAAATAAATTATAAATTAAAAATCCAGCCAGCCCATTCGGGCTGGCTTTTATAAAAGCTGCCATCAAGAGCAGCTCTTTATTTTAAAAAAAAAATCATCTTCTTCCTCGCTCGTGAGGAAACAGAAGATGGTGAATGTGTGTGTGTATGTGTTTTTTTTTTTTTTTTTTTTTTTGGGGGGGGGGGGGGGGGGGGGCACAGCCAAGACGGGCCGGCATGGTCGGAAAACGGGCATTTCCGTGCCGAGGGGCACAACGCTTGTCGTCCGGTACCTTAAACCTTGCTTATAGTCAACATTAACAATAGCAGAAACATAAGCATCATTTTGACTAAATAGTATGCAACTGAATGATTACATACAGACCAGCATTACATCAGTACACGATATATACACATGCATGCAAACACAATTACCTTGACATAAGTTGCACTGCTCTTTCCTACCAATCATTTAGGAGTGCAAGCTTCAAACGGTCCATGTGCCAATAGAACAATTCTATACATACACATAAATTACTTAAGCTGACATTCCAGCTGCCATTTAACACATCATACCTCTGACTCAAAATAACTACTGATGGGAAATAGAAACTTTGAACTACATAACATGCAAGTAGACTTGTATATGCAATACAAGGAAAATTTACCGTAAAAGTTTTTTGATACCACGTAACCGATCCATCATGAATATGCAGTTACCAAAACAGTCATTTTAGCACATTTATCACCTGGCATTTTAGCACATTTACCAGATATAGACATATGTACAGTTTAGCACATCACACTTGTGCCTCTATAAGCTACCGATGGTAATCCGAAACTTTGAACAACATAGAATGTAAGTGGACTTATACGTGGACAGAAGCAACTATTCTACCATGATGCTTTTCTCTTATTTTGTTTCAGTGGGGTTGTGGACATATGCACCTTTCTAGACCATCTAGCAGCAACATAGGCAGGTTTCATGGATAAACTCTCTACATGTAAATGCAATTGGGCCTATGCATGCATACATACAGAATTTTCAGTGGGGTGAGACATGCGCACCTTTCTAGGAACAACACAAGCAGGTCTCAGGGACAATTAAGTAACTGACTCCATATGTGTACTTAATTGTGTGTACATGCACTACTTATCGAATTGAGCACTGGTATTCATCAAAGCCATCTAGTAGGGGTGCTCAACCGGTCTGGACCGAAGACCGAACAAGAACCCACAATTGGACGAGACCGGACTAAATTACAACCACTCCAGACCGGACCGGCCCAGAAAAAGTTCGGTCGAATCAAACCGGACCGGTTTGGCTGCCACCTTCACCGCCTCACATAAATCACTAGCGAAGCTCATTGTTCATTAAGGGCATGTTTGAATGGAGAGAATGGAATGGAAAAATAGTAAGAAGGAAAGAAATGCAGGAGATAAGTGTCAATGTCCTCTGTTTGGATTCCCAAGGAAAGGAGGAAGAGATGGAAATGCGAAGAAAACATTTCCCATGGACCAAGTTGAAATTTTCCCTCCATTAACCAAGAGATTCGGAGGTAAAAATTTCTTTTTATTGGAAATGACTTGAATGCCCTTCCTCTCTTCAATATCTCTTTGATTTTGCTCCATTTGACGCAAGGATATAACAGTGATTAGAGAATATATCATTTTTTTACCTTATAATTAACTTTATCTCCAGTTTCTTTTCCTCCATTATCCAAACAAATTGGAAGAAAAATAATCCCTACCAGTTTCACTCCACTTACTTTCATTCCTTCCTCTTTCATTTCCTCCACTTTCCCACCTCCCATCCAAACATAGAAACAAAAATTCCAACATCATCAGCTAATTTCACATACTTTCAGAAGGAATTCACCACAAACAAGACATGAACCCAAGAGAGATGATCAATCCAAACATTAAATATATTTTTGTTCAATTTTAAGCATGTTAAGATCAACGCACGAAAACCACGATGTAACAAGAGTACTAACGCACGAAACCTACTCGATGTTGCCGGCGTTGAATGAAAAGGTAAGAGGAGTGCTAATGAAGAAGAAGAGAAGATGCACGAGGACATGGTCGAATAGGGCTGGACTGGAGTAGGAAGTATTCTGGAGGAATCTGGATAAGTCGGTGGAAATGGAATACCACCCACTATTCATTCAATGAAGTCTGGAGGCGCGTGGATCAAGAAGAAATTACCACCTATTCTAGGGTTTCAATAAAGTCATTATAAATCTTCATGGGCTACCCATGAGACTTTAATTGTAATAATTCTATCCAGGACCGGTTCGCCGGTTTTGGACCGGACGTGACCGAAACTGAATAAGGGGTAATTTAGGACCGCAGACCGACCCGAATACATACCGGTCCGTCCCCGAATCGACTGGTCCAGTCCGGACCAGTAGATTAACACTCCTACCGTCACGGCTCGTGACATAATCAAAACCACATATTTTGCATCGGATTGGGTGTGGTACACATTCTTAGGCACAACATATGATTCTGATTACATCAGGGCCATCAAGGGCCCTTAAGAATGGCATGGATGTGGTACACATCCTTAGGCACAACAAACGTTTCTGCTTACACAAGGGCCCTAAAAAATGGCATATTTGTGCATAATTGCCTACATAGATGACTCACTAGCCATTTACGAATCATCCTACTGATACGGTGAACTACATTACATGTACACACACTCATACATGTGATTCAAACTATTTATACTACGTGCATAAGCACTTCATATACCATTTAACATGCCAAACTTCTGACTCAACAATAGTTACTGATGGAAATATAAACCTTGAACCACATAACACACAAGTACATTGATATCATGCAAGTGAGATTGACGTGCTAACCATTCTGAATCGGTCTAATAGCAACAGGTGCGGGGCCGGTTCCGAACTCCAGCTTCTAGATTGGCCTCCTTGTACATTGCCAGACTTAAAGCTACAACCAGCAAGACAAAACCATAATCAGTACTAGCATTACCGTAACAGCATCATTAAATCTTACTAATTTGATTCAAATTGTCAAAACCCTAATTTACGATATACCTTCGGTTTGCGGTCAAGGTTGGTTGGTTAGAGGAGTTGGAGGAGGAGGAGAACTGTGGAGGAGCGGCGGCGCCGCCCTTCCCACTGCCGCTGGAAAATCCTCTGTGTGCTCCGCCTCCGGATCGACCGTGCTTTCGCAGCTGCCCCTCGTTCTTCTCCGATATCCTCGTCTGTGGATTGACGGACATATATCCTAAATTAGACCTTCAAATTACCTGAAAATGGACCAATTCAAATCGATCCCAAACCCTAGCAACCAAACATTGTTAATAAATAGAACAGAAAATAAAATCCCGAAAAAAACACAGGGAAATCATGGATCGGGATTGGAATTACCTAGGATCGATCGCGATTGGGGTTAGTTCCCCTCTACTTCGAATTCGCAGGAATCATATAGAGAGAAAGAGAGAGGAGAGGAGAGAGAAAGTGAATAAGAAAAGGCGACAACGAGACTTTTATGGAAAGAAAGAAGCAGAGTAGAGAGAGAATAAAAAGAAATTTACTGAGCGGTTGGGAAGTAATTAATGGTGAAGAACAAGACTCTGGGGTTAACTAAGTTTGGTGCCACTACGTATGTTTAAGCGGCTTAATATATTTAGTTAATATTAATTTTGTATTTTTTTTTTTTTTTGAGATTATCGTGGGGGAACCCTGCCCGTAACCGGCCCTCATTCGAGCGACCGTCGTAACAGGTAAACCCACGGGTGGCACCGATCCCTGTTCCACCGATCGAGGGGTCCATCCTTGCGGGTAGGGCAGACCCAGAGGGTCCATTTCACTCCCCACGAGGTACAGGGGGTCTTCGACCCCACACCCTTGCGGGACGCCCCCTGGAGTCGAACTCGGGACGCTCGCTTCGTGAGGCGAGCGCCCGGGCCACTCACGCTGGGGGCGCGGGAACATTAATTTTGTATTTACAATGCGCAAAATGTTAATCATATATAAATAATAATATAAAAAAATATTTTTTTTATAACTTTTATATTATATTTTTTATATAATTTAATAGTTATTTTTATTAATATATAATTTTTTATTTGTTATATATTATTATAATAAAAAATATAATTTATTTAAAAAATAACGTAAAATAATTGTGATATATATATTATTTATAAAAATGGATATTATATATAATATAATTATTGTATATTAATATTTAATATTTATTTAGATTTATATAAATTGTTATTTTATTTAAGTATTATCTTTTATATTAGAGTTTTTTAAATAAATTATATGTTTTTATAAATTTTTATTAATTAATATAAATACAACATAGTTTTTTTAGAATAAAAACATATGCCAAAAAGTACATTAAAAATTATTTAGAATAACACGTGACACAACGATTTTGATATGATAGTTATATATATATATATATATATAATCACCTCATTCATCTTTTTTAATTAATCATTTTTCAGTTTCAAACTATATATTCTAGAAATTTTCAATATTATATATCATCAAATCTTACAATTTTTATATAAAAATACTATTATTATTATATATATGGTACACTTGTTCATAATAGAACTTTTTCTATTTTTAAATCTCATTTAGATCTCAGAACATATTTTCAGAAAAAAAAATTTAGAATAAACTTTCAGTAAAAAAAATGTAGCTCTCGTAATAATTTATAATTTTTTTTTTAAATAACTCTATATAAATATTTTGGTATGTTCATATAAGCAGTAACGTAGGTTTAAATTTATATAATTTATAATATAAATTTTCAATGGACTCACAAAATTATTGTTTTTTTCAATTTGTCCGACTATTTTGTCCATTCCATCAAAATTTGCCTTAGATTTTATCTGCAGTTCTTTGAAGAGTTTCAGTAGTAAAATTTCGTTGATTTATTCAATTTCACAATCTTTTTTATTTTTAAATTCGTTAAAACTTTAAGTACCAAAAAATCTATTTATAAACATTTTTTAAAATAACATTAAAATTATAAATTATATCATAATTTATAATTTTTATATTAAAACTATTCCCAAAAGAGCATATATATATATATATATATATATATATATATATATAATATATATATATATATATATATATATATATATATGTTTGGTGTGTTTGTGAATATCATAATACAATTTCTCGTTGTTTTTAAATATGTTAAGAATTTAGAGTTATACAATACTAATTTAAAAGTAGTTTTTAAGAACTTTTAACATAAAATTGTAATTTTTATCAAATCTATAATTTTTACTTTGAAAGTTTTACCAAAAAATATCCATAGATAGATATTTGATAAGTTCGTGTATTCCCTAGTATTGGATTTAAAAATAAAATTATACCATCTTTTTTTTATTTGTTTACATAGTTATGTATATATGTATATATATGTATATTGTCTTTTTGTTTCAATTTGCCCCTCTATCAATGCCCCTCCATTTTTTTTGGTTTTTTTAAAAAATCATTAAGACTTTCAAAACTAAAATACATTTTTACAATTTTACAATTTTTTTTAAATTTTTTTTTCAATATTATAATATTATCGGAGCTTACATTTCTCATATTAAAATTATTTTTTAAAAAAAATCCATACATATATGTTTGGTATGTTCATCAATATCGTATATGATTTTTTTTTTTTAATTATTTTAAATCTATTAAGAATTTTCAACTCCATAATACCTATTTACAAATTTTTTATTTAAAATTTCAATATACTATATATATATATATAATATGTGTGTGTATATATATGTAGACATGTATACCTTTTTTTCATCTGCAAATATTTTTGGGTTTTTTTTTTATTTGCCCTTTTCTTTTTGTTTTTGCCTTTTTTTTCCAAGTTTTTTTGGACAATGCGCTTTTTCTTTTTTAACTTGCATGGGCGGCACGACCAAACTCTTTTTCTTTTTCAAAAAATAGAGTGTTTGATTTTTAACAGTCCGACTCATTTTTTTTCTCGTTTGGCCTAAGTTGTTATAAAAATTATTTTTTTTTTCTTTTTATGGCCTTTATTTATTTTGTTTTATTGGCTCGGATAGTTACATAAACTCAATCTTTTTTTATCTTCTGTTTATTCTTTTTATCTCAATATTTATATGAAATCGAAATTATTCATATAAATTTGATAACCATTGAGCTTATTATTTTATTTCTGAACAGTATAATCAATTCTAAGTTAATGTTCATACTAACTGTAGTCCGAAAAAAAAGTTTTCTTTGATTTGTCTCATAGTTTTATTTTTTTTTCTTTTTTTACCTCAATTTTGCATAATCATTTTTTCTCATCGTCATTATTTGAGCAGTTATTTCAACAATTTCCTTTAGATTTTAAATTGCATATAAGCCCCTCTCTGATTTTAAAAAAATAAAATAAATCATCATCTGAAAATACGTTTTCAGGACTGATTTGTTATATTTAAAATCTAGGGGTGGATATGTAAAAACCCCTTTTTATTTTGGCAATAAAAAAAGATTCAATATATTCAAATATTTATTATTGGTTCATACAATAGAGTATAATATATACACATTATATGTGGTGGATAATATTTTTTCCTTGATAAAAATAGGATTTCAAGAAAAAAAAAATGTTTTTTAATAGCATTCATTATGAGCCAAAATATTTTAGTTTCAATTTGCTGGTACTATTATATTATATATTATAATGAATACATAAAATAAGTCAATAATGAATAGAATTTTAAAAACAAAATCTTTAAAAAATATTTTATTAACAGAAAGCATCGGTTTTCTAATATGAAGAGTTGTTTATGTATGTATGTAGAATTTAACGGCTAGGATCTTATCGGGATGATGGATTTCATCTTGATTCTTTTTCTATAAATACATACTTGAAATGGTCTATGCGCGGTGTCCATTCCACTATACAAAGAAAAGCCAGCCAATGCATGCCATGCCACCCTCTTCTCTCTCTTCTTCCTCCTCCTACTTCCATGGCAAGGGGAGAGAGAGAGAGAGAGAGAGAGAGAAGGAGAGAGAGAGAGAGAGAGAGAGAGAGAAGAGAGAGAGAGAGAGAGAGAGAGGTTGAATGGCGGTCTCATCTCTGCTCGTATTCTCGATTATCTCAATTACAATCCTTAACATTGTCCCGACCGCCATTAATGGCGCAATAGTTCTTCCGCTGCAGCGGGCCCACCGCGACAGGCCTGTACGTGAGCTTCTACAACATGGCTCTCCCCACCATGCCCGCAAACTCGCCGCTGTCTCCGCTGAGTTTCACGGCGGAGGTTTCATCGCCGGTGGTCCTGGGTTAGCGAGTTTTTTTTCCCTCCCAATTTTTATATCATCACAGTAAATTGTCGCTCCTCGGGATGGGTGAGCCTCGTCCTTTCGGGATGGGTGTGGAGTAACCTATATTGTAATCCTAAACCATGTATGCTAACCTGTAGAACAGTTGTACAAGAAGCTCCTAGGGTCACAACTTGTGATACGAACGGTGGGGATAGGTGAGATCGCCATCTCGGGATGGGTGTTTGGAGTAGCCACCTGTGCTGTATTCGTAGCCATGGTTACTTTGTACGAGTCGCTCCTAGGGTCGCTATTGTGATACAAACTATGGGGATTGTTATATCAATCTCTCGGGATGGGTGTTAGGAGTTGTACGAGCGGCTCCTAGGTGGGTACTTGGTGTGTCGACTATAGGATGTGATATGTAGCCTCTCGGGATGGGTGGTAGGAGATTGAGGAGTAACCCTTGAAGTGACTCTTGGAGGGGCACAAGCACATGTTCTTTCTACAATTCTTAGTAATGTGTTCAAATTTTTTAATCAATCTGTTCTGTTTAGGGTCTACTATGTTACTCTTACCGTCGGGACGCCTCCGCGAAGTTTCGAATTTAATGTCGATATGTCTGTTGGAGGCTTTTATGTTAATTGCAGTGTAAGTTCTAACTTATCGATTTTCTGTTACATGCTCATTTTAAATTTGTTTATTTTGATGTTATTTATATGACTACCACAGAATAACATCACTACGTCAAAAACTCTGGAGGCGGTACCCTGTAATTCAAAGTTTTGCGAGCGATATAAAGCAGAAGCTGTGAATAGTTCTTGCAAGGATAATCGGTGCGGTTTTAATAGTACATACATTGATAATAGCACTGCAGCAGGATACTTTGTGAAAGATTATGTTTCCTACAACACGTTGTCTCTTAGCGATAGTGGGACAACTCCGTCAAAAGTAACATTTGGGTGAGTACTTGATTTTATCTGCGTAATATAGATAATCATCTCGACAGGTGACTTCTATATTGCTTTCTATATCTTTTCTTTTTTTTTACCAAAAGTTCTTGTGGTCCCAAAATTATTCCCAAACTCTTGAATGAATTTAGCCATTTGCTGCTCAAAATTGAATTATGTGATGGTTAAAGTGAAGTTATTTGGTTTTTTGCGCTTTTTTACATGCCGAATCCGTAAAAGTCTCGGTGCCGAGCCGTGCCAGTCCGCACATGATTTTTTTTTTTTTTTTTTTTGGCTTTGGATTTACACATCCCTTCTATAAGCCACATCGACACTCTATGTGGTAGGGAACTATGTACAATATATCTTTTCTATGTAATTACGATTATTGTATTTAGTGTTTCATTAAAAAATTTTAATTATTTTTAAATAATTTTTTTTTTTTTTAAATATATGGATCGGCATAGTTGGCATGTCTTGAGTTTCGGATTTACTGAAACTCCACTCGGCACGGCACGGAAATCTTTGTTTTTTTTGAGAAACTTTATTACTTTAATGAGAAATCAACCAATTCAAGAGTAGAAATCTACTAATGGCATAATAACTTCCCCAGTATAGTTAGGATCAAGGTTTACCGTTCCGTGCCATTTCGAGTTTCGGTAAACTCAGATCTCGAGACGTGCCGACCGTGCCGTGCCAACTGTGCCGACCGTGCCGAATCGTACAATTATAAAAAAAAAATATAAGATTTATTATATAAATGGTAATAAAAATTAAATAATAAGAAGTCTCATTTATTTGTTAAAATTCAAAGCACATATCATATATTATTACCACTTGAGTGTTGGTGTGGTTGATTTCAACGAAACCTAAATTATGTAAATCTACTCCGTGCGTTGTTTGAAAATAATATACCCACATATCCAATGAATAAATATGATAATGTTCATTACCAAAAAAAAAAAGCCCAAGTGTGCCGACCGAAACAGTCGGCACGGTCGAGACGGACACACCGTGCCGACCGAAACGGTCGGCACGGGTCGAGACGGCCGAAACGGCCGAAAAACAGCCGTTTCGGCCGTTCCGGTGCCGCCAAGTGGCGGCACCGAGACGTCTCGGTCGGCACGAAGCGTGCCGACCGAGACGTCAAACCATGGTTAGGATAATCTGTTGGGCTATGTTTGGAAGTTATACAGGAATCCCTTCAAAATTGAGTGAGTCACTAAGGATTTTATAACCTCCATTCAAATTTAGCATTTTGTTAACGAAATGCTGCAGAGCACCTCATTTTCACCCTTCCTCATTACTGATGGGAGATGAAGATTGAGGATGAATCTTTTAGGGAGAGGTGTCAGATGGTTGTATTGGAAATAGGGTACTAGTGAGGTTCACTCGTTAGAAGATATGAAGAGTAAACTAATGAGTGGAAAGGAAAAGTGAAATGCCCAACAAGAGTTGGTGAGACTTAGCTCTCGATCGAACTGAGTGGCGGCTGCGTTAGTGACATAATTGTTTAGATGACTTAGGAGGTTGGGTTTTGTACGTATGTTATTGTTGGTGCTCTTTTTTGTCATCCCTTCTCGCTCTTTAATTTTACCCTTTTATTGCATGCTTATTTGCATTTTCTTTTGCTTGCTTGGGCGTGCTTGATTTGAAATATTTTTTTGTGTAACTATGTACTTGTGTGCGCTTGTGTTTGGGTGTTAATTTTTCAAACCGAGGGTCTTATAGAAACAACATTCTTTGGAACATGACTATATACATCTTACAATCTGTAGACCCCGCTCGGGAGGGGCTTAGCACTGGGATGTTATTGATGTTGTTTCTAATTATCACAGAGGGTGGTGGGTGGGTAGAAAATATAGTTCGATGGTAAAACCTACATTTATGTGATGACAACCACACTAAACTACTTTGCAGAGATTTCTTTTCCTTGATGAAATTTGGTAGGGTATTTTGATATGTTCATAATTCTTATTAACTAGTAAAGATATTATTTAAAACCATATAAGTATTTTGAAGTATTAATTTCTAAATTGTCTGAATTGATGGTTTATACGCTTATCAGTATAAGATAAGAAAACATGCTCTTATTAGTATAAGATAAGAAAACATGTCAATTACTAAAATTAGAAGTTTCACATGTCAAAAGCAGCCAGCTTATCTTATCTAAATCAGTTGCATGCACATTAGGTAACAAAGATCCAGCATGCATCAACCACAAAAACTTCAAAATTAACAAGTTCCTTCCTAAGTTATTCACGAAATCTGATGTTAAAATGAGCTCATGGGCATGGACAAAGGAAACCCTTGCAAACAATGAAAACACAAATTAGTCTACATGTCGCTTTTTCGTCCCAATTAGTAGGAGATATGATACAATAAAAGGTTTTTTTCTTAGATTTGCAAGTGTCACATATTCAAATTAATAAGATTTAATGTACAAGAAACTGGGATGTATCAACAATGTGATTATATATTGTTGTATTGAGACTTATGTATTCACAATCACCACATCATGGGATTTTAGCACTTATCTTTTGCTTTAATATATGATCTAGGGGTCTATCTTGAATCCCATCTACTCTCCCTACGGAAGGTTTTGCCAAAAAATAAAGAAAAATGGAAAAAAAGAAAGCAAAATCTAAACATGGTTAATGGCGTTTTATTAAGGAGCAATCTATAATGATTATCAAATGTGTGACCATATACTCCAAGATTTAGCAACCAATCTGTAGCTTTATCAGTATCTTATAGTTAGAAAGTTTTTTTTGCCAAATTAATACCCTTATTAGCAAGGCGGAATTTATCATCTTTAGGCTTCTTACAGTATCTTGAAAGGACTACCGTGTCTTTTTATTTCAAATTTTTGAAGTTTAAACAGTTTATATGGTACTAATTTGCCTTTCGACTATCTTCTATCATTAATATTTTTTGTTCAAAATTTTGTCCAAATATAAGATTGCATTGCTCTCTTCTATCTTCCTTCTTTCGACTCAAAGTATCAGTGCTATACATCAATACATTGACCTATGCTTTTGTTTCTGATCAGGTGTGCTACTAGTCTTTCTGATATTGATTCTTTGTCGACTCTGGACCATCCAATGGTTGCTGTTCTTGGTCTTGGACGTTCAAATACATCTTTATTGTCACAATTAGTAGATATTGGTGACGTGCCGCGTGCTTTTTTCCATTGCTTAGATAGTCAATTTGCGGAATATTCAAATCGTGGGGGAATATTTGCTTTTGGGGAGCTGGTTGATCCGGAAGTGAAGACAACATTACCTCTTATACTGAATGATGAGTATGTTTCACACTGTTCTCATATGTGGATTTTATTTTGTTTTCTTATCTAACCTCGTTAAGGTTGATTTGCTCTGAAATGCTTACATAGCTCTCTTCATTGTTTTATAATTTAAAAAAGAAAAAGTTGCTTTATGTTGCCTAAGTTTCTCAAATCCAACTAATGTCGTGATGTCTTAAATATTATTTTTTTTAATCATTAATTAACTATAATAAATTAATCATGGAATATCAGTGCTTTAATTTTTTGTCTTTTAATCCATTTATGTTGCTTTTTTTTATTGTTTTAGTAATAGACATGAACATCTTAATAGGGTAAAAAGGAACAACTTCTGTTGCTTCTGTTGTTTTAGGCTAGCAAATTTTACTTCATTTGAATTGCAAATGCACCTTTGGCATCAAATCTTATGAACTTATGCTCTGGTGGTTTAAATGTTCAATGTTTTCTATTGCTCTGTTCATTGTTATTAACTTATTATTATGAAGTGTGATATTCAATCTATTGCCAATATTTAAGTTTACATGTTTTCAATAACGTTAGCTTAGGAATCTCACGGACATTTATTTTTCTAAAATAATAATATTCATTTGCTGATAACAATTCTGGATACTTCTCTTAATCTTTTATTTTTGGAAAGAAATTCTGGAGTAAGCTGGCCGACTTTCAGAAGTTCTTTGGTCTAAATATAGTGCACTAGAAATTGATTATAACGGTTTCTACGGATTTCAAGACCTGGGATCCTACCAAATTTATTCTATTAAGCCTCAAAATGTTACGGACTATAAGTGATGTAGATCACTGTTTGTTGACTATATTTCAATTGATAGAAATCTAGACTCTTTTTTCTTGGATCTGTGATTGGTGACTTCGGTTTCTATCCTACATCTCGACCGGAAACTGAGCGGAACAGTAGTTCCTCCCAGCCAGCGCTTGCTGAAAATTTAACTCCTCACCTACCATTCACGAGGGGCAGGCTACGGTTGCCTCCTAGCACCTAGTCCCTGCTAACCAATTGGCCAATGCTAGTAGGCTTATAGAAGTCTAGACCCTAATCATACGAAATGACTTTGAAAATGAGCATTTAATGGTCTAATGAAAATGTGAGAAGCAATTAATTAGCTTTTCTTGGTACGCGACAGTTATGCCGAAGAAGATGGTTTTCAAAATGATTTATTTCATGGATCTAATGGATGTTGTGGTTATTTGGATTGTTTGCGCTAAATATCTAGTTCTTATTATAAATGTGATAATAGGTCCCAAAATCACCCTCCAACTTTCTCTTCCAGTCCGCTCCATTGCTTAAAGATCTCGGGTATTACCAGAGCTTCCAACTTTGGCTGCTCATGGTAGTCCTTACATGGTCCTTTTTTCTTCCTTATCCGTGTAGTACATATCAACAATTTAAAGAAGAATTACTAAGTAGTAGATATTTTCTTGTGAATAAGCAATTTTCTATTTTATTGCCTTATTTACGTGATGCATGGATGATTTAGGGATGCTTTCCTTAGAGTTAACTTACGAGGACTTAAGAAAGAAGGAAAGAATGAAAGTTTTGCTCCCATAGATGAAGCCGTGGTACTAGATATTGGAACGAACTTCGCATACGTCTCACCAAAGATAGACGGAATACTAAATAACATGGTAAGAAATCCATCCTTATAGCAGGTTCCATTATTTGCTTCTGCTTCTCTTAAAAAATTTACTTTTAACTTGATCAGCTCTTTGGAGGATCAAAATGGATAAGTTTGCGTTGGGTTCTCGGAGATAAGTGCTTTTTATATCACGGGTATGCACAACTCTTATTTCTGATGTTGATTTCATCGTGGATCATCGGAATACTGATCTGGAAATGTTTGCACATCATGATTAAATGTTCAAGAAAAGCATGATCATAAAAGAAAATGGAAATTGATCTTTTGTTTAATATAGAATATTGGACAAAATATACTATGTCTAATTATACTACGGACAAAGACGCTTTATAATATTTCTTCCTTAATCCTATGGTTACCCACGTAATAATCATAAATTATTATGAAGTTAATAAATTTTTACTTCTTGTGAGACATCTTAACATTTTTCATAAGAAATTGTTACGAGTTCATACAAGCGTTTTTGTAGCCATATGAGCTCCCGTGGTGGTTCATCGATAAACAGAGGGATGGAAACAAGGATGTAATAGCGGCACGCATATATTTAACTGAATTTTTTACAAGTTGTAAAATGCATATACTCTTAACAGTTTTATTTCTGATTTTTTGTTTCTCCAGTGATGATGTAGACCATCTCTTCCCGAAAATCACTTTTGTGTTTGATAAAACACTTGAGATAACGTTACATCCGCATCATTTCATTCATCAACTATCGGTAAGCAATCACAGTAGTGTAACTGTAGTCAACTTATGCTGTATATTGTCTTATTGATTTACTATGTCAAACATCAGAAATAAATTTTAACAATTTTTGTAGGAACCTATGTCTTTTTAATAATTTAATTCCCAACAGATTTAATTACGTTTAGACGCCAGTTAAAAGTTTTAGATTAAAAAATTTACTAAATTATAAATAATTCTTCTACTTTCAACTTTATTGTTATATTTAAATACATTGAAGCACGAATGTATTTGATATGGAGCATCAAATGGGCAACCTAGATTAATGCATGAATTTTTACATGCGACGAAGCAATGATATTAAAAGTTTAGTGTAGCTTATATTTTTTACGCTCATGCCTAGCAAACAAAAGGTCGTCGGTTCATGATGTGGAAATCGCCTCCTGCAAAAGTAAAATATAGTGGCATACTATATTTTACTTCGTCTCGTTTCCGGAGCCTGTTTCTACACCCGCTGAGTCCTTCTGGTATTGGGTAGTTTCCTTCTTGACAAGTTAGTTGGGCTAACTGTCAGAAGACCAAGGGAGTGCTGACATTCCACAGTTGTATCAACTTATGAGATAGGGTTTCGTAAACGGAAAATGTTGGCCGCCAGAAAAATGTGCCTGAGCGTGTTCTCCCTTGCCTCGGGATCGGTAAATCAGTGGGGAAACGCGATTGGGCAGATTTTTGGGCTAAAGTGGTCGGGCGTTGTAGCATTACTCTTCATAAACGCTTATATATTTGAATATATGCTAGAAAAGTAGATTTCGTTGATTTTTTTAGAAGAAATTTTGTTTTCTTTCAGTAGTTACCTACAATTAGCTACTTCTATTTTGATCCTGCAGCTTTCTTGAGTGTGTCTTTTCATTTGCGTTCAAAACTTTGATAGCTATTTCCTCGCAGTCTAGCATTTGGTGTACTCATTGGTACGTGAGTGGAAAGTCCGACAAAGATGGCAAACCAATTAATATTTTTGGAGGTACGAATATATGAATGCCTTGAATTACATATTAAACATTTAATATCCATGAGAAGTATAATATGTCAGACATCAGTCTTACATATGAAATCCACTAGTGATCCCTTTTCGTTTTTTTTTTTTTTTGGGCTAATGCTTCACATGACAAAAGACTGATATTTATTTATTTATTTTTCCCATGGACAAATGGTCTTTTTAAGATAGTTTACTTTTTGGTGGCGTGCGGACACAAACATACGGGTAATCGTTTTCCCATTGACTACTACTTTTTGAGACCTGGTTTGACATGATTCGATATGGTAGCACATTAATGAACGGATTGTTCTAAAAGCGTAAGGTGACAGTATAGATATGATTATGAAATATGTACCGTATAAGGTGGTTATTTAGTTGTTTTTTCTTGGAAGATACCCAGGGATATTTATATGTATCTATGGCCGATAGAGTTGGAAGTTAATCTCTGTACTCTATTACCATGTTGAACCAACATTCCTAAAATCAATATGATCTTGAATTTGAACAAACCAATCTCCTTTTTTAGGGAAAAAAAAAAAGACAATTGTCCACAAAAGAACATACGGCGTGTGTATTTTACCTAGACCAAAAAAAAAAAGAAAAAAAAGAAGAAGAAGAAAGGTTCGCCCGTGCTTGTGATATGTTAGAATATACAAAACCATATTATACTATAAGCTTTTAGGATAGTTTTATTTCGACAAAGTTTGTATAATGAAAATCTACCAACTTCTGCCTACATCTCATCAGACCTGGTTGTGTTTTTCTACTGATGATCGAAAGCACATGCATTCGATTCATGTTTGATTTTCATGATGTGATTCTAAGTGATAATATCATCAATTGCTTCTTGACTGTATTGGGTAACATGTCTATTTTTTTTAATGTGATATTTCATAATTTTACGTGCCAGGCAGCAACTTGGTTCCAATAGCTATCTGCACGTGCCAAAAAATCTTATACATAAGTATTAAATTTGTTGATTACTTTCAAAAAATAGCAAATAAATGTACACGGTGAACGCGTCAGCACGTGCAGGGATCCGAGTTTATTAAAACTCGGCTTGACTCAGCACTAAAAATCTTGGATAGTTTTATAACTAGATTACGTGCCTTTGCACATATGGCATGTTAAAAGTTGTTGAAACGAAAATAGCTTCTTTTGACATTGAAACTAACTTATCCTTGTAAAATTTAGTTAATTTTTTTTTATTCTAATAATAACGAAAAGCTTAAAATCAATGTCCTTTTGTTTTATCTGCATCATGGACTCCTGATACGATCGTTTTACTTTTATTGTTGTTATTAATATTAATATTATTATTATTATTTATATATGTATTGGCTTTTGTATCATGGTGCAGATATATTTTTAATGGACAAGATATTTGCATATGATTTAGAAAAGAATGTCGTTGGTTGGACTAAATATAACTGTAAGTATCGTGCAACTCCCTCTTTATTCTTATCCATTTTCATTCTTCTCCCGTCTTTTTCATCAACTTTTTGTCAACTTACTTCATCTATCCTTTTTTAATTTTGTGATTCATGAGGTTCAACATATTGGTCGTAATAATATTTCGTCTCCATGGTCTGACATATTTGATTTGCCATGAGTTTTTAGTGCCGAAGCTCTAATATTAGAGATACTTGCTAAAATAGTCCTTATGGTTAGCCTAACAAGGCGAGCTTTTAGTTGTAGAAATCGTCTAATAACTTTCCTAGCAACCTCGGTCCCGCTCTAGCTCAGCTCTCGCACTTGTTTAAGCGCGCGTGCCTGACAAGTTCTTCTTATATTTTTAAAAGATCGTGTAGAGGCCGAGCGCGGCTAGCTCACCTGGATGGGAGGCGCCTCAGTAAGCGTCACCACCCAGGTTCGAGTCCGCATGGGGTGAAATATCTCGCAGGATTTTTTAAAAATCCTTTGTACCCCATGGCAGGAGCCTCCGTTCATGGAAGGCCTGTACTCAGATTCCAGAGCGTCGGTCGGGGCTGAGCGTGAGAGTTTTCCGCGAGTTTGAGGTCCCTACGGGGGGGCGTGCGCTCACATTACGGGTTCCACCACGATAATTCCAAAAAAAATAAAAGATCGTGTAGAGAAGGACCACTTGGATCGCGTTTCTCCTTGAAACTTGCTACTTGCTTAGCTCGTGAACTAGGTCATGCTTCAGCGCTAGATTTTTTTTTTTCCTTTTTTTTTTTAAAAAAAAAATCTAATAAGATGCTAAGCTTTAATTATTTTTTTTAATAAGATGCTAGTTTTTTTCCCGCTTCCGCACCCGCGCCATGCAACCCGCCATTTATAACAACCCAGTTCTTCTCAAACATGCGCATTTTCTACTTATTATCACTTGTCTATAATGTCTCTGTATTACTAATTCTGTAAACAAGAAGCTGAGCTATATCCCTATCATCATTTGCACTAGAAAGACAGTCTGAACCGTATATATTGCATCGGGATATGCGCACATATGAATCTGACGATTGTAAATAACTGTAAATGGTTGTTTTTCAGGCTCCAGTGGCTTAAAAGTGAGGAATAAGAAGACAGGCAAAGTCGTCGACGTGCTTCCTGCCGCTCTTCCGCCTCCTACAGCCGGATAGTGGACCCAAATAAGATCCCGAAAATGGGTGTCGACCCGGTGGATCTGAAAATCGATCCCGAAAATGGGTGTCGACGCGGTGAATCTGAAAATCAAGGGGCATAGAATGTGCTCTGTTCTTGTATTGTAAACCTCATAAAAGTAATAGAAAATGAACAAAAGAAATATAGTATCAACCTTTTTTGAAAAAAAAATAATAAATTAATTTTCTCCTGTACAAGTATGTGTATGATATTTGCAACCCAATAGCTAACTTTGAATGTACCATTTTTTTTAAATCAGTCTCTCCTTGAAACTTCATTTAAGCCCATCATTTACCGTCTGTTATTTTTGACACGGAGCATTTTTTGAAAAAAATTTAAATATAAAAGTTATGTATTTTTATTAAAATCTAGTATTTAATTTTTTTAAAAAAAAAATAGAAAATAGACGTAGATGCTTCAACATTACAAGACTTTGGGGGTTAGTAAATTAATTTTTAAATTTACTAAGATTTGAAATTTTCAAAATAATTAATTAGAAATACTTTTTAAAAAATTATTGAATATAAATATATATATAATAATCTGTTTTACTAAATACATATAGTAGCTTAAGTCCAAGCTGCATAATAATATATTTCGACTAGGGGTGAAATGAGCCGAGCCGCTCACGAGTAGTTCGGACTCGAACTCTTTTAAGATCGGCTCAAGTTCGAGTATTGCGAGCTCAAGTGAAGTTTGAGCACACGTTCAAGCTCGAGTAATTAAATGAGTCGAGCTTGAACATTGTGTTACGCGGCTCGTCTGGCTCATGAGCTTGAGCTTTTCTATTTTATTTATATATATCTTTTACAACAAAATTAGTTAGCTGAGTTCGAGCTCGACTCAAACTCAGATCAACTCGTCTCAAGCTCGGCTTAGTTGATTTAATCGAGTAGATCTCAGGTTAAGTTTGAACATGAGATTTTTCAAGTCGAGTCGAGTTCAAACTAAACCTCTGCAGCTCGTTGAGCTATAGCCTGAGCTAAACCAATTAATCCGAGCTTGAATTTAGTGGTACTTGACTTGAACTCGATTAGTTTTCTCCCCTATTTTTGACTATCTAGCCGTCTACAAGCTGCATAACAATCTATTATTACTAAATACCTCTGCCACGGCGCTGACTCATCCCCCTCTCCTGCGCCTAACTCTCTCCCTCCTCTTTATGAGCTCTCCTGCAACTGCCTCCCTGATGAAACCATGAATTCGGGTCAACTCGAACAAGATCCGAATTTATTCGGTTTAGATTGAACGCAAGTTCGGGTCAACCGAAACTATTTTTTCAAATAGTTAATCTAATTTCTTATATTTTATATTTTACCATCTATAAACTATCCAATGAATATACGTCAAAATGGCTATAGGCGTAAACAATTTTTATATAATAATCTTCGGGATAATTGTATATCAACCCCTGATTTTAAAGTTATTTTAAATTAGTATTATATAATATTTTATATTAGTTGTTATTTTGATTAAATTATAATATTGTATATTATTTTATATTAGTTTTTTATATTTTTAAATTAGTAAAATTATATTTTAAATTTTATCAATTAATACGAATGTCACGTGGATTTATAAAATAAAAACAAACGCTATATGTCACACCAAAAATTAGTTAAGATACCACGCATCATGTAATATTTTTTATCACCCACCCAGTTTTATATATTAACATAGATTCTAATATTTTTTTGTATATTGAGACAAATTAATAAACTTCCAAAAATTAAGTGACAAGCCATGTGCATTCCACTCTTTTGTTGATAAATCTAAATGCAAAATATTTAGTGTGTTCAAGATATATAATATATGCATTAAAAAAAGAAACAATTTCATATAATGTGCTGCATTTATGTCTTTCTTCCAAGTAAATCTTTTTTTTTTTTTTTTTTTTTTTGGTAATTACGTAAGCAAGCCAAAAAACATAAAAATAAGTAGTTTTGAGAACAAAAATTGAAGGCAAAAAAAAATTGTGCTTTTATACATTTTGTAATAAAAATTTTTCTAAAACAATTTCTGAATAAATATTTTCTGAAATTTGTACTGGCTATAAAAACATTAAAATATTATAAAAAAATTGAATAAAAAATAGGGCATATTTTATTTAATTTTTTTAAAAAAGTTTGTAAATGTAATTTTTGAAATAATTCTATAAAATTTTTAAAAATAGAAACGGCGGAAATTATTTGGACAAGATCCCCCCTTCAAACAAACAAACAAATAAATAAATAGGCAGGCCAAGCTGGATGCTTGAAAAACCTCCGCGTCCCTCTCCCTCTGCAGATCGAAAAACATGAATCAATCATCTTACTGTTTTTCTTTTATTAATTAGCAACAACAATCCGATCGAACAAACACAAGAACTATTAGAATCGAGATCGGACAAAATCCGAGGTTATTTTTCTCCCGATCGAGATAGGAATTACGGAAATGCAGCTGTGATTCTCGTGATCTTCTTCATTCGCCATCAGGATTTCGAAATGCTGCCATTGCTGTGATCGATTGACATCGAGATCGACAATGCTGTGTTCCTTAGTTCTTCGCTGTTGAGATCGAGATCTTTCGAGCTCGAAATTACAGACGCAGGGATAGGAGATTGTTTTGTGGCCACATTGATAGAGATTTTGCGCTATTACTTGCCGGAATGGATCTTTCGGCGATCAGCGAGGAGCTCGCAGAGCTGGAGGGTCAGATTAGTGATATTTTCAGAGCGCTATCGTAAGATCCTCCTATTATAATTATTATTATTGTTGTTGCTGTTCTTTGGTTAAATTTCTCCTAATTATCTCAAATGTGTGCCTCAAGCGCATCCGCCTAGGCACACCTGCACTAAGATATATTATCATTGTTATTGTTAATTATGTTATTATTTGGTTAAATTTCTCCTTGTAATATAATAAATTTTTTTGAAAGTTCTGTGTTTTAAGGAATTAGCAAGCAGGATGATTTGAATTTGGGACCTTCTACATACACCATTTGAACTGAATCTATGACGGATAACTTCTTTGAAAATGTATATGTTGCTGAGGTCGAAAATTGTTTCTGACAGGAATGGATTCCAAAAGTTGGAGAAGATTAAAGATTCGAACAGGCAGAGTAGGCAGTTAGAAGAACTTACTGGGAAGATGAAGGAATGCAAGAGGTACTTTCTTTAATCTCTTTGTGATTTTGTTTATCGAGATGGTTTTAATAGCTATATTAGTCTTGAATCTTAGTTTTAATGTTTCCTTACAGAAATATTTACGAAAAGAAAGAATTGAATCATTGAGCACTTAACACTAATTAACAGTAACTGAAGCCTAATGACTGGAGGAGATTTGTTTTTTTTCGTCAATACTAGAACAATTTGGTTGCTTTAATATGTGCAATACATGAAACTTTTAACTCTTACCCACTATATACTTCAAGTTTTTTAGCCTTGAATCTTAGTCATAAGACTCATAACAAGCATTTACGCCTGCGTGTTGCTGCGGTCATTGAAATTTCTTTTATGTATTTATATAGTTGAAGATCATGTTAAGTTAAAAATAGTATTAATTTTTGGAGAAATGATGTTAAGTTGAATCTTTTTGAGAACAAAATGATATTAAATTTTATGAGTGTTTTATTTTTATGTACTCAGAGGTAAAAAAAAAAAATCACTGTTCCCTACCACACTTAACAATATTTATTTTTGAGGAAAAAATAGTATAAGGCTAAAATGCGGCATGTTTCCTGAACAATTAATAAGACAAGAGTTACCTATCATACATAATTATACCGATATGATTTATAAATATTCCAGAAAAGATGTAAGAGTTCATATATGCCATACATATTATACTTGCCTAATAATTATTCAGTAAGAAACACAAGATATTATCCTAGGAAGAGAAAAGAGGGTCAGGTATGTTTTTTTCTGATTTTCTTTACCTTTCTGATCTTTTAAACCTGATTCTATAAATTATCTAGAAAAATATAAGAGGTTTATGTTCCATCCAAAATTATATTGGCTTGATTTTATAAATTGTCTAGAAAAAGGTTTGAGGATTTAGATATGCCATTCATAGTTGTAGTGGCCTTATTTTGTAATTTATCAGAAAAAGAAAGAAAAAAGAGTAAAAGAATAAGTAAGTTAATGTTAGAATATTCAGAAATGTCGTTCATAAGTATACTGGCCTAATTTTACAAACTATATAAACAAAAGAAAAATAAAAATAACACCAAAAGAATTAAAATAATTATCACTGTTTAAATTATATACGTAGAGACGTGCACTCGCACACACACACACACATATTTACATATATGGAGATACACCCATGATGTGTGTGCCAAAAATTATTAAAGAAATTATTTTTAAATTTTATAATTAGTAAATATTATTATTATTTTAATTTATAATTAGAAAATATTTTTAATAATATCAATTATACCGATTTATCACATATCATATTTCTTCTTAGAAATAAACAAATAGATCGTAGAGAAATATAGAAACACAAATTTACAAAAAGTGAATCTAATTTAAAAATCATATAGAGGATATAAAAGAGAGAAAACAATGGGCGGTTTTATAACTTCCGACAGAATATAAAACACGCAATATTTATGATAACTGCTATATATAATCTAAACTTACTTTAACTATTAAATAATTATATTGAGATATAAAACACCACCAAACCTTGTAGTTGTGCATATATATATATATATATATATATATATATATATATATTATATATATATATATATATATATATAGTAGAAAAAAGAATTTGTAGAGTGAACAATATCAAAACCGGGGTTGTCTTAGTATTATCTATAATATCTTCTTCTGCAAGTCTTTGAACTGTTTAATTTCTTGTGCTACGAACTTTTATGCTTGTATCTCGAGTATCTTGGATTTTTGCCTCCTCAGGCCGAGGTTCTATATAAACAGCCTCCTCCGGAGCAGGGTTGCTTGCATGTTACATTTCCCAAAACCCCTCCTGGCGGGACTTATCACTATGATGCTGTTGCAAGTCTTTGAACATGAAGTTGGAGACAGAATCAAGTTATTGAGCACTTAAAACTAATATTAGTTGTCACTGAAGCATAAGAACTGGAGGGAGAATTTCTTGCATTTACCATGAGATGAATCACCACTTTCTTAGTTTTGTGTCTTAATGAAATTGTCCACAAAGTCAACAAGCTGCTTGGCATCTCTGTTTCGTAAAACATCAAACTGTTTTTGCTTTGCTTAGGTGCACCATACATCAAACTGTTTTTGCTTTGCTTAAGTGCACCCTATTTGCTGTACTTTTCTTTCAGGCTCATTAAAGAGTTTGAGAGGGTGATGAAGGAAGAGGAAAGCAGAATCACTCCGGAGAGCCGCAGAGTGGTCAATGAGAGGAAACAGTCTATGGTATCACCCACACTTCCACTTGCGTAGTGTATAGTTGACATCTACAGTTTGCTGGCTACAAGGACTTCTTGGATATCTCAAGGATGAGTCTAACACCAACGAACTATATTTTCTTGCAGATTAAAGAGTTGAATTCATTTGTCGCTCTTAAAAAGCAGTAAGCTTCTTATACTTTGTCAAACCTAAGCATGTGTTTTTGTTACTTTGTAACAAGGTTGTATCTTTTATGTGCAGACTTCATAAATATCATATCCAAATTTGTAATATTATTTCTTTTTAATCTAATTGTAAAGATTTTTGCCTTAAGCATTTGAACTAAATTGATAACTTAATTTTTTATCTACTACTGAATTTAACATGCTGTCTGATCATGGAGAATTATGGTGAGGAAATAGTACAAATTGGAATCAGAGATGTAGAACCTCCTAGGTGATTGTAGTGTGTCAATAAGGATTTCTAAAAGGATAAAGCAAAAAGCAAATGGAGCTCTATTTTAGGAATGCAAACATCAAAATGTACAAGGTTGAGTGCAAGTGTCCCATATGACAATTAAGTTCAGGGTAGATAGAGAACTTACAGCCCTATCAACTTTATATGCCTTTCCTATGTCTTGCTGTTTTATTGGATGAGTATATATACAATGGAATCTCAGGGTCAGAACAGCAAGTAGGTCCCTTGTCGCGTTTGTAATTTAGGATAGTGCAAGTGAAACATATTGGAGATAGTTTGAATATGTGAGATGGAGATCAACAAATTGGTTGAGTAAAAAAAGGGAAGTGCTTGGATAGAAAATCTCCAAGTTGTAATTGAAGGGATCTTACATAAATCATGAGAAAAGGACCATCATCTTTCTTGGTAAAATTTAAGTTTTCACTAAGACATTTGTTGTTCTAAATGTTGTTGCATGTATCTGAAAGGCCTCTAGTTTAGCATGTTAAGCTACTATTTAGTTGTTTATGTAAAAAATATAACAATTCTTTTGATTTCTTCGAGTATACTTCTGTTTATTCCTGCTTTTGGTGCATATGGATTAGCTTTTGTCAGTCATATTGTCTAGATTGCCTAACAAATTCAGTCGTAGTGCTTTGACTCGCTACTCAAAATTATTCCTGTATTTTCTGCATCATTTAGTCCCTTGAGTCTTGGATGCTTCATTTTGTGTTCTCTATGTAGTGGCTAGAGTTGTTAGGCGGATGCTATTAATACCCATATGGCGGAAGGTTTATAATACGGGGAACCTATTCCAACATCTAAGCTTGTTTAGGGGGCGCAGGAAAGAGGATTGGTGTCAAACTATGATGCTGATCTGGAGTTGTCAGTTTGGCAACTAAAGCCATTTGGAACTTCAAGTTGTATTCGCCTAACCAAGGTTTACGGCCGTTTCGAGTTTTGGTAAATTCAGATCTCGAGACGTGCCGACCCGTGCCGAATCGTGCAATTATGAAAAAATAAATAAATATAAGATTTATTATATAAATGGTAATGAAAATTAAATAACAAGAAGAAGTCTCATTCATTTGTTAAAATTCAAAGCACATATCATAAATTATTACCACATTGAGTATTGGTGTAGTTGATGAAACCTAAAGCATGTAAATCTATCCCGTACGTTGTTTGAACATAATACACCCACCTATTCCACGAATAAATATGATGATACCCATTTTAAAAGAAAAACAAAAAACAAAAAACAAAAAACAAGAAGAAAAGTGTGCCGACCGAAACGGTCGGCACGATCGGCACAAACACACCGTGCTGATCGAAATGGCCGAAAAACAGCCATTTCGGTCATTCCGGTGCCCCCAAGTGGCGGCACCGAGACGTCTCGGTTGGCACAAAGCGTGCTGACCGAGACGTCAAACCATGCGCCTAACTCTATTAGCCACTAACTTAACAACATGCTTGAAGCAGCATAGAACTCGGGGGAGTGAAATGACACGAGAAACAATCATGGGACAAATTTGAAATCTTGGTACCAACCATGCGGATTGAATGTGTAATTGAACTGATGCAGAAGTTCTTTCTGTAAACTAATGTTTAGCGTTAGTTAATGTACCTTTTTGTTTTTTCTAAAATTATCCTATGTTGGATTACAGGCATGCAAGTAACATTGAAACCAAACGAATTGACCTATTTGATGGTCCGGTTAATGATGGATATGGTGAAGATAACGTTCTTCTGGCATCATGTAAGATTTTCTATCTCTGTCCAAATGGCTGCTGTACCATTTCGCGCCTTATCATTATTTTTGGTAGCATATTACTGCTGAGCTGTAGATCCTGTATTCTGCTTATCATTATGATTGACAAACATGAATTTTTAAGATTTTATTAGTCAGCGACATGCAAATATTCCTTTTAGTTTCCCTTAGATGCTTACAGCCTCTCAGGATCGTATGGATCATGTTCTACAAGTATATAACATCTGTATCATGAGAGTCTAAGTTATATCTCATTTTCAAAACCTAACCATACCGTTCATCTATTTATGTTATCATGTTTATTTGGAGCAACCTTATTCTTGAACCTTGTCTTTCATGATCCAGTTTTTATATTTAATGTGCTTTGCTTAATTATCTTGAACTTAGATATGCCAACTGTCATGATGTTTTAAAATTTACAAAAACGCCAGTCATCCTTCAAACTTCTCTCTTTAAACTAACAGTGTACTACTGTTTACCTCAGCCATGACCAATCAACAATTGATGGATGCTGGAAATCAGATGATGGACGAAACAGACCAAGCTATTGACAGGGCAAAGAAGGTAGTTTCCTTATGACTGCCCATTGGACTCCTTTATGGCGGTTATTCATGAACCCAAAATTCATTAGTTGGACAATCTCAAAAATACTAGAAGAGAGTAGGACTGTGAAGACTGATGCCTCTGACTAAAAATCAAATTGTTTTCTGCGCATGCAAAACATGCTATTTTCATTTTTGATGCGGCGGAAGTGGGTTTTTTTTTTTGAATTCCTAGAAGAGATTCTGTGTGATTACTATCATGAGCTAGACGAGATAGTTGCTCCTACTACTTAAACAATACACTTGCTTTACATTTCTAAGGAAAGCTATAAGAACTGATGCATCTGTTTTCGGAGTTTTCCGTTTAAGTTTTTTTTTTCTTCCCTTTATATGCTTTATGTGTTTGATGTCTTTTGTAGGTAAATGTCTACAGTACCCTCTATCCATTTTAGAGGAATTTGTCTGTCAGAATTCTCTTTAGTCAGTTGTCATGAATTCATGGTTACTTGATCACTTCATTGTCTTGTTCATCATTGGCGATGATGGATGGATTTATTCTTTCTGGCTGGTCATGCTATTAAGTGAATATTTGGTCCTTAATTTTCACATTCAGCAAGACTGCTACATGCTTCTGCACATTCTAAAATGCAAAATTCAACTTACTTGCGTTGGAATCTTTACGTTACTTTATTAAATCATTGTGGTCTGAGCTTTGACATAAAGAGTCGAAATTATAAAAAATAGAATAATCATTTTCGTATAGATTTCTCTGCAACTTGGGCACTTCCTATATGTTCACACTCATGGAAATCAGTATTTTAATTCCAGACTCATGTTTACATTTTAATTCAGGACTCATCTTACCAGCTGTACTACTGTTTTACGGCACTGCTCTACTTCATTGAGCCGGTGTGCTTCTGAAACTAATTCATGTGTATGTTAACATCTAAAATAGGTAGTCGAAGATACGGTAAATGTTGGATCCGATACTGCTGCAGCTCTCAAGGCACAGGTCTGTTATTTTATAAGATTCTTTTTTTTTTTTCTGATATTAAGAGGAGAAACACTGCTCTCTAAGACAACTGGATGGTTCGAGCGTGTGGCCTTTTGGCACAAATTCATATGCTTTTATCCATCTTTGCTAACAATTCAGAATGTTTGATTTTATTATCTGACCTCAAATTTACCAGACGGAACAAATGAGTAGAGTTGTGAATGAGCTAGACTCGATCCATTTCTCAATCAAGAAAGCATCTCAACTAGTCAAGGAGATCGGTCGACAGGTGTAAACAGTGATATCCTCGAATCATGACTAATCTACATTCCTCTCTCTCCTCACCTTTTGAAATTCATCCACTTTCAGGTGGCAACTGACAAATGCATAATGGCCATGCTTTTCCTCATAGTCATGGGAGTTATAGCCATCATCATCGTTAAGGTGTTGTTTTCTGATCTCACTAAAAAAAAAAAAAGGAAATTCATCAGTGCTCCCAAAAATCCTCCCAAAATATGCAATGGAATTGAACTGTATGCACGGGAGTGGGGCAGACTGGGAGGCTACTGGGCTAGGAACCCGGCCTTCTCAGATTCGATTCCCACTGCGTCATGGGCGGTTGTTCGGAACAAAAATTAAGTACGCTATGCGCACGCCTCCCTGCACGTGCGATAGGTCCATGCTTCGGCGTGCTGCTCTTCCTGGTTGAGCCATGTTTTGAGAATCCGGTCGGGGTCAACCCCTTATCGTGGGTCTGAACAAGTCCTGCCCACTCAAAAAGAAAAAAAAAAGAAATTAACTATATGCTGCTCATTATTGAATTATGCATTTCTTAGGCACTTCCCATAAAACAAAATGTTAGATCATTAGAGATGCAAACCGTGCGGGCCGGGGCCGGTGCGCACGGTGATAGATGCGGGGCGGGCGGCTTGGCCCGCCCCCTTAGTTATGCTGGCTCGGCTCGGCCCCGCAGAGCCGGCCTAGATTTTTATTTTTTTTAAAAACATTATATGCCGTGCGGGCTGCCCGTGGGCTGATTTCCCAAGCCCGGCTCGCACGGCCGGCCCGCGGCCCTGCGAGCCGGGCAACGGTACGGGCCGTGGGCTATTTTTGCAACTCTATAGATCATGGAAACATATCCCAAAATTCCTGCACGATTTTAACTATATGTGGCTCAAAAGCTAACTTAATTAGTTATGGGAGAAATTTTGGGAGCTTGATTGTTTATCTTCTTCTAACATACTTGTCTTAATTCCCGTAAACAACAGCTTGTACACCCGAACAACAAGAACATTCGGGATATTCCGGGTCTAGCACCCCCTGTTGCGCGGAGGCTCCTCTCGTTTGCAAGTGATTGAAAACACTCGACTTGGATTTCGCATTTTTTTCGTCAGATTAAAACATACGGGATTTATAATCGATTCAAGAGTGAGTTCAAGCAAGTTGAATGATTTATCGATAATTCTTTTGTAAACCTTGCCTTTTCTGATTTATTGATAATGTTGTATTCATCTGTTATACATACTCATGACTATTACACAAACTTGTATTATCTACCATCTGTGTAAACTGCATTGTAATATTTTTAACATGGCTGGATAACAAAATTTGGAATTTGCATTCAAGTAGAATAGAATTATGCTGAGACCAATTATTTTAATTTATTATTATTTATGATTGTCATTTATTTTATTTTTTTAATGTAGAACTGTCGTGGGGTAAGCGCACACGTAAAAAAGTGCATATCTTTATAGACACGTAATTTTATCAGGACTATTAGGATTTTTTATGCAATCAAAACTGTACACAGTAATCTAAATATGTATTGTACATATTCCGAGTATTGGTGAGATTCTGATTGTATTAGGGTTATTTTTGGCAATGAAGAATGGCATTTCTGTAATTCTACACAGCTTGAGCGTGTATAAATCATAAAGATTGTTGTGGACAGCAAGCACAGAACTGTTTTGGGGAGAAATTTGGGTTTTATTTCCGCTAGTCGGGATTGGTGCGCTTAGAACTTTTGGGATGGATGTGTGGTTGGATTAGCGGCATTCATTTGTCTCGGGATAGGTATAAGCTATAATGAGGAATAAATAGAGCAGGAATTACTCGGCAATACGAACGGGTCCGGACAATAAATATGAGATATATCTTAATAATTATTTAAGGTTGACTTAGTCTTATTTTAATTTACGGATAATTGCTCTGCAGTCCCTTCATATTGTTTCAACATTACTTAAATCCTCTCCAAAAATTTTTTTACACTTTAGTCACTTTGACACCTTCCGATGAGTTTTTAACACCTTCCGAAAAATTTTTGACACTCCGATATGCATCCAACATGTTATATTTTGACACATTTCAGTAAATTTTTGACACCCTCTTGTTCATTTTTAACACCATTCTGATAAAAAATAACACATTGACACATTTCTGATAACTTTTACACCTTCTTAATAAGGGATACTTCTTTGACAGCCCCTGCAGGGGCAAAATTATACCAAATCAGCCCCTGCGTTTTAACGAGTTCCATTTCAGCCCCTCATCGGTTTACGTGTCATACAGTTTTGACTATTATATCAGTATTTTTTGAAAAAAAATTTCAACATAAAAGTTGTAGATTTTGATAATATCTACAACTTTCATGTTCAACAATTTTTCAAAAAATACTTTTAAATAGATATTTTGAAACTTTAAAATTTTAGCGGATTAACGGGTCGGATCCATAATCCGTTAACACTTCGGAGCATCAAAACATCTACTTAAAAGTATTTTTTGAAAAAATATTGAATATAAAAATTGTATATATCATCAAATTTTATAACTTTTATGTTAAAAATATTTTCAAAAAATATTGATACGATGGTCAAAATGAGAAGATACGAAAAATGAGAGAGGAGTTAAAAGAGAAACAAGTAAAGTAGAGGGGCCAATTCGGACGAAGTTTCAACTGCAGGGGCTGTCCGCGATTTATCCCTCTTAATAACTTTTGACACTCTCCGCGGAAGGATTTAACTGCAATTAAAACTTAGCCCAGAATCTAAGTGCAATGAAACTTACAACTTTGGTCCCAAACGCAACTCTCCCTTTAATTTAATGTAGCAAGATATAATATCTGTAAAGATACTTCTTTTTATTTGTTTGCTGTTTAAGCTGCAAAGCAGTTAAATATATTATATATTATATTATATTTAAGGGCAAAAGCAAATGAATTTGAACTACAAATCCAACCTGTTTCTAATATTTTATAAAAGAAATTATTTTTGCATGCATTAGTAAATCTTTTACGAGGATATTTTCAATTATTTGCAGAAATATCCGCAAAAGAAGAATTTTATTTGAATTATTGCAATTTTTTTTGCAAAAAAAAGGCTATTAGATAGAAGGAAAATGCCAAAAAACTCGTATATTTCAAAATCCAAATAAATTAGTCCATGTCTTTTCAAATTTTTTTAAAAAAATTCTGATCGAAAATTCAAAAATACTCGAGATGACTAATTTAATATTCAGATGAGCAAAATAGTGTTGTTATCACTTATATCGTAGATCCTACTGAAAATTTTTAAGTTATTAATTTTTATTTTTTCAAACTCTGCGACTCATATTGTTATTAATACTAATATATAGGGTCATTAACGAAATCACGACACATATTTTATTAATAATAATAATTAAATTATAACATATCTCTCCAACTAAACCATCATTTTTTCTTGCCATGGTTTCATCAAAAGAAAGCGACACAACTCGATTTTGTGATCTAAATTATACTTGTCCTTGACCTTAGTGACGGTCAATTTTTCGTTCGATAATGCTTGAATATAAATTTTCTAAATTATTTAAAAAAAATATTTAGATATATAACTGATATACACATATGCAAGATTTTATGTATACACCGATCTATTCATTCGGACCGATGTTCTTCACACTCGCCGCAAAATCTCAAAATTTTGGGTTGAACTGAAAAACATTTTGCAAGTTATTATTCATCGTGGTTGTATATGGGGGATAATGAATGTATCATTGGATGGACGAAAGTTTAGAAATTTTCTTGGCCAGCTTCGATTTCGTGCGTGCATTTTAACAATACGCTCGCATTAAGGCGCATTTGTGCTCTCTTATATTTGACGAATACTCTTAAAATTCGGATTAAAAGTAATATCGTGGATTTAGACGATTATGAGCAGAAACTTAACGCCGAAAAAAATAACCGAATTTAAAAGAGACAAGTTATTGGGATTGATATTTTTTATTGTGTATATTATTTTTCTCTTGTGTTTGGATCGGTTTGTTCGAAGCATTTGTATTTTTATATATTTATAATTTAAAATTATATTTTTATGTTTTTTGATAGTATAAAATTATAAAATTAATTTTATTTATTTTTTAAATATAATAGCAGTTAATTTGACGAAATAATTTTATAATATTACAATATTAATAAAATATAAAAATATTATTTAAAAAAAAAAAAAATAGACAGTACTTCTCGCTTACCTGACGTCCAAGACTGGACTTCCTTCCATCCTAATGAAGAGAGAAGAAGTATGAAAAGTTTGATCTTTCAACATCTCCGCGGCAGGGACTTCATTTCCGCGTGGGTCATTTTAAACTCTCTATTTATAATCATTATTAGATGCTAATGTGTTGTAAATCTCCTGCTGCATCCTCATCTCCTCCTCATTTTCAGGTTTTTTTTTAAATTTAATTTTGATATTTTGTGTGAAATCATGCTTGAATTTCTCTGTACTTTTGTTTGGAACCGTTTGTTTATGACCTTTGATTGTTTCACATTTGCTTTAATCATTACTTCTCTGGAGAATTTTGTACTATTTTTGTATAAATTCATGTAAATCCAGGTTCAAAATCTTCATCTTTCTCCTTGTTATATATCTGTCTCTCTCTTCTCATCTTTTCTGCTATTTTTCTCTGAATTAATCTGAATATAGGCTTTACTTAATTGCTTCTAGCTCTTTATTTTTCTCTGAATTAATCTTTAATTAGTCTTCTAGCTATTATGTCTTACTGAGGATTAACTTATTTATCTTTTTCAGCTTCCTTTATCTATCAAAATCAGAAATTTCCCTTTCAAAATTCACTTTTTTTTCTATTTTATTCCTGTGTTTCCACATCACATGATAGCTCAATTCCCTTTTTTCTGTCTCAATTGAGTAGTAATCCTTGTTTACTTTTATTTTCTTGTTTTATGTTTGAATCCCATCGTTTTTTACTTCCAATTCACTAAATTTTGAAGAATTAAAGTTATTGAAAAAGAAAGATATTTGGGAGAATGGGGTGTTTCGACTTATTCAAGAGGAATTCCAAGAGCAAGAGGACAACAACACATTCAAATCAATCCACTTCTACATCAAACAACAGGATTGTGAGCAAATCCGATGATTCATCCGGCATGAGGCCGACGAGCAAATCCTCGGGATCCGCATCATCGCAAAGAAGCATCCCAGCCATGTATGAAGAGAGAGCTCAGAATTTGCGGGTGTTCACGTTTGATGAGCTAAGACATGCAACTAATGATTTCAGTAGGGCACTTAAGCTCGGAGAAGGCGGTTTCGGGAGTGTTTATAAGGGTTTTGTAAGGCCGTCGGACGGAACGGGAGATCGTGTGCCGGTCGCGGTGAAGAAGCTCAACCAACAGGGCATGCAGGTAGTGAATTATACATCTTCTTAATGTTATTTCAGTTTGTGGTCATGCTGTATATTAATTTCAAGATTGTTGGTGCCGAGCCTAGCCGAGTTTCGGTAAACTCGCATCCTAGCACGTACTGAGTGTGCCGATACACATGTATTTTTGTTAAGTTAAAAGTAAAAGTAAAACATCAAATTAAGTTAAAAGTAAAGGTTTGCATATGAACTCTTTCTATTGATTGCTGGACTGTAATTGATCTTTTTTAAGGTGTCAATATGCAAATTAGGAAATTAAGTTTTTCATATAAGAAAATATTTTCATTTAGACCTGGATTTTAAGCATTGGTTTTTAATCTATCCCTTTAATTTTTAATTTTTATTTTTTCATTGTAGTTTACAGTTTTTTTTCCTTGCTAATGCAGGGGCATAAACAGTGGCTTGCTGAAGTCCAGTTTCTTGCAGTGGTCGAGCACCCGAATCTGGTAAAACTTATCGGCTATTGCGCCGTAGACGGGGAGAGGGGAATCCATAGATTATTGGTGTACGAGTTCATGCCGAACAAGAGCCTTGAAGAACATCTGTTCAACAAATCATATCCTCCTCTTTCCTGGAAGTTGAGGCTGAAGATCGCTCTAGGCGCGGCAGAAGGCCTGGCGTATTTGCACGAAGGCTTGGATGTTCAGGTCCTGATCCGAAACTTTACTGTCTGAGTAAGATACTATTTTCTATTTCTATATTTATTAAAAAATATAAAAAAAAAACACTTTAATGCATAATGTGTATTGGAAATAACTTAAAGATGCTTGTTTTTTTTTTTTTTTTTTAGTTTTGTTTATTAAATATAAGTTATTTCATGATATTATATTTTTTATAACATTGTGAAAATAGCATTTACATTTGGAATGCCACTCCACCAAAATGAAATTAGAAAAAAAAGGGCGAACCAGGGCACAAGGCTACGCCCGTCCCCCGCTAACTCCCGAGACTTTTTTTCTGGGCTCTGTGGTGGGGGACGGACGGCGTGCGAACCAAGGGCACAAGGCTCTTAGAGTTTTTTCCATCCCGCCTTCGGCAGAATTTGAACCCGGATGATTTCCTCCGACCAGTACTTTCAAAATCATAGACACGCATCATCCTGATACGAAATCAACGTATTCAGAGAGTCCAAGCAGCTTTTAAATTAAATTCCATAGTTTGCTACTTTTTTCTGAATTATTGTGCTGAAAAGATAGCTTTAATGAAATTATTTTAAAGAATTCCACATTTCTAAGACAAAAACATCTTTTTTTTTTTTTTTTTTAGTTACTGTAATCTTTGAGATTGAAATTCTTTTTGCGCTTAGCAATACCTGTTTGGAACACATCATTTTAACTGTAAATTCTTCATTTTGCAGGTGATATATCGGGACTTTAAAGCTTCTAATGTGCTTTTAGATAAAGAGTTCAAGCCGAAACTCTCGGATTTTGGTCTGGCTAGAGAGGGGCCAACAGACGGCCGCAGTCATGTGTCTACGGCGGTAAGTCGATCTTAATGATTCTGAATCAACCTATGTTAGATGGATTATTCCGTATATTTACTGCTTTTTTTTTAATCATGTGGATTACTAACGTATCTTATAGAGCTTCATCAAATTTTGTTAATATTTTCGAGAAAAATGTCGTGTATCAAAACAGAATGTTTCGAACCACGGCTTCTATGATTCGAACAACATCAGTTTATAGATTTCTTTAGAGGTCTCTGGTTAAAAAGTTACGGCGTGTTTCTGTTATTTTGTAGTGGTAGAAAAATCTCATATTATGCAATTTTCTAAAACTTTTCTTGAAATAGGTGGTGGGGACGTACGGTTATGCGGCGCCCGACTATATCGAAACCGGGCATCTGACGACGAAAAGCGATGTCTGGGGATTCGGCATATTTTTGTTCGAGATTCTCACGGGACGGCGTTCGGTAGAGAGGAATAGACCGACAAGTGAGCAGAAGCTTCTAGAATGGGTGAAGAACTTTCCGCCGGATAGCAGAAGGTTCAAAATGATTCTGGACCCTAGGCTTAAGTATGAATACTCTCTTAAAGCAGCTCAGGAAGTCGCCAAGTTAGCTAACCGATGTTTGTCGAAGCAAGCGAAAGACCGACCGATGATGTCCGAGATTGTCGAAAGTTTGAAACTCGCCGTGCGGATTTCGGAAACGGGAGGAACGACCGAGGCTGCGGAAAGTAGTAGTTCTTCAAGAAGGTCAAGAAAATGAGAAGCTCTAGAGCTCCTGAAGTTTGTCCCAAAGTTTCACCATAATGTCGATCGAGTTACTTATTTGCATCGCGGGGTTCAATTCATACGTGAACTTTAGGTGAAAATTTTGGGAGCAGCGGCATCTCTGCTTTCGAGAATTTATTTTATTTTTTACTTTTTTAATTTATTTTTTTTGGAGGGTGCCAGATAGGGCTGAAAATGAGTCGAACTGCTCACGAGCAGCTCGGGCTCGAATTCATGTAAACTCGACTCGAGCTCGAGCTGAGCTTAAGCTCAAATTCATGCTCGGTTAACTAAACGAGTCGAGTTTAAGCATTGTAATACTCGGCTCGTTAGGCGTGAGTCTATACGAGTACAGTTGATAATTGGCCTTTGAATCCAGCTTGGACTGTTATAAGTTGGTTGAGCTAAACAAAATGTATAGTTATATACAATTTAGTCATAATTTTTATAGAAATTATAAATATTGTCACCGTGCATTTTGTTTTCGAACTAGTTATCGAGCTCGAGGTACTCGAGCTTGAGCATGGTTTTTTCCAAAGCGAGCCGAGTTCGAGCTCGGCCACTAAGGCTCGTCGTGCTCGAGCAATGTCAACCAGATCGAATTTGAGCTAGATAGTACTCGGCTCGAGCTCGACTCGTTTTTTGTCCTAGCACCAGGTAAACTTTGGAACTAGTGTTCTGCCACATAAAGTTTCAATCTGGCTCCTACAGGAGAATACTTATATTCGAGGAATGCTCCGACGCACGAGAGAGGGCACATACATTCTGTCGTCCTCAATGACTTGATGTATATATCATCTTACGTCAACAGTTTCAGCTGAGCTACGAGGGTTCCCGCCAGCACAATATATATTATTCACAACTGACGGTACTGATAGTCGAATACGAAATAGGAGGGCTTTTTGAAGTCCATCCTTTCACTGCGATCCCCTGCCATCCCCAAATACTGCATAATATTTAGATGTTGCAAATAAACAAACATTAGCTATAGCCCTGCATTTGGTTTACGGTAAGGATGCTGAGATTCAATATATCTCGCCGATGTTGAAACAACGATCGAAAAAATTGATGGCTCCGATTCTAATGGGTGTATCGTAGATCTATAAATTGCACCCGAAAGTTATCCATGAGTTGATCATGTGCTGCTTGAATGTGAAATGCACCCGCAAAGAGGACTCGACCGATCCGGGTGAATTCCGGGACACATTTTGGGAGATTTAGCATTTTTGATAAACCGCAATAAAAATCGAGCTAATTTTTCTTGTTACCTTGAGGTATGGAGCAATGAAACTTTTGTTATAAACATAGCTCAGCTTAAATAAATTCGAGCTTAATTAATTAAATAAATCATAATATTCGACCAGTTAGATAATACGGATAATTACTCTGCAGTCTCTCTATATTATTTTAACTTTACTTAAATTCTCTCCAAAATTTTTTTTTACACTTTAGTCACTTTGACACCTCCCGATGAGTTTTTGACACCTCCGACATACATCTAACACCTTATATTTTGACACCTTTTATTAAATTTTTGACAATTTCTTGTTAATTTTTAACATCTTTCTGATAAAAAATAACACGTTGATATCTTTTCTGATAACTTTTAACACCTTCTTGATAACTGTTGACACTTTCAGCGGAAAAACTTAACTACAATTAAAACTTAATCCAGGACTCAAATACAATAGAACTTATAACTTTAGACCCAAACGTAACTCTTCCTAGATAATAAGTCTAAAACAACCTTCTTGTTATATTTAGATGTATTTTATAATAAAATTACTTAAAGCTTCAAACTTGATCTAACTGCTACGTTCAAACAGAACCCAAGATCGAGCTTCGCTTGATTTTACTCCGAGCTCAGACTAATTGATACAATCAGAACGAGCTTGACTCGTGAGCTCAAGAGATAAATTGAGCGAAATTTGAGCTCGACTTTTAAAGTTCACCGAGCTAGAAATGTTCGGTTCAAACTCGCTCGTTTTCGCCTCATTTACACATTTTGTCCAATTTTAACACTGTTAAAACATTAAAATAAAGAAAAATTATTTTAAAGATGAAAAATAGGAAAAGAAAAATTATAAAAACCCTCTTAGATAACAACTCAGACAAAATAACAACTAAATAGCCTAGTTTTTCTTACAAATTCCATATAAAAAGAAATCCTCAAATTACAATTTTGCCCCTTCGGGGTTAAAAAAAACCCTCTTTCCCAGAAGATGAACACCCCAAAAAGGCTCCCAAAAGTCTCATTTTTCTACTTTTTCATCCCCTTTTCCTATCTGATCTCAATCACATAATAATCTCCACTTACTTTGGACCTGCTCGATGCAAAAATTCTATTTTACATATTTTTAAGCTCGCTTCCAAACCCAAAATACTACGAAAATAGAAATTTGACTAAGTTTTCTCACACAATGCAATAATCCCTATACTATATATATATATATATATATATATATATATTCGAATTAAAATTATCCAGCAACGGCAACAGTTCCACCAGCTCTCAAGTCGATGCTGCTCGTCGTCTTCTTCGCACTGCTCGTCGTCATGTTCTTCGTGTTCTTCAATGGCGTTGCAGAGGATGAGGTCTTTGCGATCCTCTCGTCTGCTTCATCTCTCTCGATCTGTTCTTCCCTGCATCCTTCGCTGCAGAATGGTGTATTACCTCTGCAAAAACGATAATAATATTTAATTTCATTACAAAATATATTATATATTGCATAAATATTATATATATATGATCATATCAAATTACACCCATGTAGAGGCTCAGTCGCACCCATCCCAATACATCAAGAAGTCATTCTACGAGCAGCCATGCAGCGATCTTACTATTTGGTTTGGAAAAAGGGAAGCTGTGCATCGGCCATGAATTTCTTTTTTTAAAAATGTATAAAATAATTTTTAAAATAGAAAAATAGATAACATAACAGCATACAGTCTCTAAAAAAGGATTAATACGTAATTAATCTTTCAAAAATATCAGTTTATTTTTAACGCCATCAAATATTAACGTCTACTTCAATTTTTTACAAATTTTTTTTTTAATCTTACATAACTATTTTAACTGCTACTTAGAATGTAACATTTAAATATAAATTTTAATAAAATCTACAATTTTAATATTACCTCTTTTTAAAAAAATATTTTAAATAAATATTCTAATACTCCTAAATCTTAACAAATTATCCCTTTATTCATTAAAAATTTAGAACATCAAATACCAACTGTAGATTATTTATTAAAAAAATTAACATAAAAATTATATTTTTAAATAAATTAACATAAAAATTATAAATTTGAAAAAAAATTAATAAATATTTTAGAAGGTATTAACAAACTAAAAATAAAAAAATTGATTCGTAAACTCACTACTATATCCAAGACTCCAAGTCCCTTTCTATTTTTTAAAATTATCATTAAATAATATCTATTCATAACCCTTTTTTTCGAATTATTGTACATAAATCTATAAATAACAACTGCGACCGAAAAGTTTCAGATTTGCAACCTGAACAAGTATGAATATCTTTTCCCGCATAGTAAAAAATAAATAAATTTATAAATCACCATATTAACGATATCATTGTAAGTAGCGTCTCTGATTTTTTTTTTTTTTTTTTTTTTTTTTTGCTTTTTTTTTCGTTAAATAGCAAATATCTATCAGCCTACCTACCCCGATAGATCTACATAGATGGTACTATGACTGAGAAAAATGCAAAATAATAATAATAATTAATAATAATAAATAAAAATAAAAATAAAAATGTTGAATAATTTACCTGTACATGAAAATATCGCAGTTACGTCCAATTCGCTTGTTGCAGAGCGAGCAGACATCCAAGAAATGTTTCTGATCCTTCTTCATCATCGCCGCCGCCGACTCGTCGTCGTCGACGAGGATTCCGGGGAGGCCCGGCCGGAGGCCATCGAAACACTTACTATTCTTCAAGGTAGGGTTTCTCTTCAGCGGAGAGAATGAAGGATCGCTGTTAACCCTAGCAGTATTACGAGAGCAGCTGTAGTAGCTCAGATCCTCGAGATCAGAAGAAGATGATAGAGAAGATAAGCTTAAAGAAGATGATGAGGAGAGAGAAGAGATAGATAGAGAGTACTCCATATATAGAGTCACAGAGCTCTTTTTGAAGGTGCAACAATGGTGGCTGTTATTTCAAGTGATTCTGAAGACTAGTATATAATAAGAGCTCTTGGGGGTGCAACAATGGCGGTTTCAGGAAGAAGAAGAAGAAGAAGAAGATGGAAAAGAGCGTCGACGAAGAGTGGAGAAACTGGGGCCTTGGATATTATAATGTAGGTGATGACGAAAGAAGGGTGTACGTGGCATGAAAATAACAAATTTAAATAATTTTTAAAAATATCATTTTTTTGCAAGAATGGATCTTGATTAATCTTGTTTTGGTTAGGAGGCCTTCTTTTTTTTTGAATCTGTCCAAGCTCAGGCCCTTTATATCGATGGATGGCGGCCGCCGAAATCATCGTAGGTCGGCCTTTTATTTATTTATTTTTTTAATAGATTTTTAATAATTTTTTCTAGATCGACCTTTTGTTCGCATTCATAAATGTCAAAACTAAACATGAAGTCCGGAGAATGCTAAAAAATATTACCAAGGACATTATTATAAAATATTCAAGTCGAGGTGCTATTTTAAAAATAAAAAGAAAAAGAAGTAAAGAAAGTGAAAAAGAGAATACAACTGGCGAAGGTAATTAAATGCCACAGGTTTAGCTCTTAATTACTGAAATGCCATTAATACTCTTATTTTGAAGTATTAACATCTTATACTCCCAATGTGTTTTTTTTTTTTTTTTGGGGTCTTGGGGTCGATTTTGATTTCTATTACATTGCGATTAAAAATAATAATTAAGATAAAATTTTTCATAACCAAATTTGTTAAAATTTAATCTTCTGATCTATCCGTAATTATGAACTAATTTTGGTTGAACAAACATATTATCAGTTACATTCTTATTTATTTTAACTGAAGTGCTTTGAATATAAATCTTAGGATAATGACATATCAGCCCTCCATTTCAAGTTTCCATTCCAAATTAGCCCCCCATTTTAAAAAAATGCATATTTCAGCCTCTTATTTACTGTTTTGTTTTTTTTCGGACGAAAATGCTCATGATTGTTGGATGCCTAAAATACATATCTAAAAGTATTTTTTGAAAAAATTTTTGATATGAAAGTTGTAGATCTCGACGAGATCTACAACTTTTATGTTAAAAATCTTTCTAAACAAATGCTTCTAAATAGGTGTTCTCGGCGTCCGAACTGTTCAGCGGATTACGGGTCGATCCGTTAACAGTTCGGACCCCGAAATCACCTGTTTGGAAGTATTTTTTGAAAAAAATTTCAACATAAAAGTTGTAAATCTAATCAAGATCTACAACTTTGATGTTAAAAGTTTTTCAAAAAAATACTTCTAAATAAACGTTTTTGACATCCAAACTGTTAACGGATAAAAATATTTTCGTCCGAAAAAAATTCAAACAGTGTTTGGGGGGCTGAAACGATCTTTTTTTTTGAAACAGTGGGCTAATTTGAACGTTTACAAATAATGAAGGGCTGATATGTTATTAGCCCATAAATATTTTGTTGATAAGTGAGTATTTTAACTGCTAAAATCATTGCTATGGGGACAAGAAGATAAAATTTGAGACATTTGATGTGAAAATTGAGTCACAATTTGAGGTGGATGATAGCCACCCAATTGATAAGGACTACTTGATAATAACTTTATCAATATATTGGTAATAATGTCTTGTAAATAAATAATAATAATAATAATAATAATAAAGAGAAAGTAAATTTTATTATGCTATTTTCACAAAAAAAAAGTAGGAGAATTTTCCACCGTTTGTGAAAATAATGCTATAACAAGTTGATTTATATTTGTAAATTTGTTAGCTCATATTTATTTTATTTTTTTTAAATTATCATAAAAAAATTTCATCCCTAATTAATATTTTGGTATGAATAGTACCGATCTATATTATAGTCACCTAAAAATCTCAATTAATTGTATAAAATTAATTTCATCCCTTATATTTTTAAAAGATGATTACAATTAATTGTATAAATTTTTTTTTATTATTTTATACGGCTAAGAGGATATTAAAAACACTCCAACTAGCAGTACAAAGTTTTGCATATATATATATATATATATATAAGCAAATACACCAAATTTTTTAGCATGTTAATCAGGAATATAATTGGAAAAGGAATTTATTTTTCTCCAATAATTTGTAAAACTTATTTCTTTTAAAAGAGTTAAAAATAAAAGAAAAGAAAAGAAAAGAGTGATGGAGGAGATGAGACATCAGCCCCTGAAAATGACAAGCAATAAATAATTCTACAAGACTAGACAAAATTAGCCGCAATACATAGATTAATTATCAAACACCTTGACAAAATAGACACAAGAGATAATTTACATAATACTAATTAAGAAAAAATAGCCAAATTTAATATAAAATTTAATAGAAAATTACTGTTCAGTCCGCAATTTCCGTTTTTGACTGTTCAGCCCTCCGAAACGCGTTTTCCCGCCGACGTGGCGGCGCGCGCGTGCCGCCACGTGGCGTTTCGGAGGGCTGAATCACGATACCTCAAAATTAGGGGGGTTAAACAGTAAATTCCCTAAATTTAATTTGCTTTTTAAAATTTATTAGAAAAAGCTATGTCGTCTATTATATAGCACTTTTCGGATTTTATATCCGATTTATGTGTTTAAATAACGCTTATATAGTAGTAAAAAAATTATATATTTTTTAATATATATAAAATTATAAGACAAATTTAGTAATATTTAGTTTGCAAAATTATAAATTCACAAATGCTAAAATTAGAAGACAGCCTTTTGACATCAACCAGTGTGGACGTAGTTTAATTAGCAGAATGATATATCAGAAGAAGATCAAAGATATATTTTTTATAATAAATAAGTCGAAAGTTTAAAATCAGCAATATTTGTTTAAAATATTTTACCATTTATCATTAATTAGATATGTAGAATTGAATTCAATATTCAATATTCAACAAATTTTTTAAAAACAAAACAAAAAATTTACGGGAATACTCGTACGCAAATATTATTTGCAGAAACAGCTTCTAATAAACTGCTTTCTTAAAAATAAGTCCCTAAGCTATGTTTTATTTTAGAGATTGCAGCCAGATGTATGCTGTTATCATTGTTTGGTAAACAAAGACCTTCTCTTTCTTATGCCGCGTAAATCCACCGGCACCATCCGGTTATCCGTAACCTACAGCTGTGCGTTCTATCGGTGATTGTTATAAATCCACCGGCACCAGCCCGTTATCCGTCACTGTACACCGTACGCACTGTTAGTGACTTAGTTCTGGGCAGTACTCTTGCTGCCCAAACCTTTACACGTACCTAGGGGCAACGGGCAAAAACTGCCACGTAACCACGAGTTGACGCGTGGCTTGCAATGGAGGCCACCCATGTGCACGGCCTCCAGCGCTGGACCAATGTGCGTTTAGCTCCAGGAGAGTGGGACCGGTCCGGTCGGTCTACCGGTCCCGGATTTGAAAGGACTTTATTAGCACCACATAAACTACACAAAAGAATTATCTATATTAATATAATATAATTATGATCACAAATTTCAACATGCCACACATTCAGTCTTTCAAAACGTAAAAATACATCTTCACTATCACGTCAGTGCCAAACTACGTTATGAAAGACTGATTCATAAACTGTTTGAAACTTTTTTATCTAGGTCTTGCTAGATATTGAATAATAGCTAATAATTCTTTTAATTAAATATTATTAAAATTTAGTATTTTTTATTAGGTGATGCTATGCTGTCCGACTGCTTAACCTAAAATTGCACCGCAATATATTTCGCGCACACCTCAGGATCGGTAAAATACTGATCCTGATGCTTGCAGAAATGCGTTCAGGCGCAATTTCGGGTCGGACAGCGCAACATTTTAGTTTTTTATTAACCTTTTTTAGCCCCTAGCAGGCGGATAAGTTAGCAAGCACAAAATATGAACTTTTTAAAATTTCGGCCGATACATCATACAATATTTGAAACGAATATATTTCGATTAGAAAAAAACTATTCACCCCCCAATAAACTATCTAATAAATTACACACAATTAATCTCCACTACACACATCTCTCGTGATCCGTACAATTTTTTCGTGATCCGCAAAAATATCGAAATTATAGATATATCCATCGTGATGTGTGGTCCTGATTGTGCCACGTCAGCATATTTAGTTTTTTGTGTGATTTTTTGGAAGTGCATAGTAAAATCCTTTCGAATATGGTCGAATACATATCAGTGACGTCAGATTAATATCCGAAAAATTTTTAGAAAATTTCAGAACAGGAGTATCGGACATGCCACACACGCATGTCCGAACTTCTATTGATTTTTAATTTTTCAATTTTAATTTTTTATTATTAGAAAAATAATACATATTACTAACAGTAAATGACATTAAATATTATTTAAATATTATATTTTACATTTTTATTAATATAATTAAACTTTTATCATTTAAATTTGTTTTAGCGACGTAAATATCATGAATTTTAATATTAAATATTATTATAAATTCAAATACTTAAATTAGTTATTATTTGATTCTTTTTTAATTACCATATCGGACTATATCCGCATTCTATTTTTTTAAAATTATCTTTTTTGTCCGTCCCGTATCATATTTTAGTACCCGCATTCATACTTCTTAGCTAGTGAATTCATAAACTATTTTTTATAAAATAATTTAATATATACTGCAGTAAAATTTTTATTTTATTACTTAAAAAAATCAAAAACAATTTTAGAAAAGAGGTATCAGGAATTCAACCTTATTATCCAACTCAATCTGAACTTTCCGAACAATGCTAATACACAACTATCATACGTAATTTTAGGATGACTTGGGATCGGGTTAATTTCCATCTTAGGATGACTAGGGATCAGGTCAATTTTCATTTACTATTCGATTGATAAAATATAGATTTATACCGTCCGTATATTTATCTATTACATCGGTCGTATTAAAAATAGATTCTATTACGGACATAATTTTTTTCATAATAATATTTTTTTTTAAAAAAAAGTCAGTTTTGAATTAACTGCACTTGTTTTTCAAGAAAAAAGGTTAAAAAAAAAAGAATAAGGACAATTTCGTAATAAGATAACGGAGCATAAAAGTATAACTTTTGAATTAAAGACATAAAAAATAATTTTGAATTATAGGGGCATAAAAAATCGAAAACCGCCATTTTACTTTCATTTTAGAAAAACAGTATTTTCTCCCAAAGTTCGTCTCCACAAAAACAAGGGGTAAATAGGTAGTAACAATTACTCGAATTCTACGGGAACAAAAAAAAAAAAAAGGGAAAGAAGGAAAAATACTCCGACTCTAAACGAATCCTTGGATGCAACCAGCATTGCAGAGAACTACCAAGAATAAAATTTGAACTCAACAAATAATCCCCTCATTTGTAATATCTAAGAGAAGAGGGCATCATCTCTCTCCAGGTTGGCACATTATGAAAAGGGCGATGCAGCGCTGCCCGACCACTTAACCCAAAATCGTGCACAAACGCGTTCGGCAAGCCTGGGGATCGGTAAATACGGATCCCGAGCGCGCCGAAACGCGTTCGTGCGCGATTTCGGGTTAAGTGGTCGGGCAGCGCAACATTTTCCTTATGAAAATGAAATTCTGTAAACCTCATCAAAGATAAGCACGCGCGCACACTGATACAAAACTTTCTACACAAAAACACACACCTTCCGGAATTCAAAAACTAGAGTTTATTGTTCATCGGCGAAGTTATTGTTCTCACGATTATTAACTGATTTTGCAACACAAAAAAAGTCTGCAACAGAGAAATAAAAATTTACCAGGACATCACAGTTTTGTTTCGGGAGGAAAACTACGGCCGAATCTGCTGCAAGCCCATCCTGGCTCTGTCTTCCTGCCGGAGCCTCTCTCCCTCACGGCATAGATATGCATTGAGCTTCTCCTACAATATTCAACAAAACATCAGATCGATTTGGCATTTCCTCCGATGTCGTCTCGAGATCGGAAACCTCACCCACCAACGACATATACAGTGAACAGTGATAAAGGGGATGAACAGACAACAGCGTGACTAAACTCACAAAGGAGTCGGGCATTTCACAGTATCACTTATAACAGCAGCTTTACCGTAATTTATCTAAATAAATCAAACATATACCACAAAATTCTCGAGAGTTAAACGAACAGGGGAGAATATTTATTATCCTCAGGAAAAAATAAGATTAGATGATCCAAACATCATAACTAAAACTATAATCATATACAAGAGTTACATATTATGCAGCATACATTGGCTGTGGGTGGAAAACATTATGTTCAAAATAAAGCTAGCTAACTAGGGTAAGAAGGGTCCATGAAATTCAAGTTCCACATATATAGGCTAGACCATCTAATGATTCCCCTTTTTTCCCTTCTTTTGGTCCGAGAAAATAGCCGAATAATTCAATCACCAGTGCTAAGCTGAGTCGAGGCATGCCGATCAGTGAACTTTTTGTATTTATAATATTAAATTATTTAAAAAATAATAAAAAAGAGATTAACAACATACTAAATACAAAAGTCGTATTTATATAAAAATATATAATACATAATGCCACGTAGAGTATCAATGTGGTTGATATAAGGAACATGCAAAACCTAAAAAATAAAGAAATTATGTACCGACCGGAACGGTCAGCACGGTATCGTTAGGATCGCCTCGGCACCGAGATGGTGCCGGATTGTCACAAATCTGGCACGTAAAACCATGATTCAAACTAGGGGGAATAATAATAAAAGTCTCATTTTTGGTATACCTTCTTGTAATCTTATTCCTTTACCAATTCGATAATATTGCATGATTCCTAAACTATGCCATGCTGTTCATGATAAGTCCTACGAATACGGCTCTTAGTTCCCAAGTAGCCTATTTTTGGTGGTTTGTCTTCTTGTTGCCGACACAAATGGGGGTACAATGGTATTTTATTTACCTCTACTCTACTCTCTCTCTCCCTCTCTCTCTCTCTCTCTCTCTCACATGGAGAGCATAACTCGGTAGCTCAGAAACAATGAGGATCATCATAAGCGCATGAAGAGCATAACCCTAAAATATCTTTGCTAATTATTTGTCAAAACACAATATCAAATATCATGATATTCTTCAGCAATCTGTGGTCATAGATCAACAGTTTCTTGAAATTTACTCAAGCTCACTAAAATTCAGAAACCTTTACCATGATCAAACATAAATCTAATCTCACATAGTTGTTAAACGTGCATTTGACTTATTGTTTGCTCCCTCAACAAATTCCTATATCTTGATACTCTAATTTACATAGTCTAATACACTAATTTACACAATTTGATACTCCAGATTAGATACAAGGAGGTAATCATAATAACACTTAAGTTATGAACAATTTAATAACCGTAATATAACCTAAATACCATAACTTACTGCTTTCTCCCTCAGCAACTTCCACAGTTATGAACAGCCCCCTAAATACTCGAACCCACATACCTCATACTCTTATTCACAGAATCTGGCAGATTTACATACCCTGATGTACTCTACCACATATCTCGATTAATAAACATTTACAAAAATAAAGTAACCCATCAAACTAAAATTGATGAGGAAGATATTATAATTATAGCTATTACATGGAAGATATTATATTAATATTACCTTGCCGCCGAAGAGAAAGAATTGGGCGAGGCCGACGGTGGCGACGCCGCCCCAGATCACCACCGTCGACGAGAACAGTGACCATTTCCGGTAAATCATTTTGATCGATTGATGATGATCGGATTCAACGATCTTTCTAGGATTTCACGTTCTGAAGCTTTGATTGGATCCAAAATTAAGCTTCTCCGAAGGACCTGTTCATGGGCCAGCTAAAATCTGTCTGGGTCTCTTCTAAAATATTAAAATGTTTTTATAAAAAACAAAAGCGTGATTTGCCAGTCAAATAAATTCCTAATTTTAAAAATTTATAAATTACCCCAAATACACACACACACACATAAATTCAAATAAATTTTGGAGATTTATAATTTTTATACTCAAAGTCTTTTCACAAAAATGGTTTAAAATAAATGTTTTTGAATCATCAAAGTTTTTATACTTAGTTTTGATTCTAAATAGATGCCCACAAATTTCCAAAATTCTATATATTGATAACCACTAGGGTACCTTCTCAGATTTTCTTTGTTCAGTTTACCTAAGAAAAAAAAGGCTACCCCTCCTCATATGTAGTCGCAGACTATAAAATAAATGACGAACAATTTTCTGCATAGTATTCGCCACCATTACCTGCTTTTTACAGGTATATCAATGGTGCGGGCAATGGATGGGGGACTATTCCCCATCCCCGTCCCAGAGTATGGTTCCCGTTCTCCGTCCCCGTCGCCGTCCCCGACAGGGAGGAAAATATTTCCCCATCCCCGCCCCCGCGGGGACGGGAATCACCGATCCAATTATTTTTTAAAAAATCAAATTAGAGATTAGAGATTTTTTTAAAACGAATGCAACGAAGCTTCTCTACATATTAGATTCAGAAAAACCTAGCCATTAGAACCTAAAAACTAGATTTGAATAACATTTATTACATGATTTCGAGCAAATAACAAGAACGACGAAAGAAAATGACAGAACTGACTTGGAAATCGCAAGAGAGGTAGAGATTTGGGCCGTCGGAGGCAAGGAGGAGACGTCCCACTGGGAGCGGACGACCGGGTGATCGCAGAGAGAGAGCGAGAGAGAGGGGGGGGGGGGGGGGGGGGCGGAATGCGCGTTAGGGTTTCGTTTGGGGGCTGAGTGCAGGGGAGGAGGGAGGGCCATTGATTAAAACGGAAAGTGGGCTGGCCTGCTGGGCCAATTAAAAGCCCACTGAATATTCATTCTATTTACAATAAATGCCACTGCGTGTTTATTTTTTACACCATTCGGATTGGGTCGGACTGGGGGTAGACTCTCCTGATCCGGATGGGGTTTTTATTTTTTAATCTTCGTTTCTGATCCGAATCTGACTTTTTCAGGGCAAAAAATAGAATTTTTCGTCGGATCCAGAATAAATTAACATCCCTACAGATAGGAGTCATCAACTAGTCTAAACCGAAGACTAAATAAGAAAAAGTTTTAAGATCAAAGAATGGACCGCAAATTGACTGGTCCAGTTCGATCCAGACTGCGTAACTTGTGGATCGGACCCGGTTTGGAGATGCAATACTTAAAAAAAGAAAAAAAAAATCTATTTCTTGAATCGATTTAGGCTTCTACCTCAAGAAAATCAAGGAAGTAAGGAAGGGGCTCAGTTTAATATTTCTTTTAAGGCTTTGCTATGCACCATAAAAATCACATAAGAAACCACAAATGCCGACGTGGCACAATCAAGACCACACATCACGATAGGTATATCTGTAATTTTGATATTTTTTAGGGATCCCAGAAAATTGTACGGATCACGAGGCACGCGTGTAGTGGAGATTAGTTATGTGTGGTATGCTGGGTAGTTTGTTGGGGTTGAGTAGTTTTTTTCTTTCTTTTATTTGTACTGGGAATTTACTTAATTCTTGGACATGCTTGTGTTATAATTGGCTCTAGTTTGGTAAACTTTTCCAATTCAATACTGAATCTGGACCAAATAAGAGTTACACTCGGGAGCCTATCCGGCCCGAAATTGCACCGGTTTGGACCAGACATGACCGAACCGACCGATCCAACTTTTCCGTCCGGATCGGTATATAATCACCCCTATTTACAGGAGATTATTTCCACGCCTGAGCCCACGGCCTTTTGTTTACTGGGTTAAACAACATAATTTCATTTATATAAAACTAAATAATATATCATTGAAACAGTTGAACTAAATTGAGGTTAGCTAACAAAATTTTCAATCTAACAAAAAAAAATTAAAAAAAAAAAAAGAAAAAAAAAGGACTATGTTCTACAACCATTGTTCTGCAGAAGTAATATTGCCCTGATTTAACAATATTTATCTCGCCGCCCGTGATCAAAATACAAAGTTTGCGGTAGTAAGATAAACAAGAACCGCGAAAGTAAAAACAAACAGAACTACTGCGGTAGAAATCTTCGTCGCGGAGCTGCACGGTAAATTTGTTCCGCTGAAGCAGCCGGTTTTCTGCTCGATCCCTTTCCCGCCTTCGAGAACAAAGGTTGAATTTTTATTTCCACTGCTAAATAATACACACCAGAAAAAAGCCCCTTTATGTTCCCTGATCAGCCCAACTCCAATTTCTGTGTGTTCCTTGCTATGTAACAAAGAAACTGCTTTTTTATCTCGGATAAGAGCGGTTGAAAAAGCTTCTTTCGGGTCGAGATTTTTCCAGTTGCATGCGATAAGGTGCCCGGTAATAATATCGACAGTTGGTAATTCCACGCCGCAGTTCGGGGCGTAAATTTCGGTGATATCGACTTCTGGAGGATGACAGTTTAGAGTATTATTTGTGGTGCAGTTTCCTGTGCATCGGGATATGTACTGCAAGGCCATGCACCCGAGTCCGGGACTGTTGAACAGCTTCGATAGTTTACCAGAAGTTCTGTTGTGGTTTATGATCTCGACGATCTCATCGGCTGAATTACCTGGAAGAAAAATTCAAGTTGAAATTTAGAACCACAGTGAAGGAGAATTATTTTGTCGAATACCGAAATACAAAGTTCGCTACACATATTAATAAAAGTCTAAAAACATAACTAAAGAAAACTCTAAAGTTAGGGGGAGTTATTTCTAACCATATTTTCAAGAATGGCGGGATAATGCACTAAAAAATGTACAGGGATGATGTACCCATCACTTTTAGAGGTGACGTTAGATTAACTTTAGAAGAATCTAGAATTTTTAATATTTTTATCTGCAAAGAAGAGTCTTAGTTGAATTACGGACGCGATAATATGAAGTTCATGAATTTAAAGATATCACAAGTCACTCAAGAGACTAAAGAAACAAACAATCTATCATAAAACAATGGGGTTTTTGTCATAACAGTCCCTTGTTTGCTATATTTAGCCCTCCGCCTGTGGGCGAATCGGTGGGGCGTGGTGACTACAACCATCACGTCCGGGTTCGAATCCCGCGGGTGCACTCGCCGTGGAAAAACCGCAGTGGCTGTAGGATAAGTGCGGGAGCCACATTTTCTGACGCATGTGCGAAGATTGTGGGCCCAATCGCTAATCCACTGCGTGGTCTGAGGGCGGGCGCCACGTCGGAGTTTTACTACCTGCCCGCATGCCGAGTCTAAAGGAGTTCAATGCCTGCCGGTTAGAAATGGTCCCGGATGGGACCAGATAGGTTTCACCTCGTTATCTAAAAACAAAACAGTCCCTTGTTTGCCTATCTCTCTCAAATCAACCCCTCAACTAACACTAAGTCCTACGCAGCACTAGCTTCACTTTGCAAAAGCACAAACTCTAAATTCGCAACACGATCATATTTATACCGCATAACTTAAATATCCTGCACGGACTAACATTACTTGCCGGCAATACTCCAGCCCAAACACTTTACGACATACCGCTGGCAATGGATGACATAGCTAAGCTATTGCATTTCTAATTAGGTTTGACATCATACATGCTAATACATGCTGAATTCTTCGAACCAAATGCAGCCCAGCTCCAATTTGTTTTGCTCGTTCAGATCTGATATTATTTTACTCGTATTTATAAAAATTTAGCCAGTTACTCAACTATAAATTAAAGAACGGATTTACCAGTCCTCCGCAGTGCTGTCCAAATTAGAGTAGCAAGTCGCTTCTCAATGGCGGCGGGGTGTCGCAGGCCTCATGAAGCCTAATTATCGTAGATTCGACTCCACATCCTGCCAGTGGAAATTAATTTCCGCTGGAGGATACAAGCACGTCTGCTCCCTACGTGCGACGAGTGGCTTCACCTGGATATCAGGCCCAGGGTAGACTCCTCCCGGGCTGAGCCAGATAACGGGATGATAGCAATGCCGGTTACTCAAGAAAAAACAAAGAGAGGAAGCACTTACTATCATCTACCAAAGCAGAGTCAATAGCACCTGATATTCAATTTGGTGTCTATACCATGTCACTTAAAATAGTAACATCTAAGCTACTTAATGCAAAAATAGAAATGTTTCTAAGTTCGTCATCCTATACATCATTCAACAATGCTTTGGAATTCTCGATAACCAAAGAAAAACAGGCAAAATATTTCATTTAATTGAAGGGGATAAAAAAAACTCAGTGGCAGAGACGTATACATCTTTTGTACTTATGCTCATGCTCATCGTGTTCTGGTTGCAATTACAGATTACTAACGTCATATGCAAATACGCATTTTCGTATTTCTATCAATATAAACCTTGATGGAGTAGGAAAAAACATTAACAATACGCCAATACCGAGCGTCATTTTGAGAACCAACATGAAACACACTTAGATACAAAAAATAAATAAATAAAACTAAAAAAAATTTAAAAAAATTATGGTACCTCTATGGATTCGTTAATAAAGTACAACAACAATAACAATATTTCAATCATGAGTCCCGTAGCGGCGGGATATGGGGAGGTAGATGTATGCACCCATGCACCGAGAGGAGGCTGTTTCTGTAGGACCTCGGCTTGAGAAAGCAAATCCAAACACACGAGCAACAAAAATATACAAATTCACAAGAAATCATACAGAACATACCCAAAACGAGTACGAACCACGTGCACATAATATAGTAATAATAATAATAATCAAAGCAAATACAAATGTAAAAATAAATTTGATACAGTATTTGAGCAAAAAAAATCTATATAATTCACCAAAGATATCTAATCGGCTATGTGTCCGAGTTAGTAACCTATCTTAACTCTTACAAAGTAATATTATCTCTAATTGTTCGATATGAAATTATAATATTTATTGGTTCAAAAATACTTAGATCAAGCTCATGACAAGAAATGCAGTAACAATTTCTTAACCACAATCAACAAATCAATATACTGATGAAAATAATTAAAAAAAAAAGTTCAGCATCAACACCAGCATCCAGAATTTAGAATGATATGCAAACAACTCCAGTAAAAGGGGGTTTTTAAACTTAATTACATCTAAAAAAATTGTAAAATTCCTAGAAAAATGAGTTTAATTCAACGGGATAAATAGATAATTAGAAATTACCATTAGTAGTTGCAGTGACGATAATAACCACACCGAGAATTTGAAGACAAATAACATAAAAATTGAAGTAGCAGCAGCATTTCCACCTCCACATTTTGATGATCTTGACAAAACAGCTTCTAAAACAACTACCAATTCATACATACAATGTCAAGCTCACTTAGCTCAGATTCAACTAAATATTTTTCCAAAAAAAAAAAAAGAAAACAAAAAGATCGAGAGAGAGAGAGAGAGAGAGAGAGAGAGAGAGAGCGGGGGTTGAAGATGGGGACTGATATGAGAAGATGAGTGCGGGGCTGGTAATTAATTAAAAAGTTATTCTTTTTCCCGTGAATTATGGGAAGGTGGAATAATTGAAGGTGGCAGACTGGCAGCACAGTGCGCGCAACCACTAGCCGACCTAATTTATTTTTGGGATAATTCCATATCAGTCCTTGTTTGTTTGAAACTGTCATATCGATCCCTAAAAATATATTTTCAGGGACTGATATGGAATCGATTTCAAAATAGGGAGCTGATATGAAATTATCTGTTTGTTTTTTGAAAAAAATTAGGATAATTATATTTCAGACCCCCATTTCGAAAATCTGGCACTTCAGACCTCGAAACGCGAAAATGCGACACTACGTGGTAGAGTGCGAGCGCCGTCGTATCGGCGCAAAAACGTATTTCGGGAGGTAAAATTCGAACACTTTAAATCAGATAGCTAAAATGCAATTACTCAAAAATTTTAATTTAGATATAATTATAAATCAGCCCTACATTTTTGACCTATTACAAATTTATCCCTAACGAGGAGTAGAACTGATTATATGAATTTGTTATTTAAGAGTACTTTTTAAAAAAAAATAATTTGAATATAAACTCTATTTATCTCAATAGATAAGTAATTCTTAGTCAAATTCTTTATAAATATCAAAGAATATGATTAAATTGTTACCCAAGAAATTACACGAATAATTACGTAAAATATCGAAATTTCTTTTTGCGAGAATTTTAGAATAGTCATTGATAATTTTTCAGAATTTTTGAAGTAAAAATTGGTGAATTTATTGTAATATACAACTTTAATATTTAAATTATTTTTTAAGAAAATATTTCAAATAATTGGTCCAAAGACTGCTTGTGCCGAATTTCGTTAGGATCGAATTTACCGTATCATTGCTCTTTTCGAAAGTGATATATATATATATATATATATATATATATATATATATATATATATATATATCTTCTACCAATTGACGTGAATTCAAATCTAAGATTACTACAAGCTCATAAAAATGATTACAATGTTATATCTTGTTAGGTATATCATGATATCTAAATATATAAATTAAAATATTATATGTGGACTAAATATGATCACAATCACGTAACCCTAATTTGCAGTAGTTTTCATGTATTAAACTAACTTTTAGATTCACCTAGCTTTCATCTAGCCTTTTTTTTTTAAGATTATTATCGCCGTGTGCCTCGTAAAGCACAAATAGCATGTTTGAATCCTACGTGTGGACTTAATATGGTTTTCAGTGCCGGTTGATGCAGTTCGTGCCGGACGGCACGTGTCTGTTCTGACAGTTGTCGGCACGGCACCAACCGGCACGACATGTGTAAAAAAAATTTATATTTGAATTTTTTAAATTAATTTTTTATTTTTTAAAAATAACAAATAAATATATATCGGTACGGTCGGTACGACATCATCGGTACGGTTGGCACGTGCCGGAATCTGAGTTTACCGAAACTCGACTCGGTTCGGCACAGAAAAGCTTGGTACTCATATGCATCACATCAAACACGCATAATCAAGCATGGCCCAACACAACAAAATATATATATATAGTTAGAGTTAGAGAGAGAAAAGTAGATGATATTTAGAGTTTTAGAGTTAGAGATGAAAAGTAGAGGGATATTTAGAGTTTTAGAGTTAGAGAGAGAGAGAGAGAGAGAGAGAGAGAGAGAGAGCCTATACAAGGCTACAAGTACAAGCTCTCATATATCTTCTATAACAACAGAGAACTAAAGCAAAGAATATAACACACCACCATCAACCATGAGAACTCTCACTTTCTTCGTCTTTCTCTTCCTTCTCTCCCAAATCTTATCTCTCGCCACCACCACCGCCACCGCCACCGCCGCTGACGCAGCAGCCGAAGATATCCTGCAGGAAACATGCCGTCGTTGCGCCGCCGGCAGCCCCAACATCGACTTCGACCTCTGCGTATCTTCTCTGAGCTCTCACCCGAGGAGCCGCAGCACCAACCTCCGCGGCCTCGCCGTCATCTCCTACAAGCTCGCGATCTCCAACGCCACCCACACCAAACACGTGCTCAAAAACCTCCTCGAATCCACCGACGAGAAGGATGACGTGTACGTGAAGTCTTGCATGAAGACCTGCATGGAGCTCTACGACGACGCGATCACGTCGCTGATGGAAGCGATCGAAGCTGTGCGAGAATGGCGATACGATGACGCCAATGTTTACGTCAGCAGCGCCGTTGACGCGCCAGGGACTTGCGAAGAAGGGTTCGCCGACGTCGGGAAGGCGTCGCCGGTAAGCAAGGAGAACGAAGATCTCTCTAATCTCGCTGTTATAGGTCTCGCCATCACAGCTATCTTGGGGTGATCTAAGGAGTGATCCATGGAGCGATCGTGGAAAATATATACTTGTACGTACGTATTTTACTTCGAATACAAATAAAATAAATACGAATATTGTAAAATAATACTTTCTAAATTGTCCTTAACGAAGCTCTTTGTCTACACATGTTTAAATAAAAATATTTAAATAATTTAAACTAATTAAAACCTTTTTAATATTGGAGACAAATAAAAAAAAATTAATTTTAATGATAATTATATTAACTAATTACTAAATTGGTTTAATTATAGTAGTGTTCATTGCAGTTTATTGTCTAAGGTGATATACCTTGCTCACCTGTAAAGTTAGGTGCAAGTTGGTGTCCTCCTCCAGATGATTCTTGTCAGCTGACGTGTACTCCAAATATATATTTAACTTTGTATTTTGAAAAATAGTTTTTTTTTCAATAATATATATATATTAAGTGATTGCGATCATTAAATAAAAGCATTTAGATTATTGCATTATACAGAAATAGGAAGGCTAGAGAGAGAGAGAGAGAGAGAGAGAGAGAGAGAGAGCGCGGTTATAATCACTAATTTTCTAATATTCCGATAACCTAAAATTACTATAATTTTTTACTAGATATTAATTATGATATAAAATACTACCAAACTCACATATTATGTTTTAGTATTATAGATAAGACCGAAATTCAACATTCCTTGTCCTAAAGAAAAAGACAAACACAGGGCACAAGGCGTCCGACGATGTCCCAACGATAAAGTGAGAAATCATCGAAGAATCCATAAAAGAAAGGAAGCTCAGCCTAGAACATATAAATATAAACTAGTGGCCAAGAAAGGAAAGGACATACATGAAACATTATGAGCATATAAATTTGGGGTTTTGACGCATCACGCACTTCCGCTTATCCAGGGGCTGAAACGCGCGAAGTTTGAATTAAGGGGCATGATACGGCATTTTCCGTATAAATTTTATGGGCCTTTTGTATTTTTGTGCCCTCCACTAATTATATTTAATATTTTTGTACTCCCTAATTGAATTTGATATTTTTGTACCATCTGGTCATGTGAAATGACAAAAAATTTTTCAATTTTTTATTCTAAAAATATATAAAAATACGTGAACAATACGAGCACCCACGAACATTCCATAAGAATACCTACGAATACACTACAAACATAAAAAAAAAATACTGCTACAGTGTTCGGAGGTGTTCACAGATGTTCTTAAATATTCAAGCGTGTTCATAGTGTTCGCTTGTTTTTATATTTTTTTCAGAATAAATGATCAAAGATATTTTTGTCATTTCACAAAACAGAAGGACACAAAAATATCAAATCTAATTAGGAAGGCATAATCACAAATTTCAATTAGCGGGAGGCATAAAAACGCAAAACGCCCATTTCATTATTGTTCTTATAATCAGCTATATGCAACTCACACGTTGTTGTCAAAATCTAAAAGATCGATGCGGATTTCTGTTAATATGAATGTCGATGGACTCTCGAGCAAAGTACAGAGGCTTCTGATATGAAAGCATCGGCATCTTGAGAGACTGCCGAAAACCCGACATAATTGAGGTGCATCACAGGCAAGTCGCGGATCATTTACATTATGCGGCCAACATAGCTTGCTTTGGGATATTTCTTTCGCAGCTGGGGCCATTGCACGAACAACTCATCTGCTAAGCGTAGCTTGTAAAGCAGCAACCCGCTCAGAGAAAGCCTCCTCACCCTCGCGATGCTTTCGACATAAAAGATGGAAGACCACCTGATGCCAACAACCTGTTGAGATCAGAAGATGCTTAGCTTTTTCTTTAAGATTTTGTAGAAAAAGCCCCTGCTTCTCAAAACTCTGTAAAAAAGTTTGCAGTTATATATATGATATTCTCAACTCGACCTGAGAATAAAATCCGTAAGGTGAGTCGTAGACCGTTGGATCGAACACCAACGGTTCAGATACAGATAGCATTATCCAAGATATGATCTGGACCGTTGAACAAGATGCGATCGGAACCGTTGATCACAATCAAGATGTTCAATCCAACGGTCCATGACTCATCTTACAAATCTTATTCCCAGATCGAGCTGAGATGTTAGCTTACCAATACTATTATCAGGTCGAGCTGAAAATAGCCCCTCTCTCTCTCTCTCTCTCTCTCTCTCTCTCTATATATATATATATATATAAGCATTTTGTGAAAACTTTGAATACCAAAGTGATAGAATACATCAAAATCTATATTTTATTTCTCAAAAAATACTTAGATATATGTGTTTTGACTTGATATAGTAATTCTCATAGAGGACGGTACAAAAATAGGAGCTGATTTGAAATTATTCCTTTTTTTTGGGAGAACCTGACAGAAGGATGGGCTCGAACCCAGCCTCTTTTTCCATCACGACTTGTGGTTTAACCGCTTGCAGCGCAGCCGTTTGCCACAAAATAGGCTTAGTGAAGCCTGTACTAAGGTCTAGAGTGCAACACAAATCACTTTCGAAGAAAGGAACTAATATTAACAAAGTATCAGATATTCAAGCACCTACCTTGAACATAAATGCTGAAATACAGAGAGGAATGCAGGTTCCAGGACCATTACAAATTATCTGAAAAATCAAAAAAAAAGAAAAGACAATTAGTTTATTTTTAAAGTTTGATTATGAAATAAATAAATTAGTGATAAGAACCACACCACTTGAGGCCTGATTTTACATATCAACCAGAAAGCATGAGCCACGGCGACCAAGGTTGTGATGACAGAGGTCAAATAAGACTGACCGACTTCTCGACTTCGGTAAATCTGCATGAACTGAGCCTTTCTTGTGTTTTTCTGCAACAAGAATTGAACGTAAAGAATGTAGCCGAACCATAAAACTGAGGATAGAATGAATATTAAGCTAGCTGGGAACTATGGTCTCGGGCCGAAGTGTCCGTCAGTTACGATGAGGAAAGTTTCCTAAAAAGTGCTTATCGACGGACAATTTTGGGCCGATAGAAACTCCTAAAATGGCACCCATACCTTATTTCCGTTGTATTACAACATTTTGCATCATCTATAATAATCATTAGAAGGTACGGGTTTTTTAAATTATAGTTATACGTGATTGGTGTATTAATTAACAAGATTAATATATTATAAGCTATTAAAAATAATATAATTAATACACCCATCACATGTAACTATAATTTTCAAAAACCCATTCCTTTTAATGATGCAAAATGTGGTAATACAACGAAAATAAGGTCTCGGTGTTTTTATACATTGCACGGGCATACAGCTAATTGTTTATCAAACGCGATCTGGTTAAGAAGAAAGCGTATATCTAGAGATTTCTACGATAGTTCAACTAGCATATTACAAACCTAATTTGACATTAAACAAGGGCTTAAGAAGAATTACACCAACTTAACTTCCGTATCTACTATTTACGAGTAAATTTTAAAACAGGGAGCAAAATTCATGGAAGACACGACCTCCTGCGGCCAAAACCCGAAACATGACAGAAGTTCCTAGAGATAAAAAGGGCAACCGCGAGGTGAGGCCATTACAACCATCACTAGACTTCAACCACCTCCTGACTAGACCTACACCAGCATCCCCCCCCTATCCACGATTTTACGCAGCATAACAGGAGCTGGTTTCGCCCGGGGCGCATGAAGGCACACCAGAAGTTCTTAGAGATAACTACCAAAAAAAGCTACTATTAAAACTGCTGAAAAGCAAAAGCAAGTTAAACCTCATCGTTATATATATGTTCCAAGTAACGGCTTATTTTGCGAAACAAGGCTAAGAAGAAAGAATACGCCGTGTGGTGTTCGTTTGTGTCTGTTAAATAAAAATAGGAACTCTCCAACTTCGAACAGAGGAAGAAACTTGATACGAAAATAAATCAAGGAAATGGAAAAGCTCGTAAAAGACTCGAAACTCATCAATGAACAATGCAATTCGGCATACCTCTCCTTGTTGAATCAAAGAGTCCTCGAAGACTCGGGCCTTCGAGAGGCTCATGTTGTCGGTCATGGCAGCCACATAGAACCTCGGAACGAACCTATCGTCTGGGAGAACCTTCAACATGCTCAACATTTCTGCTGTATGACCTCCTGGAGATCCAGTTCACAGGTTAAACAAAGCTAAGTATGACCAACTTTACTGGATAAACTTTGAGAAATTCAGCACAAATTCTCCCATTATCGCTCGCCAAATCTATATACATAAAATTGGCTAATTAAAACCGTTAATGCGTCTTCCTCAATCTAAGAAGCACGGATATGAATACGTGACACGGATACGCAGATATGTGATTTTTCAAAAAAAAAAAAAAAAAAGGATATGATACACGAGGATACATTATTTAAAAAACAAAATTATCGATTACACAAAAAATTTGTAAACAAAAGTTAGCAAAAAAGCATTTTTTAAAAGATAAAAACTCACATATTAGTATTTGAGTTGCAACTTGGCAGCATATACTCACGGCATAAACATTGTTCACTTTATTTGAATAAAGTTGTTTGGACTGGACCTGAGTTGATGGACAATTTCAGCTGGACAAATTGGCTCGAAAATAGCCCAAACGTGTCCCCAAGGTATCCTAGCGTGTCCCCTATGTATCCAAAGCATGTCCATATTTATTTAATTATTTATTAAATACGGATACTTAAATTTACGTGTTCGACACGTGTCCGAGCGTGTCCAGCGCGTATCCGTGTCTGATACATGTCCGACACGCCGAAACGCTCTTCTGAGGAGTGTCCGTGCTTCCTTATCCTCAATAATAAAAGCTTTTGTCTTTCTGCGCCACGTTCTATCCTCTATCATTTTTAAGCATGCAATATATCACACTACTAGGCATTCCATATGCAAGTTTTCCTATAACTTCAATAATTCAAAAGGCATATTTTGTGAAGCAAATTTTCAACTGCTAATTATCAATTTTTAAAATTAACATAAAATAACAAAATTTGGTGTGTCGTGTGTCACTTGTTCTTCAAACTTAAATTCAAACATTGAAAAGATCATACAAATATTTTATAAGCAAATTTTTTAACATCTAAGTACCAATATTTTAAAATTAAAACAAATAATTTAGCTACAATTATACTTTTATTCCCTATAACTTATATTTAAGAATTCAATAAATCATACAAATATTATTATTGAGCAAATTTTTAACTTCTTATTAATAATGCTTTTAATTAAAATGCAAAATAATAATAAATTTACTTACATCTATACTTTAAATTTAATTTCTATACTTTAACTTTAATATAAATAGAATATATATATATATATATATATATATATATATATATATATATATATATATATTACCTAAGTGTATAAAACAAATAAAAAAAGACATTTAAAATAAAATTTCATGACATGTAACAAATGGATAGAACTGAAGCGCAAAATTAGAAAGAAAAGAATCACCTGAGCCGAGAACGATAAGAGTGCTCAATCGCTCGGCCGGCGGTGCCCTAAAGGGTTTCCCGGTCCGATAGATCACGTACAGTACACGAATCACGAGAACGGAACTGATGGCAGCGATTAAGAAGGCGAGACGCGTGGAGCAGATTAGATCCAACATCTCCATCTCCTTTGATTTGCGATTTTAGGGGGTGGTTGTTTAGAGTGACCGAGTTGTCTCGGGATCAACACATGTTTGCTGAACCGTCAGATTGCTCTGTGATTGGGGGATCAGCGAAGATGGAGTCGCTCTACCGAATCAGGGCCGAGGAGGGGATGGACGGCGGCGGCGCCGACGATGATGGAATGTATTGGTGATAGCAAATTTAAGATCAGCAAAGTAAAAAGAAGGCCAAATTTTATTTTAGTGCCTTGAATTTTATAAGAAAATGTGTTTTTATGATTCTGAATATTATTTGTGTCTATAATAATTTTGTATTTTAAAAAAATATTCTCGATACCTTGCCTTCATCGTTGTCGGCCGTCACTTTGCTAAAGTGATAATTTTATAATTATTTTAAAAAATTTTATAAATAAATATATATTTTAGCTTTATTTAAATCTATTTTTTTTTTAAAACTTAAAATATAAAATTTATAAATTTTAATGAAATATAATTTTAATATTCTATTTTTTTGCAAAAAAATATTTCTAAAAATTTGTTTAAAAGTAATGAGTAAAACTGTTAAAAATTTTGAAGTCTCAAAATATTTATTTAAAAATATTTTTTAAAAATAATTAAATATAAAAATTGTAGGTTTTATCAAAATATACAATTTTGATGTTAAAATTTTCTGAAAAAATATTTTTAAATATTTATTTTTGCTAATAGACTTATTTACCTCTTACAAAATTTTTTAAAAAAGATAAAAAATAATTAAAAAATGACCACGTTAGTAAATTATCGGTGTGGACGAAAAAGCTAACAGTGAGGTTGTTACATATATTTTTTAAAACATAGAATTATCGTGGGATACGAAATAAAGTTCAGAATTATAGAGATGTATTTTGGTAAAATTCAGATAACTAAAAATAAATTTGGCGTAAAAAAGAATATAAGTTATACCAACAGCGTTGACTTAATTGGCTGCTCTGATACTTTGATTTTTTGAGATTTATAAAATGGAGAATTGTGTTTCAGCCCCCCTAATTTTGGAGTCGCGCGTTTCAGCCCCCCGAAACGCCACGTGGCGGCACGCGCGCGCCGCCACGTCGGCGGGAAAACGCGTTTCGGGGGACTGAAACGTCAATTTTGGAAAACGGAGGGCTGAAACGCAATTCTCCCTTTATAAAATTCAGTTATATTATATATATATATATATATATATATATATATATATATATATATATATATATATATATATATCATGCAACCATTGGTAATTTTATTTTTAAGTTGGAGGCTTGGAGTTTTGGATTTGTCAAAAAATTCGACTTTGTAAATTTGAATAAACTAACTATTAAATGAAAATGCTAAATTATTTTTCAGAACACTTTTTAAGTTCATCCGGATTATTTTTTAGCTGTCAAAAATATTAAAATAATTCGTCCGAAATATTTTTATCTAAATATTATAATACAGACGTTGCTAATACTACAACAATGGTCGTCTAGTATATTAAACTAGCAAATATTTTTGAATTTATGACCAAATTTTTATATATTTTAATTTTTTATTTTGGTCTGTGACCTCCCAAAATTTTTTCTCGAAAGTTGAAATTGCAAAGATTGTTTTGTATTGAAGTGAGGGTCTTTTTTGACAATATTCTGCAAAACATTGGCCCGCATCAACAACGGTTAGATTGTGATTTTGAAACCTCCGAACTGGACCACACCCCGCGCCGTCCGCACCGACGCACGACGAAAATCACTACCATCTTCGAACAGCAAATACCTGTTTCTCCAATAATCCATCTCCATGTCGTTCTCAATGGCCGGAGCTAGAGAATGTTGCTGACGTGGCATTCTGTGAATGTTATATTTCCATGCTTTGTATTAGACATGAAACAGCCACACTGCACTAAAAAGCTAGTTGAAGACAGTGGAGCTGACTGCTCAACGCCACCATCTCTCCAGCAACAACTCCACAGAGAGCGCTTTGCATCGAAGCCATTCTCTCTCTCTCTCTCTCTCTCCCCTCAATCTGATTTTGGGGGATTTGGGAATTGAAAATCTAAGATGACGACGATGGAGAGCTTGATCGGATTGGTTAACCGGATCCAGCGAGCATGCACAGTCCTTGGCGATCATGGCGGCGCCGACAATGCTCTTCCCACTCTCTGGGAGGCTCTGCCTTCCGTCGCCGTCGTTGGAGGCCAGGTAATATGACTAATCTCATCTATTTACTTCATTTCTTGCTCGATTCGTTTGATTGGGCGGGTCTTGTTTATGTTTATTTCGATCTTATTTCTGATAAAAGACTCTCCCGATTACTTTAATTTGACGAGGTATTGGTTGACATTTTGTTTTGATCGCATATATATCTGAGATAGTACTCCATTTCTTGCTCTATTAATTTGTTTTGACGAGTTTTGGTTGATATTTGCTGTGATGGCATTTATGTACGGATTGGTTGAGATCTCTCAATTCCTCCTAAATTGATTCTATTTCATGAGGTTATCTCGTTTTTCCTTTTTTTTTTTTTTTTTTTTTTTTGGGGAAGTGGGAGGGACTGGATACCCCCGGGTTAGGCTACAATGCACGACAAACCAGAAATACCTTGAACACTAGGGCGTAGCATAGCCCCTTGTGCGTGATAATGCACCATAGAAAATAGCTTGATTTCACGCTTTCGCTAGTATCTATGATTTTATCTATTGAATTGATTATTTTAACGCTTGCTTGCTTAGGATCAGGTATCTATACATTTTGGCTTGATCTTTCTCAGCTTCCTCATTAGTTTGATTTAACGAATTTTTTGTTGATTACAAAGCATAAAGTTACCTCCCTTTTCATGTCTGGTGGTCTGATTAAAATCATTAAATGACTTTGAACAATAATAGTGATCACTCAGAGAGTTACTCCAATGTCCACTTTTTGGTTTGCTAATGGAGGGGATAGATGGAATCCACCCTCTTTCGATGAGTTTTAGGAATGGATGGTGGCAGTTGCGCATCCAGAAATTTATTCCAATGGGGGCCCTTACTAATATCTTTACATTACAATTTCACTTCTTTTTCCTCAAAACAAAGCTGGATATCATTTTTGGAAAAAGCCATAATTCTTTAAATTATCATAAACTTATTTTTAAATTAAAGTGAACTTCACAGTTCTTAGCAGGGCAAATATACTTATCAGCATAAAATACACATGATTATTTAAAATTAAATATCATATTGTTAAACATGTTGATCAACAAAATGTTTGGAGAGGGGAGAATGTTCGGAGCTCCACAAAGCAAAGTATTGGTGGATAGATGCCTTGGTTTTGACATTAGGGAAAAACAGAAGTGCTTATAACAAGAGTAGAATCCATGACTTCAATAGCAATGTTACAAGCAGTCTATCCTGTTGAGCTGACATTAGTTATAGGTTAGCATTGTCATCAAGGCTACCTATATAGTATTTATACAGGTACGCTGTAAATCCACCCCTGGATGATGGAGACGGAGAATGACTGGATGAGTGATCATTAGAAGGGTACAAACATATATTCAGTTAATTTTCTATATTACCATCTCCACTTAGATCTATTTGCTCCTATTCCATGAGTTTTTGTTCTCTACCATGTTTGTGATTGATCATGTTGATCTAATGAGCTTTTGGTTGATCAGAGCTCGGGGAAGTCATCAGTACTAGAGAGCATTGTTGGACGCGACTTCCTCCCCCGTGGGTCTGGTACGTGACCTCCATCTTAAAAACTTAATTTTATTTTCTCTTTATTTATGGTTTTCGATCCTAGTTGGGTTTATTTAAGTCTAGTTTTGTTGCTGAAGGGATTGTGACAAGGAGGCCGCTTGTATTGCAGCTGCACAAGACAGAGGATGGCCGGCCAGAGTACGCAGAGTTCCTCCACCAGAAGAATAGGAAATACACTGATTTTGGTAAACCACTGAAACTATTTTGACTCTTTATCAATGATGTGTTATATTGACAAGGGTAAAATTTTTATTTGTGGTACTGGTAACAAAGTAAAGATCGTCCATAGACTCTTTTTTCCATTTCTAGTAAAGAATATCTTTAGTAGTTTAGGATTTTATTGAGCATATAAATGATTACTGACAAAGTTTAATAATATCTAGTTCCATGGACGCCTTTTTTCAGCTCAGATATTAGACCTCTCACATATCATTAAACTTTGTCAGTAATCATAGTTTTATTGAACATGTAAGCACCTTTTGAGGCTCATGAGTGTGCATGCATCTTCTCATCTTGTAAGCAGTGATGAACTTGCAGTTTTAGCTCCTTCAACTCTCACAGCTTTAGGAGGAAGAAGTAGAGGAGTGATCTACATTGTTGGTCATCATTTCTTCAGCATAGTACAACTGCTAAAGTAACTACTGTCGGTTCCAGTGATGTCTATCGTCTATCTTGTTGCATTATGTTTCTATTTTTAGCAGTTCTACACCAAGTGAAGGTAAACACTTAATGAGCCGTCATTTCGCAATTCTAATTGTACCTGCAGCCCTTGTTCGTAAGGAAATTCAAGATGATACTGAGAGGTTAACAGGAAGATCAAAGCAAATTTCTCCTATTCCAATTCATTTGAGCATTTACTCGCCAAATGGTATGTAATTCGTTTACCCTAACAACTTGTATCCTTTTTCATATAGTACATCGTCTTGGATGTGCCAACAGTTAAGTTTCTGATACATTTTATTTCTTACTATTTTTCCTTCAACCTTCTTTCTTACGAAGTTTAGATGTTGAGATATTCTAATTTGTGTTTTCAACATCTACACAATTCAAGTATGCAAAATCCATCGAAGGGAGGGTAATTTGAGATCTAGTAGGATGAAGTGATGTATAGATTGGAGAAATTTGTATGACCAAAGTACTTCTTTAGTAGCATAATCTTAAACTTGTTAGTGAAAGTGGATGTAGATGCGAACCATAGGCATAGTTACATAGGCTGCACCATACGCTTATGGTACCTACAAAGAAATCTTGAATTATCATCATACGTTTCAGTCTGCTTCTTGTATCACATTCTATCCTCTGGTCAACATTCACAAAAGGAATGAACATGTAATTTAGAGAGAGTTCACACAATTTCAATGGACTAGAAGATGTTTAGGAGTGTTTTCCCAAAATAATTGTGAAAGTAAAGCGTGCGTCTCTGTTGCACAAGGTCGTTGGATTCAAATATCTTTAATGACTGCTATTTTCTCTTGATGGAGACATGAGCTTCTTGTTTTCTCTCTCCTCTTGTTTGGTGATCGTTAGTGTGATACTGATCGCTATGCATCTAAGTGCAATACGTAGATCATAGATTGTGATGATGGCCTGCGTGTAATGCTCACTTTTGGGGATAGTCTAGAAAGTCTTTTTGATGCATCAGTAGCATGCCATTATTATCTCCAATTTCTGGTTCTTGCTGACATTATTCGCTTATTTTCATCGGCTTTTCAGTTGTGAATTTGACATTGATTGATCTCCCTGGTCTCACAAAAGTAGCTGTTGGTATGTTTTCCTTCTCTGTTTCCCAATTTATTTCGAATTTTGGTTCTAGGATGTTAACAACAGTCCTGGCCTCAGCTTAACGTATCAGATTCCTTTAATTTTATATAGTGCTATAGTCTTATGACCATAAGCAATTGTAGATAACTATTAGAAATGCTATGAATTATGAAAACTTGATGCAGTTGACAGGCCCAAGTGCTATATGCTTACCTTCTGAACCAAGGTTTACGGTGCCGTGCCGTTTCGAGTTTCGGTAAACTCAGATCTCGAGACGTGCTGACCGTGTTGACCCGTGCCGAATCGTACAATTATCCAAAAAAAAAAAGATTTATTATATAAATGGTAACGAAAATTAAATAAGAAGAAGAAGTTTCATTTATTTGTCAAAACTCAAAGCACATATTACATAAAATATTACCACATTGTGTGTCGGTGTGGTTGATAAAATGGATCAACGAAACCTAAACTCTAAAGCATGTAAATCTATCCCGTGCGTTGTTTGAACATAATACACCCACCTATCCTACGAATAAAAATAATGATACTCATTAAAAAAAATGTGCCGACCGTACCGAAATGGTCGCAGGGGCCGAGACGGCCGTCAGCCATTTTGGCCGTTCCGGTGCCGCCATTTGGCGGCACCGAGACGTCTCGGTCGGCACAAAGCGTGCCGACCGAAACGTCAAACCATGTTCTGAACTGCATATGATTCTTAATGATAGTAAACAATCCTGGTAACTTTTTTTTTCCTTTTGTCTGGCGATGTTATGGGGCGGCGGTTCCTTTGGTACCCGACACTCAAAAGTATTCCCCCCGAGAGTATAAATTGTTCTATGATAATCCTATGTATTTTTTACTTACTAATTCTTATGCTTGTTTGTTGCAGAGGGGCAGCCAGATAGTATTGTTCAAGATATTGAAAATATGGTGCGGTCTTATGTTGATAAGGTAGATCTCCTTGCTTCTCTGTTAGCAGTTTACTATTCCGCAAACTTCTTGATAATTTCCGGCAGACTAAAAGGTGCAATACAAAACATCACACAATCTTTCAGTGACTTTTAAGTGTCTTTTGACATCATTGTGTCTTCGGCTTATAGTAATATGCAGGTTTTGTTCCTTTTGAAAATTAGAACAACATATCGATTTATCAAGGAAGGTCAGGTATCGGAAAAGCTGAAAATGCTTTGTGATTTGTTTAGAACGAGATATCCATTTATCGAGGAATATTAGGTAACCGAAAAGCTGAAAATGTTTTGTCATTTGTTTTGATATTAATCATATTTTCGTGGTCTTAAATTTACCGGGTGGCTGTTGACTGTTGATCTAAGGAAAGTTATCAGTTTTCACATTTTCTTTAAGGGTATTGAGAACCTGCTTGTTTTTATGCACTTAGAGAGGCTGTGTGGGTCTGCAAATATTTCATAAGCATTGACCATGTTACCTCTTCCACAGCTTTACTGACATCGTCTCGTCTGCTACTATGAAATCGCTATATGGCATTCAGAAAGTCTATTTTATTTGTTTTTAATGGTATGTTAGGTCTATATTTGCTACTATTAGGTGTTTGATTTATTTATATACAATTCCTTGAAAGTGCAAAATGTTTTTATCAACGATAACGCTAATTTCATTAAAATGGCATATATTGGTGTTCTCTAAGAGACATTGTTGTTGATGCATAAGTACATATTATGGTTTGTGTTTCTCGGATTTTATAAGATCTTAAGCATTATGAAATGAGTATCAAGTTTCTGTTAAATTGTTATATTTGAGTATTATGTTTTCTCACACATCATTTCTTATCCAAATTATTATAAAGTGTCTGCATGCTTACCAGACCTGTCTTGCAGCCTAATTGCATTATTCTGGCTATCTCTCCGGCAAACCAAGATATTGCTACTTCCGATGCAATAAAGCTTGCCCGTGAAGTTGATCCAACAGGTTTGTAAGAGACGTTCTTCCGCTTTGACATATTTTATTTTCCTGTAAAGTACTTCTATTTGTTTTGTTTTGCACATTTTGGTCGCTAAGCTTAATGCCTTCAATTTGGATTGCAAAAAAGGGTTTGATTGCAGCTGAACATGTCTTTTATTTTCTTAGGTGAAAGAACTTTTGGAGTATTGACAAAACTGGATCTGATGGATAAGGGTACAAATGCTCTTGATGTAAGTTGGAATGTTCTCTTATCAAAAATGCCTTAGAAGGAATCTTCATTTGGATTGATTTATCTAGCAACTTTTCATGCATTGATTGCATCATCATCATCATCATCTCTCTCTCTCTCTCTCTCTCTCTCTCTCTCTCTCTCTCTCTCTCTCTCTCTCTCCATTTGGATTGATTTATCTAGCAACTTTTCATGCATTGATTGCATCATCATCATCTCTCTCTCTCTCTCTCTCTCTCTCTCTCTCTCTCTTCATTTGGATTGATTTATCTAGCAACTTTTCATGCATTGATTGCATCATCATCATCATCTCTCTCTCTCTCTCTCTCTCTCTCTCTCTCTATGTGCGCGCGTGTGTGCATGTGTTGTTGTGTATGCGAGCCCCTATATAACCACTTATTTGTAACCTTATAGGTTCTTGAAGGAAGATCTTATAGACTGCAGCATCCTTGGGTTGGAATAGTCAACCGTTCACAAGCGGATATTAACAAAAATGTTGATATGATTGTGGCTAGACGAAAGGAAAGAGAATATTTTGCAACTAGTCCTGATTATTCTCACTTGGCCAGTAAAATGGGTTCAGAATATCTGGCTAAGCTTCTCTCACAGGTAAGTTTACTGTGGCATATTAAATTCTTGTTGACAAAAAAATCTTGAAGTACCATCAATTTGATAACACGAGTGCTTCCACAGCATCTGGAATCTGTGATTAGAGCACGTATCCCAAGCATCACAGCTTTGATAAATAAAACCGTTGAGGAACTCGAGAGTGAGATGGATCATATTGGAAGACCAATTGCAGTTGATGCTGGGGTGGGTATTTGTAATTTTGTACTGAACTTATCAGATAACTTTTTTTTTTTTGAGGTGCTTCGCTTATCTAAACCTTTTATTCAGGCTCAATTGTACACCATCTTAGAACTATGCCGCGCATTTGATCGGATCTTCAAAGAGCATCTTGATGGAGGGTGAGGTTCTTTTCTTGTTTGCATATATGTCCGCCTTTGTTTTCAATGAGTAGTGAAATTTCAGTATTTTACATGGTTTTCGGTACCGGTCAGCACAGCCCGTGCCGGGCGGCACATGTCTGTTCCGACAGTTGTCGGCACGGCACGAACCGGCACAGCATATGTCAAAAAATCTTATATCTGAATTTTAATTAATCTTTTATTTTTATTTTTAAAAAATAATATATATATATATATATATATATATATATATATATATATATATATATATATATAATATATATATATATATATATATATATATATATATATATCAGCACGGTCAGCACGTGACGGGATTTGAGTTTACCAAAATTCGGCTTGACTCGGCATAGAAAACCTTGGTATTTTACACAATATAGTCTAAATCCTAATTTCTCAGTTGGTGTTGCTATGTTGGGGGATTTAATGGTCTCTGATTAGTTTAAAGACCCTAGATCAATTTTATCAGTTTGGATTTTTAATTTGGGTAACATTGGTCAAAGCAGTCTGATTATATTTGGATGGAAATATTTAGAGGATCTACATATTCTTTATGCTATGCATACATGTCAAATGTCCTGGCTTATCAGCCTGATATCTCGTTGTCGCTGCTTCAATTCATATCTTCCATTCATCACTTCTAAAGATGAACATAGAGTTACAAATAGATTTGATCATGTGAATAACAAATTAACCATGATCAACATAGCGACGCCAAGTTAAGTGAGGGCCTACAGGGTATCAGAATTACATAGAAGAAGGTTTATATAGAATCTATATAGCAACAACAAAGCATTTTGTAGGGTAGGCTACATGAATTCTTATATGCTTGTGCTCTCCATTTAGTCAAGCAAGGGTTTCTACCTAACTCTTCTTGGGCCTTTCCCTGCGTTCTTCACAGGGTCGGAAGTAAATCTCAATACGACGCTGCTTTTTTTTTCTTTTTTTTTTTTAATGTCTCCATTTACTGTTTTCAGTAGTTAATGCACAAATAAATTCAACATGTTGCCTATTTCCTGTCAACTAGAGATTTTGAGAATTAAAATTTGCCACTTGTGCGCTGTTATAATTCTTTTTATCTTTTTTATTTTGGTACAGGAGACCCGGAGGTGATCGTATATATGGTGTATTTGATAATCAGCTTCCTGCTGCACTGAAGAAACTTCCTTTCGATCGTTACCTTTCTCTGCAAAATGTTAAAAAGGTTGTCTCCGAAGCCGATGGTTATCAGCCCCATTTAATTGCACCAGAGCAGGGTTACCGTCGCCTAATTGAAGGTGCCCTCAGCTATTTTAAAGGGCCAGCTGAAGCATCTGTAGATGCTGTAAGTCATTCCTTTTCCATTCGTATGCTTTATCTGCAAATATCTGAAGTTAAGCATTTCTGAACAGCTATGTAGCACGGACACTCCAAAAATGTCGATGTGTCCGTGTCCGTGCACGTGTCAGACACGACACTCCTCGGACACGTCCGGACACGTATCGGACATGCCACGTGGCGTGTCCCAAAAAAAAAAACAATCGGACACGCGTGTCAGCATATATATCATTTTTTTAAGAATTATTTTTTGTTTGTTTTTTTAGAAGAGTTAAATATTATTTATAATAGTGGTAAGTAATATAATATAGTTATGCACTCAGATATTATATTTTTTTAGTTTTAGTTGATAGAATTAGACTCTTAGTGTTTTGATTTATTTTAAGGACGCGAATATTATATTATAGATAGATTTATTATCGAATGTTATTATATTTTCTAATATTTAAATATTTCGTATAAATTATCTTTTAATTATTTAAATTTTTTATTTTCGTGTCCTGAGCCGTACCCGTGTCTATTTTTTAAAAAAATTGCCATGTTTCCTTGTCGTTTCCGTGTCTGAACAGTGAAAATCTTGCAGAACAATCCTGGAGACCTCTCTAAATTTGAACTCTAGACTAGAGACATCTCTAAAGTGACATGGGAAATTATCTCACCACATATTTCAAGTAGTAGGTCTATTTTTACATTTCGACGTGGTAGATATGATTGGTTTGTCACATTGTCACCTTAGAGATTTCTTTAGATTTGAATTTAGGGATGCAAAGTGGTGCAGCAAATAACTCTTTATATATATATATTTTTTAATGAGTTCGTCAAATGCAGGTTCACTTTGTTTTGAAGGAGTTGGTGAGGAAATCTATAGGAGAAACTCAGGCAAGTAAAATTTCGATTTCTGTCTACCTTCTGTAACTAATCAATAAGCAAGATTAAAAACTTTTATTATCAAAAAAAAGAAAAAGAAAAATAAAACTGTTATTATTCGTCACTAATCAGGAGTTGAAGAGATTTCCTACACTTCAAGCTGAATTAGCAGCTGCATCATATGAAGCCCTGGAGAGGTTTCGTGACGACGGGAAGAAGACCACGTTGCGGTTGGTTGAGTCAGAATCTTCATATCTAACGGTTGACTTCTTCCGGAAGCTACCGCAAGAAGTAGATAAAGGAGGAAATCCAACAACGAATACCGCAGATCGCTATGCTGAAAACCATTTCAGGAGAATAGCTTCGAATGTCTCATCTTATATCAAGATGATTTCGGACACACTCCGGCTATCTATTCCGAAGGCGGTTGTTTATTGTCAGGTCCGGGAAGCTAAGCGGAATCTGCTTAATCATTTCTACGTAGTAGTCGGAAAGAAAGAGGTTAGTTCTCTCTCTCTCTCTCTCTCTCTCTCTCTCACAAACATTGTAGTGATTGTACGTGTGCATATCTCATTAGAGGGTTTTTTTTTTTTTTTTTTGATAATTGCACTGAGATCCCTACATATTGTTTCAACATCACTTAAGTTCTTTCAAAAAAATTTTTTGTACTTTAGTCCTTTTGACACCTTTTAATACATTTACAACACTTTTTAATATATTTTTGACACTTTCGGCATACATTCGACAGCCTCTATTTTGACATATTTTAGTAGGTTTTTGATACGCTCGTATTAATTTTTAACATCCTCCTGATAAAAAATAATACATTGACACATTTCTGATAACTTTTAACACATTCTTGATACCTTTGACACCCTACGCGGAAGGATCTAAGTGCAAATTTTTTTAGGAGAGTACTGTAGTGCAAGGTAATTTCTTGCCTTGGACTGCAGCGCAACCTTTTTTTTGGGTTAACATCATTATGATTTATGAGAGAGATGCTACTTTTCAAGGCTGAAATGTACTTGAATATCCCGGGCGATGCGGCACACTAATTATCATATATATATATATAGAAGTATAATTATCAGGAGCTCGACGTTGCCCTTGAATCTTGGACTTTTTCGGCCTTGACGAACTCATTACGATACCTCTGTGCCGAGTCGAGCCCAATTTCAGTAAACTCAAGATCCCGGCAAGTGCTGACCGTGCCATTGGTGCCGTGCCGACCATGCCAATATATATTTATTTATTATTTTTTTAAAAAAAATAATAAAAATAAAAAAAAAATTTAAAACTTCAAATGTAAGATTTTTTGACACGTGCCGTGCCGACAACTGCCGGAACAGACACATGCCGTCCGGTACGAGCTGTGCCGACCGGCACCAAAAACCATGATGTAAAGCATTGTTTATGGACTAAGACTATAATAATGTTGTTGAAATATTAACAGAGAGAGAATGTGTGTTTGTAGGCAAAGCAGCTTGCGCATCTCCTCGATGAGGACCCAGCTTTGATGGAGCGTCGTCTGCAATGCGCTAAGAGGCTGGAGCTGTACAAGAACGCAAGGGATGAGATAGACGCCGTGTCGTGGGCCCGATGATTGATCAATTAGAATATCGATATTCATATTTGTCATCTGTTCGTTTTGGGATGAGACGGCCTTCATGTCTGCGAGCGCGGGGTTCTGTATATTTTTTATTGTACTGAGGTTACCTATTATCACATGTATTCTTTCTTCATTGTTGAAGGTGATTTGATATTTATAGCACACATTCTATCAATTATTAAATATTGTGTAAATCAAATATTGTGTACCATTGCAATCAAACCGATTGTTTTATTGTGAATTTACTTGCTTTTTTCTTCTTTTTTTGTTTTTTCTAATTTTTCTGTAGAGTTTGCAGCTGTGGGAAACTAAGTTTCTCCTCCTGAACAATAGTGACGGAGGAGACTGTTGATCATCCTGACTGACCCTATATTTGTTTCTTTGTTTTAAATTTGGGATTTTTTTTTTTTAAAAAAGATTTCATGTTAAATAATTTCTCGTCCTTTAGAAACTTATAAAATCGTTTCAAAACACAACGGCTGCGCATGTACATACATACACACATATGTATATATATTTATTTATTTGTTGATGAAATTTTTACATATATATATATATATATATATATATATATATTTATATATCAAGAAAAAATATAAATTTATTTGAAATAATGATATAAGAATAGGATGAAATGTAAATATTATTCCTTATATTTTTTAAGACATGACCGAGTCATAAGCTAAATTTCATTGGGTACAACAGGCAGAGAGAGAGAGAGAGAGAGAGAGAGAGAGAGACAAAGGGAGAGATTTAGACATGTTAATTGATGTTTAGCTTATGCGGGTGCGTGCTTATATCGGGAGCGATTCTCTCCATTACCTATTTCTCAATTTATAATAAAAATTACTATTTGTATAAATAAATAAATAAATAAATAAATATATATATATATATATATATATATATATATATATATATATATATATATATATATATATATATATATATATATTAAAAATACTTCTAAATATATACTTTAGAGCTCCAAAGTAGCAAAGAATTTAAAAATAATTTATAAAATCCGTTTATACCAGTTGAAAAATTAAAGTTCAAAACAAATATTTAGAATTATTTTTAGAAACAATTTGAACATAAAAATTATAGATCTCATCAAAATTTACAATTTTAAATTTTTTTTTAAAACAAATACATTTAGAAAATTAATTTTTATTATAAATTGGAGAGAACATGAAAAATACGTAATGGAGATGATCTATCCCTCTCGCCCGGCCATGAACCGGATCAGATAGAGCAGGTTGGATTGCCCCTCCCCTCATCTTTTTAGATAAAAAAACAAGTTAGATATAAAATCGACACTCTACTGATCGCAGACGCTTATTTTGTCGTAGAAAACGTCGCAGAAATCAGAAATAATATTAGGTTTGTACAGTCAAGACAGCTGAAATATTTTCACAAACAATAACAATGCTAGTCCTATGAAGATGTATGAACTACATATAAATCAAGAGCAACTCAATATGACCCAAAAACAATGAACCGAAACATATCCCAAGACATGATCGAACGGGCAAGATCTTTTTCATGCATCCGAAAAAGTCGTTGGACAATCAATTTTTGGATCCTAATATGATCAATAAATAATCATATTTATACGAAAATTGCAGCCATTTCAGAATGCAATTCGCCGAAGAACGCATGGAAAATAATAATTTTGCTGCCTATGAATATATTCACCTTCATGTACTAAGATGATTTTTCTGCGGATACCCGATCCAGATCATCCAATGCAGTCCAAAGCTTGGCATCTTCAAAGTCCTTTATGAGAAAGATAGCACCTGCTGACATTAGCGCCTCATCGGGATTCCTCGTTGCCAAGCCAACCACGGGCATCCCGGCGGCAACTCCAGCTTTGATTCCTGATACAGAATCCTTTCGGAAAGAAAAGAAAAATGTCAAAATTAGGCATAGAGGTTGATTCTAAACCTCTAAAGAAATCTCTAATAGACATGAAGAATGACTACAAATCATACAAAGTTTAAATTCTGGTAGCAGGCTAAATTTAATTTTCAAATGGAGCATAGCTCAGATTCAAGCAGCTCGAAATTCGAGTTTAGAGTAGATTCTTTGGAGATGTTACGTTTATTGATTTGAACGGGGCAATATAGTAGTGAGCTACAAATTTAAGCTCTAAAGATAGGGGTGTTCATATACCGATCCGGACCGAAAAACCGGCCCGGACCGGTTGGTTTGGTCCGGTCCGGACCGGTTAAACTTCGGTCAGATCCGGACCGGTTAAACTTCGGTCCGGTCCACGGTCCAAGGATTGGCTCTTAATTGGTCCTCGGTCCGGTCCGATCCAAGACCGGAAAAACCGAGGACCGGACCGAGGACCGATTTAAATAAGGTCTAGGTCTAATATTTGCGTATTTGAACAATTTAAAAAAGATCCAATTCTAACATTTGTACGTTTGACCAATTCAAATAAGATCCACTTTAAGACCGGGCCAATTTTTTATTCGAAACCATACCGACATACACATTACGACGACTTGTAGGACTTAAACCGGTCCAAACTGGTCCGGTCCAGTTCTGCCCGCTCCTTTGCGGTACGTCCAGACCGGATCGGTCCAATTCCGGTCCGGTTGCGGTCCTCCTTTTCTTTTAGGTTCGGTCTTTGGTCCTGTCTGGTCCGGACCGGTTGAACACCCTTATTTAAAGATATACCTAAAGTAAGGTGGAAATTACAACTACCACATATTTCAAGCGATAGGTCCAGCTATATAAACTTAAACATGTGGGATTATTACCAGCTCATAGAGATTTCTTAGATTTCTAGTTAAAGGTACCAGACATTCCTCTCTGAAGAACTTGTAATTTCGTATACTAACCTCGAAAACAAATGTATGCTTCGGGGATACGTTCAAAGACTTTAGGGCCTTCAAGTAAGGATCTGGGAAAGGTTTGGCCCTCTCACATTCTGGTGCAACTACAATGAACTGGAAGAAGTCGGACAGTCCGAGAATCGAGATCATGAGCTCAGCATTAGCCCTTGGAGCATTAGTCACTGCCGCACGTTTCAGGCCACGGTCTTCGATCCATTTTCGTAATTTGTACAGACCATTTACTGGCTTCAGCTGCTCCGATGCCGCTCTGAAAATTCGATTGCATACAATTTAGATATGATATGCATATAAAAGACTAATGGTAGAGCTCCCAAAGTTGCCAAAAATCAAGGTGAAATGCCATATCAGCTGTTTTGCAAATCGGCCACTCATCTCAAACTTTTTTCAAATCAATCCCTCTTAAAATTCGTGTCAGGAACATTTTAATTATTATATAAATATTTTTTGGAAAAGATTTGAATATAAAAAATAAATATTAATGTGTTCTACAACTTCATTATTCAAAGTTTTTTCTAAAAATGCTTCTAAGTAGGTGCTTTGAGACTCTAAATTCTTAATGGGTTAGTAAATAATCCGTTACGATTTTGAAGCCTTAACATACCTAGTTAGAAGTATTTTTTTGAAAAATTTAAAATACAGCAAAAAAAAAACAAAGATTTTGATGTGATCTATAATTTGCGTATTTAATTTTTTTTTCAAAACATACTTCTAAATAAGTGTTTTGTATCGTAAAAAGTAAACGGGAGGTTTATTTACAAAAGTTGAAACAGTATAGGGGCCGCTATACAAGTCACCCAAAAATCAATGAAGTTTACTTAAAACAACACATAGTTCCGTTTTGGTTAGCAGATGATCCAATCGCAGAACATTTTGAAAGAAACTTTGGCATCTCAAGCATTTATGCGCATAAAAGCTGCTGAAATCTGATTGTATATAACCATCTGCTACTATGTGTCACAGCTACATAGAGTATGTACATACAAGAGTAATACTAGAGCTCCAGAATTTTGAAAATAAAAACTGCTTTCGGAAATACCTTCTAAAGAGTGCTTCCTTATCATCCATGAATTTCATAGCCTTCTCAAGATCCCAGTCGGGGAATAGGACCCGAGCTATGTCCACATTGTCCTTTCCAGCTATGTTCTTCACAAAAAATTCCTCAGAAATTGGTTCTCCATTGTTGTATCCTACCTGCACGAAATTGAATGTTACCTGAGAAACTTCGATCACTTCAAAGGTATGAACTACAAATGTTTTTGACAAAAAAACATAACATTCCACGAGTTTATTACCTGTCGCAACAGCTCACGGAAAGCATAATCATGAATCGGATCGGAGTCACATAATGTCCCATCAATGTCAAACAGTATGGCTTCAAGAGGAGCAAGCTCAGAGAGACTGCAATTCTTGCAATTAATTGAATCCCTACATAATCATAGACTCAGGACACGAGAAATCACGAGTATTACAGGCAAATGGCAAGGCAAAAAGATTTTTAAAAAAAAAAATCCTGAAGTCCCAAATGATGCAGGAAGGCTCTGCGGAGTGGGTCGAGTGGTTGCCTCGATGCCCAGAAGCTTTAGGTCGGCATTTTCGATTACAACATTACTATTTCCGATATTCCCTAACAATAATCAGGAATTACAGCGAAATATAGAAAAATCTAGGATCAAATAGAAACCAAAAATCGATCAAGTAATTCCAGATAATAGATCAGCAATCTATCTTCCTTACATATACTGAAATCATACGCACTGAGTAATATTAGAAGATCAAGGACTAAAAAAGTATGAAAAATCGATGACATGATTTCTTAGATTAAGAGTAGAAATCGTACCCATTGCTAACGTTGATCGACATCTTCGATCTCGGAAAAAATAGATCGAAATTTCCGGAGCGCGAAGTACGAATATATATTAGAGAATAAAATGGAATGTCCAAAAGTAGTGGAGTACACGTGTTAAAGAGTAACTGGATGCGCCTTGCTGTTTGCTGTTTTCGACCACCTAACATTTAATGGGTTGGCGTTGACTGGCCTTTTTAAATGCATGGGCTGCAAGTACCCGTCTTTCGGCTACCTAACTTAACGCGACTATTTTTTTTTAAATTACTTTTCAGCCCCCTAATTAAAACAATTCATTTTCAGCCTCTCTACCAAAATTTATACCCTCCCGTTTTAATCATTCCTATAATATTTAAAAAAATAATAATATAAAAATAATATATTTTAATAAGTCTATAATTTTATTGTTCAATATTTATTCAATAAAATATTTTTAAATAGATATTTTAGACACCGAAATATTATATATTTTGGATCCGATTTATTAACCCGTAGAAATTTTGAAATATCAAAATACAAGTACTTTTTAGAAAAAATATTTAACATCAAAATTATAAATCTTATTAAAATCTACAACTTTAAAAATATTGATAAAGCGATCAAAACATACGGCGAAACAAAGAGGAACTAAAATGAAATATGAAAAAACATATAGACTGATCGGATAGACACTTGCCCTTTAGGGCCCGTAAAGAAAAAGTCCCTTTTTTCCCCCTTTTTTTAGGTTGAAAACAAAGGATCTGCCTTTTAATTCTTTACTAATCTATCAATATCATTGTTGATATAACTAGCATCTCAACTGAAAATATATAGTAACTTAGGAGGTGTTTGGAATAAGAATAAAAAAGTGGTAAATAGTATCCGAGTAACCTTTATCACTCTTATACCCATGTTTAGTTTGATAATAACACTTATCCGACTGGTAAATATTACCCCCATTTGATGGTAACGCGTTATCCACCGTGAGAAGTGGGTAGCGCGTTACCCAGGTCGCTCTCCTCATCTCTCTCTCCCGAAATCTTTGGCAGCTCGCTCTCTCATCTCACCAGTGTCGCCTGCTCTCTCATCTCTCTCACGCAGTCCGTTCTCTCTCTCGCCGCTCATTCTCTTATTTCTCTCTCGCCACTCGTTCTCTCATCTCTCTCTCGCGCGGGCTTAGGGATTGGAAAATCGAAGGTCGTGATTAGCGGTGGCGATGGAGGACGATGCTGTGTTGTTGATCGGAGACAACGTTGCACGGGGGGTGGGGGGGGGGGGGACGATGCTGTGTTGCAGCCTTCCGCCCTTGGGTCGCGCGGTTCGTGAACCGTGCTTTCCGAATTTGATACCCAGGGATGTTCTGAAATGGAGATGTGCCCGTACCGTGTATTTTCAGCGGTTGCAGGAAAGCTGTTAGCTGTGTAACTCTAAATACTTCATGTTTAGTCCAGAGATAGACGCTATGTCATAATTTTACTCTCTTACGTGCACATGGAACCAAATTGTCCTATAAGTGTACGTAGAACACCGTGTCCACGAATTAGCAGAGATTTGGAGAAAGATTTCGCATCGTAATCTTTGGAAAAAAAAAGGGCCGATTGCAAGCAGATCAATCAACTGAATCCAAGAACGTACACACTTTTTAAGATTAGAATGGAATCACAAACGGATCACTCCATCTAAGCATCAGCAATTCAAATTTACTAGACTGCAGAACACTCGCCGTTGCATTCATTGCTGATATGAAAAATCAACATAATACGATAAATCACAGCCAAAACGAACAAAACCATGTCCTCAGTTTAGGTATCGGCGAGTCAGATCTCCTAAACTTTGCAACAAATCAACAATCGCAATCAATAATTAAAGTAGTGAATATCATCAACATTAACCACTACAAACATACACACAAATAAAAGATCACTAAATTCACCAGATCTGGAGTTTATCAAGCACGACTCCATTTTAATAGGCAGAGATCTACCAGACAGTGCGTCAAAATACAGCGAATCAAAGTGAAACAACATCGAAATCAGCGGACAAACGAATCAGATCCAAACCAAACAAAAAAAAAAAAACTGGCGAAAATGAGGCGTCGGGATCCATTACCTCAGATGGCGAAATCGAGAGAGAGAGAGAGAGCTTCGTTGAGGTCACTGTGATTCCCGCGTTAGAAAATGAGAGCGAGGGAGGGAGAAAGAAAGAGAAGGAAACGAGAGATTCGATATTTGAGAGGGAGATTTTGATTTTTGGAGAGCTACTTTTATAGGGCCATGGGTAACAATCCACGTGGCCCGCATAGGTTGCGGGCCTGACAAAGCATATCAGTTTTGGTTCGGCCCAACTCTATCTTTACTAGTTAAAGATACGGGTGAAAACGAGCCGAACCGTTTTCGGGCTCGAGCTCATTCTAAATTCGGATGGATCTCAAATTTTACCGAATGCGAGTCGAATTTGAGTAAAGGTTCGAACTTAAGTAATTAAATTGGCTAAATCTGATTATTATATTACTCAGCTTATTGGACTTATGAGCCTAAATAAATTTTTATATATTATTTAAGTATATTTTATAATAAAATTATTCTATCTTGTTGGAGCTCAAACTCTAGTCGAGCTTTACGTAATTGATACATGGTTTAAAGACTGTTTAAGCCATGCATGCAAGTGGGTACGATGCTTGAGCTTTTGCAACTAGAAGTAAAAACGAATTGAGTCCTACCAAATTCAAACTCGACTCAATTAGTTAAGCTCAAAATCGAGCTTATCGAACTTTTAGCTCAAACTCAACTCGATTGATAAAAATCAATGCTCGAGCTCGACTTGAGCTTGCTTTGATTACAAAAAAGTTCGAATACGTTCGATTAGTTTTGTATTTTTATTATTTTAAAACTCGAATAAATATAGAGCACGGCTCGAACTCGACTCGAGCTCAACTAGGAGCGAAAATGAGTCGAATACTATTAAGCTTGAATTCGACTCAATTGGTTAAGCTCGAACTTGTTAGACTTCAAAACTTTCGAGTTGAACTTGACCATGGAAAAAAATCATGGTTTAATTGCATATCAACCCTATTTCTTAGTGGCTTTGCATATCGGTCCATGAAAACGGGAGCTGTCATTATTCGTGTATTTTTGGATTTTAGAGACTGATAAGTAAAGTTCAGAAAAACGGAGGCGGATACATAACAACCCCAAAAATCATTGAGTGGATTAAATAATCGGTCAATTACATAGGAATAGATTCCAACAAATTATTTATAGTGGATTAAATTTTCAACTACTTTTACTCTTATAATAAATAAATTACATTTGAAATTCATTGCTAAATATAGTTTATGAAAACTCTATATTCATGGCATGAACTCATATTCATGAAAGTTTTTACTCCAATCTTAGAACGTCAGTTGAAGTTGGCTATAAAGGTTATTTGCGAGTTTGAATTCTTATCGATGCGCTCGCAATATAGATTATATTATGATAATTTCTAAAAAAAGACAGTTTATGGGGGAAAATAGCATTATATTCAACTATACACTATTAAAATATAGCATAATATGTATGATTTAGTCAACACTCAAGTATATTTTTTAACATAATAAATTATATTCTTTATATTCAAAATAATAAAGCTAAAATTCTGCAAAATTGACCATAGCGACATATGTTTTGCTATTACCACTATTTATAAGGTCAAAGGAATCTTATACTTTAACTAATTTATTGCATTTTTTTTTTTAAAAAAGAGAAAAAAAAAGTGGTAGGCAGCCCATGGGCCGGATGAAACAGGGTTAGAAAACAAGGCCAGCTACATGGACCAGGCCAGCTAGATGGACCTAGGACTGTGTGAAGTAATTTCGGAAATAGGAAAAGTTATATATCAGCTCCATTTTCAAATTATAAATAAACTGTCTATTTACGACTTTTTTTTAACACATTAATTTATTTATAAATATATTTAAAAATTTAATATAAAAATTATAGATCACGTAAATATTTTTTTTTATTTAATTTTTTAAATAAATAATTTTAACCACATATTTTGGACTCTAAAAATTTTAATGGGACGGATTAATATTTAAATCTATATACTTTTGAAGTTTTAACATATACAATATTTTGTGAAAAAAAGTTGATACTAATTTAGGATTTTTTTTTGGAAAATATTATATATATAAACGCTGATTAGTAGTTGTGAAATATAAAACTTGATCATTTTAAAAAAGTATTTATATTGCTATGAAATATTTTAGACATAAAATTTGAGATAAAAGTTAATTTATAAAGAATTTTAAATCACGAATAAGTGAAAAGTCATAAAAATTAATTTGCAGTTTTTTTGACCCAACATTAGACTTTTCGTAGTTGCTCGTCCTCCACACTTTGGTCGAGCGGTGCGAGCAATTCTTCAGAAAGAGTTGGTTATAGGTTCGAATCCAGATATATTCTGAAATCGGAGAATGTTAAGTCGGACTGTTAAATATGGTTGAATAATTTTTAATATTTTATATCTAGTTTGGAAACGAATTTTAGATCGAAATTTTATTTTTTTACCAGTTTATATCTAATAATATAGGCTGAAAAACTTAATTAAAATTAATTTTAATAAAAATATTCGGGGTAGGTTAGAAACGTTTCATCGTATTTATCTTTAGAAAAAGCTTTTCGTATATGTTTTGAATTTTAACAATATTAAATAATTTGCCTGGACACGTGTACGGGGAAGATTAGATATGACATCAAGGTTGACTTCGTTGGATATCCGGACTTTTCATTAGCTCCCGCGCTCGGAATCCATTGATGGCCTGTGCAAAAAACCTTATGTTGTTGTTGTTGTTGTTATTAGTTTATTTATTTGTTACCTAAAATAAATTATTATATGCACCGCTTTAATTTGGGGAGGATAAAATATTTTCAAGACCAGTTATCGCGGAGTAATCGAGGAGCTTGATCGGAGGTAAAAATTTGTTCTTTTAAGTTTAACTTTTTCTACTTATTTCACTATTGACTACGAAATCTGAGCAGAAATTAAGTACGATTCCAATTATCTTATGCTGATGTATTTGGAGTTGCTGAGTGTGTTAAGCTTTTTAGATAATTTTTTTTTTGTTTTTGTTTTAAAAGAATTGATTTTGGGTTTGTTTTGAGCTGATTTTGGTGGTTTTGTTGTTGTTGTTAAATTTCTACAATAAGCGATGAAGGTAGTTTTTGTTTGCAGCTTATTGATTAGTTTATAATGATAGTTATAGAACAAGCTAAATTGAAATTACTCCCCCAGTTTGGTAAATTGAATTTTCAATAGCTTCGAACTTGGATTTAGTTTGAGATGGGAGGGGATCGTCTTTGACTTTGTTCTTATTTTTTATTTATTTGTTAGCTAAAATTAAAAACAAAAAAGTTATATATATCGCTTTATGTTAATTTAGGGAGGAGTCATCTTTTCAAGATCAGATCTTTCTGATCTCTGAGCTGAAATTGAGAGGTCAGTTCTTCTCTTTCACTGCTGAGTACGAAATTTGAGAAGAAATTAAGTACGATTCAATTATATTATACCTTTTAAAACAAAAAATGATGTATTGGAGTTCTTGAGCTTCTTAAGCTTAGCTAAATTAGTGTTCTGTTCAAATAAAAAAAAAATTTGGATTTGTTTGAAGCTGATGTGGTGGTTTTGCTCTTAAAATTTCTACAATAGGTGAAGTAGGTAGTGTTTAACCTCTAGATGATAGATTGTAAAACAAGCTAAATTTTAGTTATTTGTGGTGGTAAAATAGAATTTTAAATAGCTTGTAAGTATGATTTTGTTCGCAGATGGACCATGCCGAGGCAAGCTAATTCCATCTAGGAGTTGCATTTTGTCATCAGTTGCTGTAATTTCTGTTAGATTATTCGTATTTTTGGTCTTCTTTTTTGGCCCCTTTCGGTTTCTGAATTGGAGTTCTAAGCTCTTGGAGCTGAGATTCATCGTATGGGAGAATTGAGGTGCAATAACGGCTTCAATAGTCGAACTCGGTCGATGCAAACATTGCATCTTCCTCGTGATATCTGCTGCTTGATTCCACGTGTAAATTGATTTAAAAAAAAAAGAAAAACCTTTTTTTTTTTCACTTTTTATAACTTATTAAGCTTTTGGAGTTCAAACTTTGTGATTTACTGTCTTGACTTTTGATTAGCTGTATATGGTTGCTTTTTAGAGATTTTGGGATGAACTAATTGACAAAATGTTTTTTTTCGTTGTTTCTTGGTCTGAGGTCGGGCTAGCTTGTCGTTTCTTTTCGTTCCCTTAATTCTATCGTGATTGATAACTTTCTTTTTTTTATTTCATCCTGTTGCACCATCTATTTTTTTTAAAAGAAAAAAAAAATAAATTAGAAAAAGGGATAAGACATGTAGTTCGCTAGTCTTTACACCTAAGCATGTTTCTGTTGAGTTGTATTATATTTAAAGGCGGACGCTGCAATTCTTGTATCTCCTAGTAAGATTTTGAGGGAGTAGCTGCAGATTTTTTTATTCTTTACTCTCTTTGGTGGCATATCCTCTTTTAAAATGCATATCCTCGGGAAGTGTGCGCCCCACCTGGATTTGAATCCTGTACGGCACATTTGTGGGTGCGTACCCTGTGGAGTGCTTCCATGCGCTCCTCGGTTGGCGGGGTTGGGCACGGGACCGTCCGTTGGGGTTTACCTACGAGTTTGAGGTCCCTTCGGGGGCGTGCACTCGCGTTTCGGGTTCCACCATGAAAATCTCAAAAAAAAAAAGCTTAGATCTTGCCACCTCTAGCTTCCTTTATGTCCTATCTTGATACCTTACTTTCTATCTCTAATAACTTACACCTTTGCATCTGCTATAGGTTTTTTCCATTTAGTTTTCCATTGATTGGTTAGATCTCAACGTGTTTGCACTGAGATCTCAAGTTCTTTGATAATTTTTAATGCGTCATCCACGATATCTAGATCCTGGCCACAGTCTTTTGTCTTCCCATAGTCTCTAAATTGGGCACAACGCTGTACAAAGATCCATGTAGCCTATCCCACCATATGGGAAAAAACTTTATATGCCGGTCGGAACAGTTTGTGTCGGGAGGCACATCTCTGCTACAGCAGTCATCGGCATGACGCGAACCGGCATGAATCATGCCAAAAAACCTTATATATGAATTATTAAACCAATTATGAATTTTGTTTTACTTTTAGTTTTGAGAAAATAACAAATAAAGGCATATAGCCACGGTTGGCACAACAGTAACGGCACGTGCAGGGATCATCCTTATCTCTCTCTCTCTTTTCTTTTTTAATTGTAGAAATTGTCTTTAGACTTACAATAGCTAATAATTCCATGTACTTGTAGCTGATATAAGCGTCTTTTTTAACAGGTTCTTATACAGATCAAATATGAATTCAACTAGCAATGGAACCCGGAAGTTAATGGTGATCATAATTATTCTAGGTCTCTGTGGATTCTTCTACATTTTGGGTGCTTGGCAGAAGAGCGGCTATTTAAATAGGGAATTCGGAAAGGGAGATACAATAGCACTAAAAATAACAAAGGAAACAGAGTGCGGTATCTTACCTAATCTCAACTTTGAGACTCATCATAGTAACGGAGGTAGTGTAGCTCTACGTGACTCAAAAGTCGAGGTTTTTAAAGCATGTGATTCTCGATACACGGACTACACTCCTTGCCATGATCAAATGCATGCGATGAAATTTCCGAGAGAAAATATGGAATATAGAGAAAGACATTGTCCCCAAGCAAATAAGAAGCTACGTTGCCTTATTCCGGCACCTAAAGGATACGTAACTCCTTTCCGATGGCCCAAAAGCCTTGAATATGTGCCGTACGCGAATGTTCCGTACAAAGCTTTGACTGTGGAAAAAGCCGTACAAAATTGGATCCAGTTTGAGGGTAATGTGTTTAAATTTCCGGGAGGAGGAACAATGTTTCCACATGGAGCGGATGCGTATATTGATGAACTTGCGTCCGTCATACCATTAGCGGACGGGACTATTCGTACGGCACTTGACACAGGATGTGGGGTATGGTGACTTACAAAAATTTCCTTCTTATCTCCAATAATGACTCCTTTTTCTTTTATTTTTTAAGAAAATTGAGTTGAAAAATACTCATAACCGTCTTGCCTCCATTTCCACATGTAGAGCTGCATATTGATTTGAATCTCTTAGTTGGGGGCCAAATACCTTCTTAATGATCACATAGACTCTTCATGGTTTTTTTTAGTATTTTTGTCATAGATAAATTATAATGATTGATATATACATGTTTGTGGTACAAGTTTCTTTTATTTATTTTTGCATATTTATTTGTTCTATTTTATTCTTACCATTATACTATAAGTGCGTGGGTCGTGCTTGTGTTTGCATGCTCGGTGTGATTTCTTGTCCTATGAATATGTACTTGCTTGCAATGTGTCTTATATTTGTTTTCTCAGACCGAGGGTTCTAAGCAAACAATCTCCTTCGGGGCATAGTTGCGTACAATTATCCTCCTTAGATCCGACCGCAGCGGAACTTGACTGGGATGTTATTGTTGTGTGGTACAAGTTTCAATTTAGTATTGACTTTGGAAATTTTTCGTGCAGGTTGCTAGCTGGGGTGCATACCTCTTGAAAAGAAATATAATAACTATGTCATTCGCTCCTAGGGACTCTCACGAAGCGCAAGTTCAATTTGCTTTAGAACGAGGTGTTCCTGCAGTTATTGGAGTGCTTGGAACCATAAAACTTCCTTATCCGTCTCGAGCTTTTGATATGGCTCATTGTTCTCGTTGTCTGATCCCGTGGACGTCAAACGGTAAGGAGTCCTTTCGCTTACCTTAAAAAAGAAAGAAAGGAGAACCCAGTTGCGCGAAGCGCTTCTGAACTCAGGTTCCCTGGGGTTTACATGTACGTGCCATACGCATTAACTCGTGGAGGGCGTTTCCCTCCTGCCTTTGTCATTATTCGAACACACATTTGTTCGCTGGAAGTATGGGGCTCCTACCAGTGCGATGTGTCCGTTCAATTTCTGAAGATTCTTAAATATCCTAGGAATTGTCCCCTGCTCTTGGGCGGATCGGCTGGGGCGCTCGCCTCAGGAAGCGAGCGCCCGGTTTTGATCCCCGGGGTGGCTGAAACGCGGATATGCCCGTGGCCGCGAGTTTACAGCAATTGCAGGAAAGCTGGTGGCTCGGTAACTCTCAGTACTCCATGTCTGGTCCAGGGACTAACGCCAGGCCGGGGTTTTACTCTCCTGCGCGCATCTGAGTCCAAAATGGTCTTATAGGTGTGCGTAGAAAACTGTGGTCCGCGAGTTAGCGGAGATCCAGGGAGGGGTTTCGCCTCGTTATCTCAAAAAAAAAAAAATATCCTAGTAATTTTTGTGCCTTCCAGAGATTAGAACACATGAATAAGTGGAATGTTAATTAGCAGCTTATAAGATGGAATTGTAATTGTGCATCCATGAAAAATAGTATTTCTCTTTCTTTTATTTTCCTTATCTTTAGATTATCGTCTGAACTTCTTCGTGCAGGTGGCAAGTACATGATGGAAGTAGACCGAGTCCTGCGTCCCGGTGGATATTGGGTGTTATCTGGTCCTCCTATCAATTGGAAGACATATTATAAGACGTGGAACCGAAGCAAGGATGAACTTCGGAAAGAACAGAATAAAATAGAGGAATTGGCTGAACTACTTTGCTGGGAGAAGAAATATGAGAAAGGAGACATTGCGATTTGGAGAAAGAAGCTAAATTCTCTTTCCTGTTCGGAACGTCAAGATGCTTCTATTAAGACGTGCCGAACTGCTAATGCTGATGATGTCTGGTATTTCATTAATTAATCTTTTTTTTTTTTTTTTTTTTTTAACTTTTTAGTTTAGTTATAAGCTTAAAGAAATCTTTTTACTAAGCATTGTATTGTCCATACCAACTTTCTCTCTAATAACTTTATTTCTAATCGTGCGTCCACAAATCCACCTTAAACTTGTTTCTTTAGAGATAAAAGTGCGAGCTTCCGTATATGTTCTTATTTGCATTACTTCAATCTTATTTTCAGATTTTGTTTTTGTAGGTACAAGAAAATGGAGCCATGCAGAACCTCTATGCCAAAGGTTAGCCATTCAGATGACGTAGCTGGCGGAAACTTCATGAAGTTTCCAGAACGACTATTCGCAGTACCTCCAAGAATATCTAGCCATTCAATTTCGGGTTTATCGGTAAAATCTTATGACGAGGACAATAAATTATGGAAGAAGCATGTGAATGCCTACTCGAAGATAAACAAACTTCTTACTTCTGGAAGGTACCGGAACATAATGGACATGAATGCAGGACTTGGAAGCTTTGCAGCATCTCTTGAATCTCCAAAGTTATGGGTGATGAACGTGATGCCTACAATTGCAAAAATAGATACTTTGGGGATTATTTACGAACGAGGTCTTATCGGCATCTATCACGACTGGTAATGTTTACTTTTCTATTTGCATAAGTGGACCACATATTTAATGTAGTTGAATTGTGTTTCACTTTACATATAAGGGCTTTGCTATGCACCCCCAAGAAACCACACATGCTGACGTGGCACAATAACGACCACACATCACGATGGGTATATCTGTAATTTTGATTTTTTTGCGGATCACGAGGCGCGTGTGTGTTGGAGATTGATTGTGTGTAGTTTGTTGGGGGTGAGTAGTTTTTTCCTTACATATAAACTACGAAGCTTATCAATCCGAGAGTTATCATTTTGTCATATTTGTTTCAGGTGCGAGGCCTTCTCTACCTATCCAAGGACATACGATCTTTTACACGCCAACGGTCTTTTTACCTTATACCAATCCAAGTAAGCGGCGTGATTTTCTTATTCTGTGAAATAGTGTGCTTACTTGTCTGTGTATCTTGAATTTACATTCGAGGGTCTTACAAAAACAGCCTCCTCTGGAACATGGCTGCGTACATCTACCCTCCCCATACCCCGTCCTGGCAGGATTTATGACTCTGGCATGGTTTTCGGTGCCAGTCGGCACAGCCTGTGCTGGGCGGCACGTGCCTGTTCCGGCAGTTGTCGGCACGGTACGAACCGACACGGCACGTGTCAAAAAATCTTATATTTGAATTTTTTAAATTAATTTTTATTTAATTTTTATTTTTTTAATAATAACAACTAAATATACATCTGCATGGTCGGCACGGTACCATCGGCACGTGCTAGGATCTGAGTTTACCGAAACTCGGCTCGGCTTGGCACAGAAAACCTTGGACTCTGGGATGTTGTTGGCCAGTAGAAGTCAGCATTTCCTTCAATTATAGATATGCAGTATACAAATTAAATACTACCACTGTTACGTTAAAGTCGTATCCAAGAGTTTACTAGGACATAATCATGCGCTACCAAGTCGTTGATCGAATAACAATTATTACCATCATTTGTCGGGTGGTATTCTGCAAATTCGTCTCTTGTGAATCACTTTCAGCGTGTTCGGATGCTCTTGACAAGGTAGTTCGACTGGAGAGGGTATGCAGGATAGAATTTTCTGGATTTTTTGGAAATATTTTTAAAGATTGTAGTAGGTATGTAGCTGTACTCGATGACATGTCAGGGGCAATGCATGTCCGATTTTTGTTCCCAGATTGCTGGCCAGCTCTACTAAGTCGGCTCTGGATCATAGTTAGAAACCGCGTCGTAGGGAATAATCTGATGTATGTCAAAGCGGACATTTTGCCTCTTTATTTCAGAATAAAAAAAGTAAAGTGCTCAACTAGATCGTGTTTCCGAGTGTTTTGAGCATTTTCCTATCTTTTTTTTTTTTTGAGCTTAGGGGGCATATTTTTACAATTTGAATTATTTGAGGGGGTAAAAAGGCAAATGTCCCTTTTTCATATTACATTTGCTAATGTGATTTTTCAAATATAGGTGCAAAATGGAAGATATTCTTCTGGAGATGGACCGCATTTTACGACCCGAAGGGACGGTTATTTTTCGCGATAGTGTTGAAGTTCTAATCAAAATAAGGAGCACGGTCGGCGCCATGCGGTGGGATGCAAAGTTATTCGACCACGAGGATAGTCCTCTTGAACCCGAAAAAATTCTGGTCGCGGTCAAAAGATATTGGGTCGGAAGTGGAACCAATTCAACTCGCTAAATATTTGGGAGTATTTACGGCGAAAGTCGGAGAATTCAGATCAAATTCTTCCTAGCACATGAAGATCAAATGAAATGCCTGATAAAGATGCTAGAGCTTCCAAAATGATGAAGAATATGGTGTTCCAAAGTGAATTATGTGATGCAAAAATGAAGTTTATTGATTTTAGGGTGAAATTTTGCAAATATTGTTGGAGCTCTAGCACTTACTCATGGCTGATGATGTTTTTGAAAATGTTTTTGCAAAGAGATATTTGTGTTTTATGCCTCCGATAATTCAAATTGCAAAATTATGTCCTTCATAATTTATAATAGCGTTTTTATATCCCTCTTTACTATTTTAAGTGATGAAATTTTTCTTGTCACCTCATCTTTCAAGAAAAAAGATAAAGGTAGTTTGGTCAATTTACATAGTCAAGTGGATATAAAAGCGTCATTTTGGATTAGGAGGGTATAAAATACAATTTTAAATTGGGAGGCATAATATCGTAAATGTCCGTTTTGGAAATATTTTTGTGGCTTTTGAAGTTGGAAACTACTTGTATCGTTAAGTTTTTTTTTTTTTTTTTTTTTTTTTTTTTTTTTTTTTTTTAAAGATATTTAATTTTGGTGTTTATTTTGATAAAAGTTCCTCCTATGTATTTTATATTTGAATGAAAGTCCTTGTCATATTTATAAATTGAAAAAAAAGGTAATTTGATGTACATATAGAAGTCACTATTTTGACCATAAATTGCGCCCTAAAAATAGGGTATGAGCTTTTTTTATTTTTATTTTTTTACTTTTAAATAAGGCATCGTATGTATAAAATTAAAAACTGTGACAGTTTAATTTGACATGTAAAAATAAAGTACAAAAATAATCACCTGCGAAAATACCTATCCCGAGAGCCTTAATCTCACACATCCCCATTATGCAACTATCCCTAGTGTGATAGCAATGATCAGCCGTTACATGACCGTTGCTTCTCGCGTACATTCGAATCCCAAGGGCTTCTCGCCACCAACTAACTTAACTGTCGCTGCCAACTCGTCAACCGTAAGTCAGTTGAAGCAAACCCATGCAATGTTAATAAGACGCGGCGGCATCGATGACGTTCTCACCGCCGGTAAGCTTCTCGGGGAAATAGCTTCTTCCGGCGACACCCGTTATGCGCATCAACTGTTCGATAGAATTCCAACACGGTTCCTTAACACCTTCATGTGGAATTCTATAATTCGATCATACGCTCATAGCCCGAACCCGGAAAAATCGGTCGATTTCTTTAGTCGAATGCTAAACGCCAACCACCGACCAAATAACTATACTTTCCCGTTCATCCTTAAGGCCTGTTCTTGTTTGTCGGATCATCGTGTAGGTCTTGCGGTCCATGGAATTCTCACCAGATTAGGGTTTGGAAATTCTGATCGGTTCATTCAGACTGCTCTTGTGAATCTCTATGCCACTTTTGGATGTATTGAGATTGCACATAAGTTGTTCGACATTTGTCCTCAAAGAGATGTCACCTGTTGGAATGCTCTTATTAAGGGGTATATTGGTTGTTCAAAGTACATAGATGCAATTTGTGTGTTCAAAGAAATGAAAGAGAAGGCTATGGTCTTTCCGGATGAAATTACTATATTGAGTGTAGTTTCTGCATGTGCGTATCTCGGGGCAGTGGACATGGGGAGATGGATTCACTCTTATACTGAACGAAATAAGATGAAGCTTACGATGAATCTCGGGACAGCACTCATAAATATGTACGCAAAGTGTGGTGAGATAGAGAGTGCCGTCCGTTTGTTCAGGGAGATGCAAGAGAAGGATGTAAGAACGTGGAGTGTGATGATTAGCGGGTTAGCGGTAAATGGTTTTGCAAACAAAGCACTTGATTTTTTCGAGGAGATGCAAAAGTCCGGAATCAGTCCCGATTCGGTGACTTTAACTGGTGTTTTAAGTGCCTGCAGCCACGCAGGGTTAGTGAGAAAAGGAAACATTATTTTAGAGATGATGAATAGTTGTTATGGGATCGAGCCCACGATTGAACATTATGGTTGCGTTGTAGATCTCTTAGGTAGATCGGGAAAGTTGGATGAAGCGTTGGCATTGATTAAGAGAATTTCGTTGAAACCCGATGTTGCTTTATGGGGTGCACTTTTAATCGCTTGTAAGATTCACAAGAATCTTGAGATGGGTGAAACGGTTGCCAAGGAGATTCTTGCGTTGGACCCCACCAATGCCGGAGCTTGTGTTTTCCTCTCCAATGTTTATGCTGCTTCCGAAAAATGGGACTTGGTTGAAACAATCAGGAGCTCGATGAAGCAGATGAAGATATATAAGCCACCAGGGTCTAGTTTAATTGAGATCGGTGGAGTTGTTCATGAATTCTTATCAGGAGACTCTACCCATCCCCAGTCGAGTCGAATATACAAGATGTTAGATGAAATTCAAAGGCTTTTGAGCCTTAAAGGGTACCAGCCTACAGCTGATGGCACTTTATTTAACATCGACGAGGAGGATAAGGAGCAGTGCCTCTCTCAGCACAGCGAAAAGTTGGCAGTCGCTTTTGGATTGGTCAACACAAGGCCTGGAACGGTTCTTCGCATTGTTAAAAATCTCAGGATATGTGATGATTGCCACTCCGTCATGAAGTTGGTCTCTGAGGTTTTCGATAGGGTTTTGATAGTTAGGGATCGGAATCGTTTCCATCATTTTAAGGACGGATCTTGTTCTTGCAAAGACTACTGGTGAAATCACGCTGACAACAGTGCTCTTTTATTCAAATCTTTTAATATAAGAAAAGAGGAGCAAAATAATTATTCGTGAAGAATTAGAGTCTTGAACGTAATATGATTGTGGAACAATACAAGGAGTCTAGCAAATTTCTTGCTGGAGGCGGCACAAATCGTTTATTACAGATTTTTGGCAGAAAACGGAAGATGATAAGAAATTAGATGCAATAGAAGAATGTCAAATGCTAATCGCACATGTAGCAGATATCTTTGGTAGAAATTTCAAACTAATGATAGAGAAATCTGAAAAAGATATCCAAAAATAATGCATTCTATGCAGACAACTAGAACAAGCTTTATCAAATACATTCACTTGCCAGTGTACCATGTGAAATGCTGATAGGGACTTAATAATCCTTTATAGGAAGTAGTGGATATTTCTGAAAATTTTTATTTTATTTGGTGTGCTTGGTTGTGTTTGTATGCTTGTGTGTTTTTGAATTTGCTTCCTCAGTCCGAAGGTCTTATAGAAACAGCCTCCTCTGGGGCATCACTGCTTACATTTCATCCTCCCAAGACTGCCATGACGGGATTTATTACTGGGATGTTGTTATTGTTGTCGTCTTCATCATTTGTGATGGGTTTGTGTTCATTCTAGCCTTTTTTGTCATCTTAGGTACACAAAGTCAATATTCATGTACAGTTACTTGTTTTTTACTAACTGTGCTAAAGGAATATCTATCAAATGCCGACTTCCAAAACAGTTTGCTGATGGCCAAAGTTTGTGAGATTACAGGCTTCTCGAAAGATTTTGCTTAACATCATTGAATATGAACAGGTAAGTGATAAGTTATCTTCTACAGTTAATTTTTTATCCAATCATCTATAAAGTTTTATCTCTTTATTCAGAAATCCGGCTAAAAGTTTTTCCTTTTTAAAAAAAAAGTAATGTAGCCGCTAAAACGCGGAAGTATCTAATTCTACGCTCTTGACACACGTCACCCTCATGAATCTCTGAATGCTGCCATATGATTTGATACTTATCTTTGCTTTACAATTTTGAGTCTACTTACGATGATTCTTCTAATATTTCATAATATTTCTTTGATTTACTTTGATATCTTCATTGATCTAAATTTCAGGATTTCAAAAGAGGAGGAAGCAGACAAGCATGCAGTGTTCTTGGAGGAGCCCACATGACCACTGAGACAATACCTCTAGAGCTGAATTTTTTCCATTATGTGGAATAATTGGAGGTTTGAAAATCATTGATCTATTTACTTTTCATAATTTTCATGCAAGTCCTTTTCTTTATCTACTTTATTGTAGACCCCACATGCTCCCTCCTTTAGCCCCTTCTTCATGTCTTATCTTCATATTATTCTGGGTCTCTTATTACCTCTTCTTTTGTACCAATAAGCTGCTTCCTTTGTAATGGTAATGGAAGAAATTTAAGTGAGACCATAGACCGGCACCGCCTATGACAGACGGCACATCTCTGTCTAATAGTTATCGGCATGGCACGAACCAGCACTATACGTGCCAAAAAATCTTATATATAAATTATTAAATTAATTTTAAATTTTTTACTTTTATTTTTGAAAAATAAAAATAAATGTATCTCGACATGGTCGGCATGGCACCATGGGTACTTGTCGGAACCTGAGTTTACCGAAACTCGGCTCGGCTCGGCTCGGCATGGTATGGAAAACCTTGGGTGAGACTAAGACCCATATACCCTTGGTTAATGGTCTGGTCCTAATGCAGCTCAATTCACTGTATACTGCACCACCGCCATTCATCGATAGTGACGTCGTGCATTAGCCATCCATGATATCACCATCCATACCCCATCCCTATCGCCAACATGGATCTGCCATGTCCTTAACCAGAATCTATGTTCCTATATTTATGTTTGTCAGCTGTACTTGTCTTTACATTAGAATTTTAGTCATTAAATGCCTGAATGAATCAAGTCCATGTGGTGCAAACAAATTTTGCACCATTTTCCTTGTTGATTTGATTGTTCACCTTAAAGTTGAGACCAAAGGGCTTCTCCAAGAGCATTAGAAAAGAGAAAGAGAGAGGGAGAGGGCTGGAGCTCTCTGATCACGGTTTATTAACACAGTCTGTGGTGGGCGAACCATAGTTTATTGCTTTTAAAATTATTTCGGCCCATGAACAAGTCTTTCTCTGCTCCGTGAACCTGATTTTTGATCCTCGAGGACTGTGCTTGTAACTTACAAGCTTAAATTTTAGACCTGCTAGTTGAAGTTTATAAATTCCGAACGATGAGAACATCGAGAGGGAATTCTTCTGAGGTAATAAAATTTTCGCTTGTTATAATATGAAAAATATGTTTTTTATTCATTATAAGCTCAATCTTGTGAAGCTTATTTGTGATATTTTTGAAAAAATGATTGTTGTTGCTTTATTTGCAGTCCTTTTGGCCTTCAGTAGTGATGAGGAAGTGGCTGAACATGAAGCCCAAGGTGCACAATTTCAGCGAGGACGAGGTCGAGACCGAGTCCGAGGATGATGGTATGAAAGAAAAAAAATGCCTTTTTTTAACCATTTAACTCTACATAATTAGTTAGTTATGTTGTATTTGTCCTCGGCAAAATATTCGCAAGTGTTATACTAAATTCTAATTATGTGAAGATGGAAAAGTCACAAGTTCAAAGTGGACGATTCATGCGGGCGGAGGTGAAAGTGCAACACCAACTCAAACTCTAGGTATGTTTATTACCTTCACTGAGCTTGTTTTTAAGCTAATTTATTGGTTGGAACTCAAAATTCATGCGATTTTATTCGTGTAATCCAAATGGTAAGGGAACGAGACCAAAAATCATGCATCAAGATTGCGGAGAAGAAAATCAGAAACATTACGAGCTCAGTACATCACTAAAAAGTATATCAGGTTAGAACTCTTTACAAGTATGAGGAACTCTACGGCTGTTTTTTTTTTAAAGGGAAAATTACTGTTCTGCCCCCCTGTTTTCCGTTCTTACTGTTCTGTCCCCGAAACGCCACGTGGCGGACGCGTGCGCCGCCATGTCGGCGGGAAAACTGGTTTCGGGGGACTGATTCGAAACACCCTAAAATTAGGGGGGCTGAACAGTAAATTTCTTTTTTTTTTTTTTGTATACAGCAAAATTTTCAAAATGCCAAGTATGGCTGATATGGATCTATCTCTCTTTGGTTTGTATTTTGTTGATGGATAGGGTGATGATAGGAACATGGAATGTTGCGGGCCGTGCCCCTTCGGGGGATACTGCGATTGATGAATGGCTTTGTACAGGGGAGCCATCTGATATGTATATACTCGGGTGAGTTATCTTCAAACTACGGCTAATAAATTTATAAGTCGCTCGCTCCGGTATCTTGTTTTTTAGAATTAATGTTTTATTAACTGTGATTGTTTGAACCGCATCCCTGATTTTATAAAATACAAAGTGTTATTTAATCGAATTTCTCTTGTTATTGAATTTATTTCATTTTTCTCAACTCCTAGAAGGAACATATAGCTTAGCTAGGCAACAACACATTTTTCTCAACTCCTATTTATGCCCACCTATACTTTAATATTGTCAAAATATGCCCCTCTAATTCGAAATTACGTTTTTATGCCCCCTTGACCATGTGACATTACGAAATTGGCATTATCTTTTTTTTCTTGAAGAACGAGAAAAGTTAACTTGATAATTATCAGAGATTACACAACAAGCAATTAAACTTTGAAAATATATTTTTCTCAAAAAAAACTTTGAAAATATAAATTTGGCGATCAGTGTGGTATAGAGCAAGGTTTTCTGTGCCGAGCCAAGCCGAATTTCAGTAAACTCAGATTCCGGCACGTGCCGATGGTACCATGCCAATATATGTTTATTTGTTATTTTTTAAAAAATAAAAATAAAAAATAAAAAATTAATTTAAAAATTCAAATATAAGATTTTTTGATACGTGCCTTGCCGATTCGTGCGTGCCGACAACTGCCGGAACGGGCACATGCTGTCCGGCACGAGCTGTGCCGATCGGCATCGAAAACCATGGTATAGAGGCAATTGTTATGCATTGTTACTGCTATAAAAAATTACATTACATTTTCTGGCTAAATTATGTTTAAATTCAAATAGAAATTTAGTGCTCGAACTTGTTCCCTTTCAGCTTCCAAGAAGTGGTCCCTTTAAATGCTGGAAATGTACTCGGAGCAGAAGATAACACGCCTATCCCAAAATGGGAAGCCATTATACGAAGAGCGCTAAACAATTCATCAGATCAGAAGACAACATTCAAAAGTTACAGCACCACTCCTTCGCTAATATCTGAGATTCTAAATTCCGATGATGTCGCCGACAACAATGTTTCCGGAGAAAATCAAAATGAGAAGTATAGATTGGAGAATGAGTTCCAGAGACGAAGACTTTTTGCTACCAATGCAGGAAATAAACTTGACTGGCCTGAGTATTCGTTAGACATTCAACCACGAGCGCCGAAATCCGATGAGCAATTGCGAAGAACTTCGAGCAGAACTCGAAGGATCGGAATCAATCGGCTGCGGGAGTCTCACGAATCTCCTTCTAATGACTTATCACTAAATGTCGGAGCGGAAAGAGAATATCGTGATACCGGAAATCTTACAATGCTTTGGCCGGAGCAAGAAGAGGCGTCCGAAATTCTCAGTTCACTTGAATCTGTAAGTGAAGAGGAGGGGTCAGATGGACGGCCAGCAAAGCACCGTTCGAGATATGTACGTATCGTAAGTAAGCAGATGGTCGGGATTTATATATCTATTTGGGTTACTAGAAGGCTGAGAAGGCATATCAAGAATCTAACAGTTTCACCTGTCGGGGTTGGATTAATGGGTTATATGGGAAACAAGGTCAGCTCATACTTGCAAATTAGATCATATCATATATACTCTTAATTTATCTGATAACATGAATTATTTTCTTTTTTTTTCGGATTGTAGGGATCTGTTTCGGTCAGCATGTCAATTTTTGAAACAAGTTTTTGCTTCGTCTGCTCGCATCTATCGTCTGGTCACAAGGAGGGAGATCAGCAGAAACGAAACTCGGATGTTTACGATATCTTAAGAAGAACAAGATTCGCTTCTTCCGTGGATGCCGAAAAACCACTCAAAATTCCTTCACATGAGTAAGATACAAAGCTTATATTTCTTTTTTTTTGAGATAACGAGACGAAATTCCTTCCTGGATCTCCGCTAGCTTGCGGACCACAGTTTTCTATGCACACTTTATAGGACCATTTTGAATCCAGATGCGCGCAAAAGGGTAAAACCCCTGCCTCGCGTCTGTCTCCGGACCAGACATGGAGTACTGGGAGTTACCCAGCCACCAGTTTTTTCCGTAATCGCTAAAAACACACATTACGGACACATCCGCATTTCAGGACATCCCTGGGTATCGAACCCGGGACGTACGGCTCATGAACCGCATGCCTGCCGATCGACCCAGGGCGGGAGGCATGGAGGCTTTATTTCTTTTTTCATGCAATAGCACCTTACAACAGTTGATGGCTGACATAATTGTTTGAATGGGTGCAGTCGTATATTCTGGTTCGGGGATTTGAATTATCGACTTGATATGCCTGATGCTGAGATAAGACAGCTTATTTCCAAGAAAAGCTGGGATTTGCTCATATATTCTGATCAAGTGAGCCTCTTGATTCTGCATATTTACAAACCATTTCTGCCTCTAATATATATAATATATATTATATATATATATTATATATAGAGAGAGAGAGAAGAGAAGAGAGGAGGGCCTATTCTCTGCTCGACCTGCGAATAGCCTTGGTAAGCTAACATCTGAGCCATTGATCTAGCCTTCCATAAGGTGAGTCGTGGACCGTAGGATTGAATATCTCGATCATGATCAACGGTCTAGATTGTATCTTCCAAGATATGATCTGTACCGTTGATCAATATGTGATCTGGACACCGTTGATCAATATTCGATCTAACGATCCACGAATCATTTTACGGAAGGCTATTCTCAGATCGAGCTGAGAATAGCCTCTATCTATTGTATGTATATGTATAGCGAAATTTATGTTTCTATTTGTGCCATTTTTGACAGAGTTTTGTATTTTTCATTTATCAGTTAAGAAGGGAGCTGAGAAGCGGACGAATTTTTGATGGATGGAAAGAGGGCCTAATTGGTTTTCCACCTACATACAAGTATGAAATTAAGTCGAATAGATATGTCGGAGAAAACGGCAGAGAAGGGGAGAAGAAGAGATCACCCGCATGGTAAACTCTATCGAGCCATTTTTCAATTCTATGAAAAATTAAAGAATTTTTTAGCATACATCCTATAATATATCACATCTCGAATTATACGTAAATATTCCTCATACTAAAAGAAAAGATGCGATTAGATACCAACTTCCCACATTTTGCCGCCATTACCTATTGATCTGGCTCAATCTGGTATAAAACTATACTGGAGCCTATTTCCAGACGAATCTGCCTGTCGTATGTAGGATGCATACATGCACGCACCTTCCAGGGAAATTTTTATCTCACTAGTAGGATAAGAAGTCGAACCTGGAGTATGAAGTTTCATGAGGTCCACCTTATGATCATGACACCTTCCACAAACTCTAGGAGTCTTTTTTTAGACAATCGACGTGATTGTCACTACATGTTGATCCGGCCCAATTTCGAAATAAGACTATCCTGGAGCCTACTGTCAGGACAAATCCGTCTGTCGCACGTAGGATGCACACGTGCACGCACCCTCCAGCAGAAATTTTATTCTCACTGGCCAAAAAAAAAAGTCGGACCCGCAGTAGGAGGGCTCATGAGGCCCATCCTACCACCGCGCCACTCCGTCACCTCCTAAACTTTAGGAAGCTCTAGCATTTCTTACCTCACCTATTATTTGAATTTGTGATATTTGATTACCCTTCAGGTGCGACCGTATTTTATGGCTGGGAAAGGGTATTAAGCAGCATTCTTACAGGAGGTCTGAGCTAGATCTTTCGGATCATCGCCCCGTCAGTTCTATTTTTCAAGTTGAAGTCGAAGTCTTTTGTGAGCGGAAACTCCAACGGGTTTTGAATTTTACAAATCCCGGCTTGTCGTCCGAAGAATTTCTACCGGCTTGAATCGCACGCACTCTGAAACACAAGCATAATAGAAGTCGCCCGCGCTTTTGTCACGGCTAAAGCCTAACACAATGGTATTGGGCCCACAGGCCTATATTGGGCCCACAGGCCTATATTGGGCCCACAGGCCTATATTGGGCCGGAGTTGGCACTGCCACAGATTTTTTTGACATTTCTATATTACGTTCTCTCTAGCTAATTAAGATATTCAAAATTTTAAAGGTTTTTTGGACATGTTTGATGTGAATACAATTCGTCCCAAATTTTGTTCACTTCATTAAATGGAAGGAAGTGCATGTTTTTATGTTTATGGCCGTAGAAATATCAACGGGACAAAAAATAGACTAAGATTATTCTCCGTATCTGACCTCGAACTTATTCCCGGTTGCCCATTCCCCGATCTCCGTTCTTATCCTCGTCGGAAAGAATTCTCTCATCCCGCTCCCACGGATCCGGCAAAAAATGGAGAATTATCGTTCCCATTATTTCTAAAAAGCCAATTAAACTATATATAAATATAAATATAAATTATTCTTATATAATAGAATTTATAATTTATATATTATATAATTGTGGATCGGAGTGGAGGTGGGATTTATTTTTTATCTTCGTCTCCAACAACGGCCGAGAATCTCCGACCATGAACCTTACTTTTTCGGTGTGAAAGCAAATTTTAAATAAATTGACATCCCTAAATGGCCATGATATAGTCATGGTTATTCATGAGCAGACCAGCCATGAAATTATCTACTCAAAACCCAACAACCATGTTTTTTGAACCTGCTGAAAATTTACTCCTTTTATATTATATATTTATAAATTACATTTTTTGGGGCGAAAATAACCTGCTTTTATAATAAAAAAATATTTTTTTTTTTTGCATAACTCAGAGAAACTCGAGTATTTATTTCTAGAGGATCTATTTGACGCATGTCAGACATTTTCAATATAATTAATGTCAGATAATATATCGTAACCATGAAATAATAATCTAGAATATGATAGACTCCAAAATTCAAATAAGTTTGTTATATATTTCATATTATAATACATTTAAAACGGACATATATAAGAATAATATCAAAGATGAATTAGATCTATATATGGATATCAAATTTGAAGAGGGGTTTCGTATCAGATGGATGATGATTTCTATAAAGAAACATCATAGATTTTCAGACAATTTTATCAAAATTCACAAAAAAAAAAAAAAAAAAATCAATCGATAAGGAATATGTAAAGAATTTATAAAATAACAAAAAAAAAAGAAACAAAATTAAGAAAATAAAGATCGAAAAATGTTGAGCGGGGGACGATCAGAACCTGTCGGGATTTCACGAGTCATCACACTAATTAGTTATAATTAGATCAGTGGATTGACAGACCATGATTTCTCTCATCACTTCGCCACCCAAATGAAATAATTGGATCAAAGAAAATTCACAAGACAATAAAACTAATAATTAGAAGGATACGATTGATGAAGATTGCTCAGAACTTCTTAGAGGGTTGTGTTGCCGTCACAGATTTAACATCTTCGGAACACGAATTTGTTCATCATCGCAATCACAAAATTCTTTAAAAAACAAAAAGAATTAAAAAACTAAACAAAAGAAAATTCAGATCTAAATTCATGAAAAGATCGAGAGGATCGGAGTAAAAATGGCAGCAGTTGGTTGTTAATATATAGGGAGAGGAAGGGCCGAAGGAGGAAGAGGAACCTAAAACCCTAAGTTCGAGCAATAAGGGCCGTAGGATTTAATGATACGTAGATCTAACGGTGAATAACGACCGTTGGGTACAATTGGTCTTTTTGGTTTTTTCGTAAATATTTCTTCTCTCTAACATAAGGTGAGAGTAAATCGTTAGAGATGAAATATTTCGATATTTTTTTAGGCTAAACTTTAGTAAATAGTCATCTACTATATATTTTTAGACACTCATATTTCTATATTTATTTCGTGACTTTTATATCTCTTTACTATTAATTTGAGAACACGATATTTCTCAAGAGAATTTAGATGTTAATTACGCTAATGTGGCACCAATTAAATATTTTTTAATTATTTTTTAATATAAATAAGAATATTTTAAGAATATTTAAAAAGTTTAATTGGTGCTATATCAATATATTAATTCGTAAATCATCATTAAGGATATCGCGTTTTCAAATTAATAATAAAGATATATAAAAATCACAAAAATAAATACAGAGAATGAGTGCCCAAAAATATATAATAGAACGATATTTACTAAAATTTGACCTTTTTTCTAATAAATATTTATAGTTGGTTTGAACTCCTAATATTTTGTAAAAACCATTTAAATGTAGAATGTAAATTTACTAACCGACTGAACGAATACTTTCAGTCACTGCATCGCAAAAATAGCTTTATACAGGAGAGCTTATCACTTTTATACGTAGAAATCAATCTCTTTTTTCAAAAAAATAAAAAATAAAAAATAAAAAAATAAACACATTAAATTATCAAAAAGTAATGTTAGATATATTCAGACTTCAAAAGTATGCTCTGTGTCGGATGGCTGACGGAAGAGGGGTTTTTGACAAAAAAAAAAAAAAAAAAAGCACCTGCTTTGCACCTTGACAACAAAAACCCCTTTCTTCAGAAAAAATTTAAAAATCACATCTAACCATATATTTATAAATATTTTCTTACAAAAAATTCGAAAACGCAAAAAACAAAAAAAATTAATATATTCTACAATCTTTATATATAAAATTTTTATACAACATATTTTTAACTAAATATTTGAATATTCTAATTTTTTTTTTGAGGTATCCACTCTGAACATATATCTAACTAGAGCATTTGAAATTATCACGTATCGAATGGCTGATTTGAAGAGGATAAAATAATGAGAAAAAAAAGGCTATTTCCGTAAAACCCACGTCACAACAAAATACATAATATTATGTCAAAAACTTAGGAATAAATGGCAAACATTTTACCAAAAACTGACTATAAATTTGATCCAAGTACTTTATATCATGTCTCAGAGAGTTTTCAATTGCATTTTATTACATAGTAATAACAAGTTACACAGGCACATATAAATCAAACAAAAGAAAAACTCTTCAATTTGGGGAATGAACATAATTTCCCCCTATGAAAAAAAAAAGAGATCGTCTTTCATTATTCAGATGGAACATACAGGGGAGCCGGCAAAAATGGAAACGGAGCGATCGAAGCATACGCAACGGGCGGTCGGGATTGAACGGATTTGAGATTTTTCGTCCGCTTCTTCCGGCGGTTTTCACCGTCCTCGGAATTAGAAGAATATAGACCATCTACAACCAATCCAGGATTTCCTGGGATAAGAAGCTCTTCCTGATCGATACTTACCCTGTGTAACAACATACCCGACATGAACAGTGGAAGATACAGAAGGCTCGAGCGGAACATCCTCCGGGCGGTTTTAGCTGTACGTTCACGAACGAACAGGAGAGCTCCTAAACTCATGCACAATGTGAGAAAAGTTGATTCGACGGCGAACCATCCCGAAGTTAAGCCCCCTGATAAACCACCAATATTGTGTCATCAGAAAATAGTAAGAAGTGAATCTGCATTAGATATTTTTTCTCCCCAAAAAAAAAAAAAAAAAAAAAAAAGAGAAAAAAGAAAAAAAAACTGCCCTTTAACATAAGTCTACAACCTTATAGTGCTTGAAAAAACTACTCACCCCCGATAAACCACACACAATTAATCTCCACCACACATTTGTCTCGTGATCTGCACACTTATCTCGTGATCCGTACAAATTATCAAAATTACAACTATACCAATTATGATAGAAGGTCTTGATATTACCATGTATACTATGTAGCTTATTGTATGGTTTCTTGGGTGAGCATAGTTCCCAAAGAGCTATTGCTACCTGAACCAACTTGATATTCAGCTTTAGCAGGAATAATGTCTATATTTTAGGGTGCAACAAAGTATGTGATACTCAATATTTACTCGATATCATATTATGTCCAAATAAATAGATCACAATATATTAGGTTGCTATTCGCACCAGTTTATCAGTATGCTTGATGTATATGTACTTGTTCAAGCTTGAAAAATAATAAGCTTACACATGGGAACTCAAGTCTCAACCCAAAACTCCGTCTATAGCAAACAACGAATTTCCACCCTTTTTTAAAAGAATTTGCTTCGACCATAAAATTCTCATTATTTATCTATTTTCAGAATATATGATTAGTGAGTCTAATAATACAAACACAAGTTTAAAAGTAGGCTTAATGTATGTATAGATCCCAGCTATAAGTCCCGCCTGAGAATGTTGTTTTAATAGGACCTCTGGTCTAAAAAACTAACACCGAAACACAAGATTACACAAGCACAGAAATTCAAAAAGCAACATTCCAAGTGAGCACATCCAAAACAAGCAAGAGAAGATGCAAAGTAAGCAATAGAAGGGGGTAAAATCAAAGAACGAGAAAAAAAGGGCATCAAAACACACAGACCAAAACCAACCCTACGTCATCTAAACAAAAGTGTCTCACTCGGCTCGATCGGTACCTAAGTCTTCACCAAGTTTTTAAATAAGCAAGGCTATGTCAGATGATTTATCTCGAACTCTTTTTTTGGCCTACTTATTCTTCTTTTTTCACTCGTTAATTTGACCTTTCACATATAACGGGTACAGTTATTGGTCTCTGTATTGGAATCGATTCATCTCAACCCAAAATTTATATCAAACAATGATTTTTTTCCCTAACGAATTTGTTTTGATCATAAATTCTTATTGTTGATCTATTTTTAAGAAGATATGGTAACTGATTCTAACAATAAGGACTATTTTGCTGAAAAATAAAGCCCTCGAGCTACTTCCTAAATCTCCAATATTAAGGAAGGATGCAAAAATACCTGCAGAAAGTTGCAGTAAATTATGTATCAAATAATCGAATAATTAAAGCACCCACAAAGAGTTAAAAAACCCTTCAGAATAATAGCTTTTGATGTTAATAACTTACAGTCATATGACAAGTAACCCAAGGGAAGCAGGTAGAGGCAATTCGAAATGACACCAAAGCAGTTCTCCAGCCAGAAGGATCAGCAAAAGAGAGCATCCGAAACCTGAACCAGATTCAACCTAGAAAATATTAAAGATATGCTAAAAAGATGAATTTTGAACATATTAATTATTTGCCATATTAAGATGGTACACATACCCTCCAGCAACGTAATCATTCCGACACAGGTAGGCTAGAGCCATAAAATGAGGAAGCTGCCAAAAATATAAAGCAGCAGGGAGAATCATCGCATTCATTGAGATCTCACCAGATGCAGCAGCCCACCTAAAAGATAATAAAAGAGATGGTAACTTTGAGCAATCTCCAAAGAGAAAAAACAGAAAGAAGTTTAATTAGATTTAAGTCCGCCATAAAGAAGTATTACTTCCAAATAAATAAAACGATCAAGCCATTTTTTAACAGCATACGGCTTTCGTCTTATATGCTCATGGAAACACTTTATTGTTTTATATTGTGCTGAATTAACTTTGAACCAAGGAAATAAAAGAGTAAAGAACTCTATCTAAAGAAGCATCTGTTGAACTAAAGACTCCCAGAACAGTATGCCGAATCATCACAATGCCCTTTGAATGCACTAATATTGCAATATTTTAGAACTCGACCACATGAGAAGACATTCTAGTTTCTAGGAGACAAGTTTAGTTCTTAAAAAGTCAAGCCACTAACTCCATTACCACCATAAGCACATACGAGTCCAGAAACAGAAACTTGTTGAAGTCCTCATTAGGCCCAAATACATGGAGTGTAGAGGAATCACCACTTATTGGTTTTAGTGTAGAGATATTTTGACAGGACTCGAGATGGAGACATTTTAGTAAGATGCATATCCGAGAAGGTGAGTTTGCTTAACTATTAGGAATCAGAATCTCAGTGCGTGTATTTGTAATGTAATAGGAAATTGGTTGATAACCATGAGTGTTTTGGCAAAGGAATGAGAACAGGAATAAGTTAACAAACTCTCACTCCAAGGGCAAATAAGAATATCTCTAAATCACGAAAATCAAATCCCAATGGAATTTGAATCAAAGTTTACTATATACCAACATGGCAATTTCGTTTTATTGAGTGCCAGAAAGCCGAGACGGCATTAGGTAAGAGTAATACAGACAAAAGCATATTTAACTAATTCTACTAATGTTGAAAATAGTTGGATAGTCTTGCCATGCAAATACAATGTCCAGCACGGCTCAAACCCTGCTGACCTACACATAACATTATTTCCTCTTGTCATAATATGTTACATCCAAGAATGCTTATATGTCCAGAACTATGTCCTCATGACCAAAATTTTGTATTTAAAGAACTAGGGAGCACCAAGATTGGTTAGTCTAGAAAATGTAGCTCATTCAACGTACAACTAAAAGATCTTGACATGTACGCATCACAGCAAAGGAACCTTCATGAATTTAAGATGGAACACATGTTCAAATTTCAAGAAGAGAATGGAAATACACAAATTTTTAATGGTAGTTAGTGATTTTTGGAGTAAATCACACACATAAAGTAGTTGAAGCTTATTAGTACCCAAGAAGTGGAGGAATGGCACCGACTATTGCTCCGACCCATGTATTGACAGGATGTATCTGCTTCAATGGAGTGTATATGAAGGAGTAAAGAATCAGATTGGAAGCAGCGAGCCCTGCTGCCAAAAAATTAGCCTGCAACAACCTTGTAGAGAAGTATTAACTCACAACCTAATTCAAGAATATTAGGCAGAAAATAAAGAGAATGGAAAGCACAAAGTTAACAATGTAAACCTTCAAAGCCAACAGTGACGTGCCAGCAAGTCCAACACTTGATGCCCATATAACTGCATGAGGAAGAGTGATGCGTCCAGAAGGTAGAGGCCTCCGCATTGTTCTTTTCATTTGAGCATCATTTTGAATCTCAAAAACCTGGAAAAGAAAATCAACACAGCAAATCATGATCATAGATCAGGAGGATTGCTGAATAAAGCAGCAGACATCTATATGATTATATATGCAATAAATGCAGATTAAAATCATCTTTACATTCATGCAACCATCATAAAGTTGTTCTATGAGAAGAACAGATTTTCTTGACCATTTATCAATTTAATAAGCTGCGCATAGAGAATGGAATAGACGTTGGCTCTTGAAGTTTTAACCAAAGCCCTAATGTTAGCTTTCTGATCTATGGAGGTTCTCTCCTTTTCATCTTTGATTCGTGTCTTTTGAGGTCAAGTCATAGGCAGAAGTGGTAGGTTCATAACAATTGGAAGAACATTATTTAGAATGATTATGTCGAACACTACAGTGATTAAGTTCCAATGTGGAGTTGCCGAATCAAACCCAAGACTAAAAAACCTAAATCTAGGTTACCTGATTTAAGGAGTTAGCAGCTGCAGCAACCATCATTGTACCGGCACAGGTACAACATAGACCAGTAAAATCTATAGCATTGCCACTTCCAAGAACAAAACCTGCTCCAGAAGTCGCAACAACAAGTGCGCTGAAAGGAAATTAAGAATCAAGGTAAACAATTTAACGTAGACAAAGGCTAATGAAAAACATTACACGCCATGTACATGAAACAAACTAAAAAGGTGTAGCTAATATGAGCGTACCGCTAAAAGAAAACAGATCTAACATAACCCATGTAAAATTTAAGGATACTTCTTTTTGGTTAGGAAGTGGTTCTTTTTTTTTCTTTTTTATTTGGAAATAGAGAGGGGTGAGAAATACCTAATGCAGTAGCTTCATCGATTTACACATGGAGAAAACTAGGATCGGCACTCCAAAATGCAAATTGGAGCTGAAGTGCCCTACCACCCTCACTAAGACGTGGTTGGCATGTAAGTTATGTTTTGAATACAGAAATTTGGGATGCACTTTTGTAGTCCCCATCAAAAGCTTCCAGAATACAGGATTAGAAAAAAAAAAAAAAAAAAAAAAAAGAACAACTTAAGGGTGTCGGTAAAAGTTACATGTGCAAAATAATATATGATACTACATACAACCTACAATATAGACCCTAAAGCAAAAACCATGACAATAAAAAGAAAAGCTTTATCCCACAATGTGGTATTGGTTGCCATACTTTTCAGTGTTTGTCAAAAACTATATCATTAGTGAGGTTGTAAACCTATAAGGTCTTTTTCAAAGTTTCTGACCATCTTATCAGGCTGTCTTCCCTGTCCCTCTTGACAAATCAATTACTTCCAAGTAGACTTTAAAAATGTAGAAAGTATACCACGTGCTAAGCTCGCCACCTGGCAATGAACCAAATTAATATCAACCACCTGGCAATGAACCAAATTAATTTAATCCCTCTATCGAATCCCAAAACACTTGCAGTAAATTCAATGTCTATAGACATTTGGAATTCATTTGGTCCACCCCCACGTTGTGACCTTAACTAGCGGTCTAATTAACGAAAGACCATGAAGCTTACACTTGAACTACAGGCTTTGACACTCACTCTAAATACTCAATATGGTTATTTACTTGCCAATTCAATAACCTTTTTAAGTATCTTCGAACCTTGATAGTATTATACAATTTAATAAACAGAAGTTTTAGGAATACCCCTTACTACCCCCCCCCCACCCCACCCAACAAAAAAAAGGCAAAAACAATATTTTGCTCAACAGAACATTAGCTGAAGCGTCCTCTTCATGTGCACGTGCACATGAGTCATGTGCTGTGGATGTAATGATCTAGAGAAGCTAGGCATGTTCTCCATAAGTCTCCCAATTTCTAGCCTTTGTGCTTCCTTTCGCGGAATTTTCTTCCTTTGCTCATTGTCACGCCTTCGAATAAGCTGTTGCTCTTGAATTGAGGAGCTGTTATGCTTCACTGAATAAACTGACTGGTGTACCGCAGAAGCTTGATTTTCAAGACGTTTGAGTGGAGGTAAAGAAGCTACATAACTCTGATCATCACTACCACAGGCTTCTGCTACTCCTTTTCTTTTCTTTTTTATAATTAATTCCTCTTCCCTTTTAATAATCCAACTAATAAGTTCAAGCTGAACTACGTCAAAAAGTATATCTTCAGTGAGGCCGTAAAAACTATATAGGCCTTTTTCCAAAGTTGACCAAGTCTTATTAGTAGGTTGTCCCTGCTCCTCTTAACCTCAATAGTCAAAATACATCACAAACGAAGAGATTATATCACACCAAACCTCACCACAGAGCGATGGACCAAAATAATATCGACTCCTCACATTTCTATCCCTGTAGCATATCCCAATACCCTTGCACTAAACTATAACAAAAAGACAGTTGGGATTGATTTGGCTCACCTCGATGTAGTAAACTTAGCGCATGACGTAATTTCTCCTACAAAAACCATGAAACTTATATTTGCATTACAACCTTTGGCAATCATTCTAAATACACTACAGTGAATAACATTGTTTTTCACTTGCCCGTTCTACAACTTTCAAGTGTCACTTCACCTTGATAGTGATATTAAAATTAATAAACTAAATTTTTTAAAAATACTAATATAACCCACATTTTCCCCCATTGCATGTCTGAGGAAGTGATCCACTCCGTGTACATGTGTGTGCAATACTATGTGATGGATCGCACGATCTAGGGAAGCTATGCAACTTCTCAATAATTCCCCAATTGCTTAGCCTTCTGCGCTCTTTTTCATTCCTTCAATTTTCTTATTTTGGTCAATTTCCACACCTTTGATAAAGTTATTGTCCTTGGCACCTCAAGGAATTGACTGGATGCTGAACTTCAAATGAAAATCATGATTGTTGTATATGGTTTTGGAGCACTCCAGAAGCTTAACTTTCAAGACGCCTTTGATCATCACTGCCAAAAGCTACTACTACTCCTTTTCTCCATTTTTAAATTCTTTGGTCTTTTTTTTGAGCACCCTAGGTACTACATGGAGCTAGGGTCAGCCCACACAAAGCCCTCACCTGGCTCCCCCAAGAGGATACTCTCACCTAGGGAGTGCCCCGGAATATGGAGTCTTCCAGAGGCCCACCCTACCACCGCAACACCTAGCCACCCCCCTTTCTTTAGGCGATTACTTAATTGTGATAGTAATTACTATAAGTACTTGCTTTGAGTCTGGAACTGAGAACATTTCACCTATACATGCTGTTGGGAATGAGCAGCGGTCACAGACCTTGGAATAGATTGGATGAGGAATCTGGCATGCGGGTCGTCAATTGTTGTAAGGCAGTGATCACAAACTTCCCAGCCTATCCCTTCCAACAATTTAATTTTGTTTATTATTTACGTTAATTGAGCAGCTCCTGCTTTAGTTTAAAAAATTTCTGAACTTATTTTGTTGGTACAACGGATGCAGTAATTCTTTTTTTATGTATCCTATGTTTTAGTTTTATTAGACAAACATATATCTATGTCTATGTAATTTAGAAATTACAGACGGTAGGCTTGCATCTTGATGAATTTATGCAACTCTTCATAATGCAAGAGATCCTCTATGGCCAGTCTGCATGTACTGCATTTGAATGTTGTGAGCTGAACATTGTATACACTCTTCGTACATTTAAAACACAAAAAATTATTTTATCATCCATTTTATAACACAGTATGTTGAATTGACTACAAAAAGGCCTGAAAATCTGTCATTAACGTGAATATAACCAAAACTCTGAATACCACTCTCAGATGACACCAAATTTTTCCAAGAAGTCAATCACTTGGTTCTAACTTGTAAGTTCTAAGTTCTAGATGAGATTGAACATTCACAATTAAATAAAAAATTAAACTACATATAAATTCAAAACTACATAATTTCTTCACCTGAATCAGGCCTTGTTGTAATATCATTATAATGACATAACCACACAAAAAGGCAATCAACAATACTAATTATACATTAGCACGGTACTTTCCTAATCCCTTGGTTCTCTTTGTATAAGTTCAAAGTTCCAAAAGTTCCAGATGAGATTGAATTTTCATAATAAATTGTTATATAATTGGAAAATTACCTCAATAGGTCCTTATTCTAACATCATTATGCTGAATTAACTAAAAAAAAGAAAACCAAATAAACTAATCTAATATTAACTATATTTTTCCGAATAACATATATTGGATGTTCATAATATACATAAATCAAATCATTATGGAATAAACTGCATAAAAAATTGCACAATTACGTCACCTCCGTCGGTCTTCATTCTAATATCATTGTGCTCAATTAACTACAATAAGGCTATAACCCAAACTACTTGCAATATATACATTAACATAGTATTTTCCAAAAACATACATAAATCAAATGCTCAAATTACATACGAATAA